>VXBQ01004642.1:280665-344250 GCA_013400175.1 Phainopepla nitens
CGTGCGAACTTGGGCGAGCGACTTGAGAAAGTGCGCCGGGACCGGCCGGGCCCCGGGAGCGCCGGGCGGCCCGCGGGGAGCTTTCGCTCACCCCCCGCCTGCGGGTTTGGTCCGTGAAGTGCGGTCGGTGCGGTGGAGTCGGCTGCGTCCCGGCTCTCGGCACGGGAAGGGAGCGCGGGCGGACGGGTCCCCTTGCCCTGTCCCGCCGTTTGTCAGCTGCTGCTGCTCGGGAGCTTTGCGGGCATCGTCCGTGCGGGTGTGTCGTGCCCTGAAGGGGGGCTGCTGGCTGTCGGGCTCGACGCCTGCCCGGCTCCAGCGGCCGCAGCGTGTGGCTGGGGCGGAGAGGGGCCGCTCCGGCCGCGGGTTCCATCAACTTTCTTGCTGAAGTGCTAGAAATGTTTCGTCGCCTCACCGGTTCTTGTTACACGCTCACAGCTGTGACTGCAGTGGTCTTTGCCTCTGCTGCTGGCAGTAGCGTTGCCGTTAGAGCTTTGAGGTTTTCCGCAGATTATTAAAAGTCATTTAAAGCAAGTGAAATTTACCAGCTGGGGATTTATAAGGAAAAATAAGGGGAAATGTCATGGCCTTCGCTGTCAATACGTGGCTGTATTTACATTCATACTTCAACTGGTTATTTCGGCTATCCACCAAGTAATTTTTGTAAACAGCCCTGCCGTTTTTGTAAAAATTGTCAGTCATCATGTCAGGATTAATTTAATGTTGGTAAAGTTGTAAATAACTATATTAGCACTGTATTCTTAATTGATTGGCTTGCTGAAAATCTGGAAAGTGCCTGAAGTGTTAAACTTTCAAGGCTTTCTCAGTCTTGGCTTGGATGTGATAATACAGGTCATATAAAAAAAGAAAATAATGGGAATTAGGATTTCATTTTAATAATATGTCAACAGTTGAATACTTTTCTTCTGAGTTTGATGGGTGCTGTGTCTGTTTCTGATGTGTTATATCATCAGATACAGCATCACAGGCTGCAGTTCCGTGCTGTTGACGAACACTACAGAATTTAAAGGCGATGTAATTACCATAGTTAAAAAGGAATTGGCTTGATTGTAGTAATATGAATTGCTTTGAGGTGAAAAAAAAAAAAAGGATGATCAATATATATACTGATATGCCAGAAAAACAACTGAACAAATAACTATAAAAGGGGGATTGTTAGTTAATTAAGTTCAAACAATTGGTTTGAAATTTTAAAATAGTTAAAAAATCTTTGGTGCACTCTGATACTTCATGGCAAGAAAACATAAGAAAAGGCTTTTTGATTGAGCAGCTAAATATTCTAACTCATCTAAGGGTAGCAATATGTTAAGAAATAGGAGTTTTCTTCACATTGGTGAAACAGGACTAGTACTGTGAAGTTGTTTAGAGGAGAAAAAAATACTTTTTTAAAGATGTATTTTCTTGACTGTTTAATTGGCATGCTTATGGAAAAAGTGTGTATTTAGGATTGACAGGAGTGAAGTTAGTGCCTGGAATAATTGTATTTAGGGTTAAATTTATGATTATGTAATAGAAACTTACTGAAGTGCAGTGCATTTCACATTTCCACTTTTCCTCTCCTTTCTGGTTAATGATTATCCTTTGTGCAGCTATGCATTGAGGTGTAACTTTGTTAAATCGTTATCTTCTTACCTGGAAGGAATATGTGTCCTTTTTGTGTTTTTTGAAGATGCTTATGCTTTCCTGTCCTGAGATAAATGAGCATACGGTAAGCATTAGGAGTATGCTGTCTGAACAAATTAAACTTGGGCCACAGCCTAAAGCGTTCTGACTGCAAAAGAGGAGAATTTGAAGTAGGAAAGGAATTTGAAGTAGGAGGTAGAGTTTACTTTTTAAAGACAATGTTGCTTGATACTTTGATAGCAGAATTAAGCTGTTTTTCAGATGATTTATTACTTTGTTCTGCCTTGGTGTCTCATGCTGTTCTTTTGGTTACTGTGTTTTTCCTATGGGGTCAGCCACTAATCAGTTTCTCAGGTGAATAAAGCCTGAGGCTGGTGCTGGGTGGCAGTAAGTGCCCACAAGGGAGGTGGCTGAGTGACTGCACACTCCAGTGCATCCCCTGTCACTGGAGAGATGGTTTTGTAGTCACACCCTGGAGCTTGTGTGTATTGATCAGCCTCAGTCACGAGGATTGATTATCCCTCAGTATGTAGTGCGTGAAGGTCTAAGCTGTTGAAAACTTAAAATCATTTTGTTTTCCGCTATCGGCCTCTAAAATACTTGGTGTGAGGTAAGAAGGGGTGGGAACAAATAGCTCATTAGCTAAAATCTTGGAATGTCTAAAGTTGGCAGGGACTCATAAGTTACCCCATGGTACTTGCCCATATGCATGTATTTACTGTGCAGGAGTTTGAGATTGCTTTAAGTTAGAGAAGGTTGAGTATTTGAGGTGGAAGAAAATACACCTGGGCAGTTAACAGAGTAATTACTTGGTGTGCTTATACATATCTGGTTTTACTTTCAAGTTTTTAAACCCTGAAGAATTGGCATAACCAAAAAAGTTACAAGTGATAGTATTACAAAGGAAGACTCCAGAAAACAAGTTTACAAGAAGTCTGAGCAGTGATTTCATGGAATGAACTTTGATTGAAACTTTATATGTAAATATTAGTTTATTACTACTCATTAAGCAACATGTTGTTTTGTTTGTTTTAAATGCCTTCAAGGCTTCGAGTGGTTTTGGCATACTTAGTAAAGTGGATCAGTAATACATAGATCATCAAAGTCACTGTCCGCTGACAAGCTCATTCACGGGAAAATGGCTCAATTCTCATAGTTTAGAGGAAATCATGATTTATTAACAATACATAATTAATGGCTAGTTAGTGAATTTTATAGCTGTAATCAGTATCAGCAACAGGATAAATCCCAATACCAGACGTACAGAGACTATTAATGCACCAGCACAAACTACAAAGTGCCTGTAATCTCCCCAGGTTCTAATCACACCTCCCACCCAAGGTAATGCAAGCTGTAAGCACACCCTCTTTTGCTTCTTTTACACTTCTGCTTGAGTTGATTTCTTCTTTGATTTAAAACTCTGAGTAATCTTCTGGCTACTGTGAAAAGTCTTCATCTTCAATATGATGAATATTGAGAAGGCATTGTCTCAGTTTTGAGTGGATTCTTCATGCAGAGTGTCAATACTTGCATTCCCTTTTTAACAGCTGTTACCTGTGTTGTTTTACTAAGAATGTATATACAGCCTCTTCCTACGCTGAAGAATGTAGAGCAGTTTACCATGCAAGGTTACTTCTCCCTCCTCTAGTCCCTAAGACTTTGGCTGAAATATGAATTTACTGTTTGTGAGCATGTGCTTGTATCATAGTAAGTGTCTGTAGCTTTTCATCTGTTTGTCTAGATAAGTGATTTTCATGTTCTGGGTGTTGTGTGAACATTGATAGTTTCTGTTTTTAAATGCCAATAACCAGAGATGTTGAACTTCATTGTAGTGTTCTGTCACTTCTGAAGTGTTACAAGGAGGTATAATGTCAGACCTCGTCAGTGTTGAAGCTTAAATTCAACCTTCTTGTGCTGACAGCCTGAATTTCATAATTATAGTTTCATATGTTATCAATTTTGTAAGACTACTCTGTGCAAAGTCTTTTTTAGAAGCCATATGAGCTGCTTAAACACAGGCCAGTCAGCCTTCAGGTTATTTACCTACAGCCATGAAAACATAGGAGATCTCTACGTGCTTGATGGCTTTTTGGTTGTGAAAGACCTGGTCACCAAAGGTTCAGTGTGTTTGTACTGTTTGTGCACTGAATCGCTTGAATTGTGTATCTGTGAACGTTTTGCTGTTACAGAAAGCTGGTCTTTAAAATAAAGAGCAAGTTGCTAATGTTGCTGAGAGAGAAAATAGCTTTTAAGAAGTCAAAAATAGAGTTTAGTAAATTTAGGAGGTCCAATAATACATTAAGGATTAGATTCATTCCGCATGTTGCATTTTGTGTAGCAGCTTTGAGTAATGTTTTGTAGAAGTGGGATGTCTGATTGCCTGGGAAAAGCAGCTTGCTTGTTGGGAGGCAGCAGGGGAAGGAAGGGGAGAGCACTGGACTCGCATCTGCTCTAACTCCTTCCATGCAAAGTTATTTAACCATCAGCAGAAACCCCCTTGGTTAGAGGCTGTGTAAGTGAAACATGTAGCGAGTCATAAGTAGAAAAAGAACAGCAGCTTCTGACCCTGTGGAGGTCACGCCTGAAGTGTCTTCTGCTTGTGTGTATTTCTGCATAGATCTTTCGTTGCTGAGATTCATCAGTGCTGAGCTGACGAGAGGTTATTTCCTTGAACACAATGAAGCAAAGTACACAGAGCGGCGGGAGAGAGTGTACACGTGCATGAGGATACCAAAAGAACTGGAAAAGGTGAAGTATGCTTTAACGTTTGATTCAGTTAGAGATGAAATCTGTTCAATTAAGTTATGTTAAGAACGATTTATTTTTAAAACACTTTTGCTACAAAAACAAGATGTAAACCTCTGTAATGATTATTTTTCAGAGTTAGTGGCTTAAACATTTTTGTTTCAGGGTATTTTTGCCTGTTTGCTTGTTGCTGCTGGCAGCTCTTGTTATTAGTAGAGACAAACGAGTGCAGGTGATAAAAATTCAAATATAAAGATGACACTAATCCTTAAAGGAATAATCAAGCAGAAGAGAACTTTTTATGGCAAAACGTAATTTTACATTAAAAAAATTGTTTCAAAGATTTTTTTCCAGTGTAAAATTCTCTGAAGATGGGAAAGTTTCAGTCTTATAAAAATATGGTGACAGATGAGTTTCTTTAAGGTTTTTGACTTAATTTTCGTGGTCTTTTATTTTGCTTCTTGCCAGTGTTTGCCACATCTCCCCTCTCCCAGTGTTACAGCCCTTCCTGAGGGATTCTTGCCACCTTCTTTATGTCAGCCTAGCTATCATTTTGGCCCTGCAGTGAGCCAATTTTGTTCTGGCTTAACCATGTTGATTTGGAAGGCAGCTGCAGCATGCTCAGGAATGATGAGTAAGGCAACATCGGTGTTAAGGTTTGGCTAGGCTGCAGTGTAATGATAACATTAAAATTAATACTGCTAAAATTCCCAAAATCTCTAGGGGTGAAGTTAGATAGGGCTAAATCATTTTAATTTAGACTGAAGGAAGAAGCTTGTTTTGCTCTTCCTCCCACTTCAGTCTCCTGCTTTATGCATACTGCCTGTTTTGCATGAGCCATGGTGCTTGTTGGACCATTCCAGGAGTTAAATCCCTTCATAGTTCAGCAGTGAATGTTATACTTTCCTTGCTCTGTTTGCTCTGTGTTAGAATAGTGAGCTGATTTGCTCAGCCAGTATTCCTGAGAATCCAGAATCTACACAAGGACAGAAGGAGAGCTTTATAACTAAAGGTGAAAGAGCAGTGGAGGAGGGAGGAAGGGTGGGCAGGATTCCCTTGGTCAGTAGTGCTTATGTTCCCCCTTCAGTATCATTAAATTAATCCTTCAGCCATGATGAGGCCTGGCTCTGCCAAACTAGATTCCCAGTCAGTTACTACAGAAAATCACAGAATGAATGAGATTGTGATGTGTAACCTACAACAGGTTGTTCAGGATTGGAGGCTTTGAACACCTCCAGGGATGGTGTCTTCACATCCCCTGTATTTACCCATTCCAGTTTATGATAGAATATTCCAGTTATGGTAGAGACTCAGTGGAATGGTACAACATTTCTACATCATCTCCATTTTAGTTATGTAGATTATTACATGCTGTCTCCAAAGGCACAGAAATTACTCTGAAGGATTGTCACCATAGCTTTTCAATAAAACTTTGTGTGTAAGAACATGTAATATCCAGCAGTCTTTTTGTAAATAAGAATAATGCTGTAAGTGTGCAATTGATGGGTTTTACATGGTAAATCAAACTTCAGTCTCTGCTTTGGATGTGAAATATTATGAAACTGAATAATAAAGAGGTTAAAAAATGACAGTTATCTTTTTACAGTGAGATTATGAAATAATTTTTAATTCTTTCCATTGGCTTAGTCCATGTTAGTATACACATTAACTATATCAAATTCAGCATCTAGAAATCAACTAAATAGTGTATAGATCATCACCTGTTGCAGAAACTACTTGCTGATGTGATACAAAAATCTGCTTACTTGAAATAAAGCATATAAGACACTAATAAAGAGAGAAGAATTTTCCTGATGGATTGTTTCATTTACTACCTAATAGTATAATTGCAGAATAAGAATGGAAACTATAATCAGAGTGAGAATAAATTGGAGTAAATTTATCAAAGCCTAATCTCGGAAGATGCTACTTAATAGGCACTTATTTAACATCCATAGTTTTAGAGAGGGGTGTAAAGTTCAGTGGCTAGTATTTTTGTTGTTGTTGTTCTGAGTACCTCTTTTTTTCTTTAGAGATAATTTACCATGTAAGCACTACCTCCACTTAAGCATTTTGTGCAGTTTCAGTGGGAGCTTTTCATTGTAGTAGGTTACTTACACTAAATAAGGTGGTCTGATGGTCTCTATTCCTGCCATCTTAAGGGAACAGTTTTCAGTTGATCTCAAAATTAAACTTTGTGCTCCTTTGTTAAATTATAGTTACGATGATGGAAAAGCTCTCTAGGCCTTTCTGTTAGTTCCTTAATATCTGGAATGGAGCAGCAAAAATAATGTTTACAGAAAGGAGTAGAAGTTTCAGCACTGATTATATTTCATCAGGTGCATGTAGTAAAAAACATTGAGAAAATGAGGACATTAAGCTTGCATTAAAATTTGCAATTATTACAGAATGTGAAAAACCATCGTTGCACTCAGGTGGAGAAGAAGTCTGTCTAAATCTAAAAGAAAAACTAGTTTTGTTTTCGGGATTATAAGGATGTCCTCAAATAACACAAGCAAAATGACGGGCTATCTTTCTGTTTTGTTTGGGTTAAGGAGTTTAAAAATACTAAGTGTTCACTTCCAGTCATCTTCAGTGCTTGAATATTCAACATGTGCTTTTTAAGTTGTTTTAAAAGAAACAGATAGCTTAATGGCATATTAAGGCCGTGCATAAGTTTATCTGTGGTTCATGTAACCGCTGCTCCTGATAACTTTGAATAATAACACAAAATACTGAGATTTTAGGAAGTGGTGCTAGAGGTGAATGAGTAACTATCAGGAAAGAGACCTTAACATCATGACGGTATTGAAGTATTCTACCACTGTAGAATTGGTTGAAATAATATTATAAAGGAAAGTAAAAACTCAGGGATGATGGCAATGCTGTTGTGCCTGAGTAGTTGTCTTACGTGGCTTGTGGATAGCTGTTCTGGAGTGCAGTCTGTAGGATTGTTTTCAGAGTTACAAGGAGGTATGAGGTGTAAGAGTGCTCTCTGAACATGGAACTGGCCATGCACAAGCTAACAAAGAAGGTACTTTGAGAGGGAAAGGGATTGTGAGAGATAAAAGAAATTTACTTGTACTTTGGTTTACACCTGCACCCCAGTATCTTCCTTTCCCATCAGCAGTACATACAACTTTCACAAGTAAATGCATGTCTGACATGGATATCTGGGTCTGCTTAGATGTTGCTAGTCTTAATTGTGTAGCCAGTTAAGCTAGTTTCTATGGGGTTATCATTGCAGGGAAAAAATACTAGCTCATGGTCTGACAGAAGCATAAAAGCATATTTCTAGACTTTAGATAGAATACAATCATTTAAAGAGCAGACAAGGAAGGAATATCATGGGAGGAGAGTCTGGTAAATAGGAGCTTTGGAATTGTAGAGTTTATGTCTAGTTTAATTATCACAGAGTTTCTTGGCTTGTAGCCCCAATGAATGACTTTAATGTTTATGTAAATTAAGAATAAAACATTTAAACTGAGCTCAACTGTATGCCTACCTCTTCCTATTTTATATTCTTTGTATGAAGAAGGTGGTTATTCTTTGAAGGAGATCTACCACAGCTGTAATTAACTGTGCAATAGAAAATTTTCAAGGTAATAGAAAACTTTTTTGGGGGAGGAAATAATGTTGAGAAAGGAGATAGGCTGTGCACATTTACACGCAGCTCTGTGGGTTTTTTCCCCTAATGTTAAAACGTGAACTTTGGTAACCTTAGAGGAAAGTCACTATTGGAAAATGAGCTACAGTTATATTCAACTGCAGTTTATATATTAAATAAAGACTAAGTTCAGTGAGCTGTGAAAGTCTACAAAAGCCTTCACTGCTTGGACCTTGTGGTGCAGAATTTTTGCTGAGTAGTCTTCAAATGAGTGGCATGATAATTTTTTTACAGTTCAGCTGATGGAACAAGTGAGAATATTGTGCTGATTTGGTTAATTAGTCTTATGTAAATGTGTTTTTCGTAACGTAGTTCTTTATAAACTTTCTGTAAATTTTATAAACTGCTAACATACTTCTGTTTTATTTTTGTAATTTAGTTGATGTTTTTTGGAATCTTTTTGTGCCTGGATGCTTTTCTGTATGTGTTCACCCTGCTTCCTTTGAGAGTTTTTCTGGCAATGTTCCGGTTCGTCACTTTGCCTTGCTATGGCTTACGGTAAGTTGATTCAAGAGAAAGGTGTTCATACCCTTAAATAATATTTCACCGTTCGTGTGTGCGCTTCATTTTATGGCCTTTCAGTGCTGTTTGAACTACTAATGACTTCTTCCACTGTGAGACAGAAGTCTCAGTCTAAACTAGCCAAAGTCAAGGTGTGTGTGGGACCTTTAAGTTTTAAGCAGTCACTAACTTGCTTCCTTCAGACACGACAGTTTGATAACAGCACCACTTAGGCATATTCAGGTTAGTAAAGGAGAGGGATGTAACCTTACCTTATAGTTTTGTTCTTGTATCTAACATCTATTTGAGCATTTTAAAAAAATTTCTTAGATTTGGCTCATGTCTCTTGATAGGCTCGTTGATATTAAAACAGAAGTTGTAAAAGCTTTCCTTATTTTCATAGAAAACTTTTCTGAAAAGATCCCTGAATAAAATATTCTTTTCTTTCCTTTAAATAATCCTAGGGAGTGAAAAAATGGAGAGGAAAACCAATCAGAATACTAAGAAATTTTAGATCTTAATGCCTTGATTTTCTGTTCATATCAATACTAAGAAGTTGCTAATAGGTAAAATTTTTAGTTTGGCCTTCTAGCATAGGGATCAAAAATTTGATAGAATCAATTTCCTTCATAAAATCTGCTACTTCATGGTAAAGTTGGTTATATAAGCCTTAAATGTAACCTAAAATAAAAGAAGCACTTGTATTGATGTTTTCTTTTTTTGCTTGAATAAGTAAAGACCTCACGATCTTTATTTTGAATTTTCCAAAACTTGAAGTTGATTTATGGTTACTGATTTTTTAATTTTTTTTAGAATTGTTTGTATTTGCATTATCAGTATTGTCTTTTATATGTGAAGGTCCTTTGGATGCATAGTTTAGAAATACATGTTCTGATTACAAAAAACACTACTCTAGTTGCAAAAAAATATTTTAAAATGTAGTCTGAAGTTGAAATATTTGTGTTTGGTGATGTTAAACATAGGCACTAGATGGCAGTCTCAAATGTTTTATTGTGCTGTTGTTTTTGAACTGAACCTCAGACTTCCTAGGTCAAGAGAGTTTTCTTAGCAGTGTAAAAAGGACAGTTATTTGGTTTTAGCCTGATGACAAGGCAAATTATGTGCCTATTTTTAGATATCTATATGAGTGCTATTACTAAATTCAGGTAAATGTAATGGAGTTCAACATTTCGTTTGAATTTTACTTTTCTTCTGTTCAAAAATGTTCTTCCTTGTTTGTAAACTCAGCTTTTGTTTTTGGCAAAGAAATTTTTTCTGCTCTTGGCAAAGAAATTTTTCTGCTCTTTTGCAATTGCAATTAAAGATTTCAAAGACCAGTTGCTGGTTTAGGTTATTGTTCAAGATGCCGACAAAAGTGACATTTGAAGCACCATATGCACTCACATGTATGTGATATCTGTATATATGCAGACATGAACCTGCAATGTTAATATTTAATCTGCTTGCTTGACAGCATTTTGTGTGTCAAGCACAATAGAAGCGGCTCTAACCTATTAAACTTCACTGTGTTAAAGTGTTATCAAGTAAGATGCTGTGAAACTAAGATTATCTTGAGTGAAGAAGTCTTTGTTTTTGTAACAACTCTTGAAGCAATTTCCTTCATCACAATTTCCTCCAATGTGTTTGCAATTTAGTTCAATAGAATCTCTACCTGTTCAGTACCTGAGGCTTTGTCTAATTGATTCATGTTCTAAAGTTGGTGGCTTTTTATTGAAAGGTTAAGGACTCATGTCTGTAGTACGTAACAGAACTACTTCAGATGTAATAGTTTTTATTGCCAAGTATTCAGAGCCTGCACGTTGATTTCTGGGGGTTTTTGTGGTTTTTTTGTAGTTACGCTGATTTTATTTGTTACAGAAAAAAAAATATTTGTGATTTTCTTCCAGCTCGGGAAATACATTTTTACGTATTTGTAACAAAATGGGATTGAATAGTTAAAGCACATTTTGTAATTACAAAAGGTACTTACAAAGCAGGTGGCTGTTTATCTTGTAGCTTGCTCTTCCTTACAAATATCAAATAAATGTTGACTGGTTGTTACTTGAACCTGCCACATCATATTCCATTCTGTGTAGTAAATAAAAGTGCTCCTCCCTTCACCTTGACTTGTCACTCAACATCTCAGTGAAGTAATTGAGCAGTTAATTGAGCAATTAATCTGTTTCCCTTCCAGTTTACTCTCAGAATTCTATCTTCTCTTTTCAGTGTAGAGAAAGATTCTATTACTCATTATTAATTTAAAACAATAAAACTGCATACTGTATAAACGGGGTAATTCCTGTCTATGCTATATTATGCAAAGTGCTTAAATGTAGGGAAAGTTGTTTATAGCCTCTTCCACATGCTGTAATATTTCATTTTACAGAGTTCTGAAAGGAAACAAAGAGTAATGTATCTTAAAGAAAATAGTTTCCTTTTACTGCCTAAACAGTGTAAGCACTTCAGTTTGACTTCTGTCATCCTTCCTCATCACTTGGTCTTTCCTTTTGAGCAAATTTAGGTCTGTATTTTTGTCAGAGCTGTATTGGTGCTGAGAAAGCAATTTTTTAAAAAACTTCCAAGAACTTCAGTCCAAAGAATCCAAGATTCTATCATTGAGTGAACTAATCTGCTTTGTTTAATTACTGAGATCAAACTGGCAAAGGCTGAATCATCACATGATGGTAGTTTTGGCAGGTGCAGCTTCATTACATCTGTGCTCTATAAGTGATAGAGTGCTTTTAAAAAAAATTACCAAACACATCACAAAATTAGATTACATCTTCTGAAATTACAAAAAATCATCTCTACTGTATTTTCTTTTGAGACAAGAACTTTCCTAAATTATTCTCTTTGAATCTTGTAGACTACTCTCACTTTATTAAAATATTCTTTGACAGCATAAAAGGTTTGTTGTTCCAGCAAAGTATGTGCCACAGTAGACAGAGAAGGGGACCTGGTGGAGTTCTGTTTGAATTGGAGTCCTTGGTGACAGGTTCCTAAAACTAACTCTACCCGAGGTTGAAAGGTACAATTTCATTTTACAATTCAGGCAATATTTCTTATCAATACATCAGACCCAGAGATTCTGGGTAGATTAATATTGCTGCCTGTTTTCTAGCTCTTTCATAGAGCTAACTTAATTTTTTTTCTTGCAAATATGTTGCATACCAATAAAAGGGGATGTGGGAATGTGGAAAAGCTCTTCTGTATTTGTAAAACACCTTGATATGAAAGCTAGAGTGAAACTCTGATAAGACTCCCAATTTAGTCTTGTTTAAAGGCATTTTACACCCTCTCCACAAAGCAAGAAAGTATTTGTGAGATTTTTTTCCTCCAAATTCCAGTTTTCTCAAGAAAATACAATAGAAGATTATGAATTTTCTCTACATGTAAAGATAGATTGACAAAACCTTTACAAGAGACCTCCCACACACCCCTCATCTTTAGGGATTCCCTTCCCTGCACTGCCAGGAGTAGGTCCAGGACCCTTTGGGCTCTTCCCAAGGGATGAGCAGCACCTGGCTGGTGGAAGCCCAACAAGAATCTGCTTTGTGTGAGCAGCACCCAACAACCTCTCACATGCCCCTGCACCTCCCGTGCCTCACGCTGGAGCTGAATCCCACCAGGAACTAGAGCATGCTGCTAATGACACCAAGGTTGTGGGTCCAACCCCTGTGCAGGCCATTCACCTAAGAATTGGTCTTCATGATTCTTGTGGGTCCCTTCCAAATCTGAATATTCTGTGAATCTGTGAATTCGTCCATGTGGAGGTAGATATAGATAAATTATAAATACATGTTCTGTATTTTTCTTTTACTCTGCTCTCTGAAATATGTGAATTTAGGTCCTGTCAGCAATAATGTCAGTAACTTCAGCTATATAGTATGTACCTCTTAAAATTCCCATTGACCTCCTGTGAATTCACAGATTCATATTTTTCAGTAGAAAATAAATAGATCAGCATTATTCCAAGAACGAAACTGTAGAAAGAAAGCATATCTGGAAAAACAAAACAAAGAAATACTGACATTCTTCTCATGGACATTCTTTATTTGTTCATATTATCAGGCTTTTAAATAAATTTGAACCTCTGTTGCACACTTATTCCCAAGCCATTTTTTTTCCCTGAGGAATTTAGCTATGAAATCCATAAACTGCCTATTGTCACCTGAAGTTCACGAGGAAGTTGTGCATCTGCCCACCAAAATATGTAGCTTTCTACCAACCAAAAAAAGGAAGATACATTCATTATTTTCTGTAGTATACTCTCAGATCAAGTACTCCTTTCTCCTTTCCATAACAGTGCACAGTGTAGCAACATTACAACCTTCTCTTTCTTTCTTTCTTGTAAATCAGACCGAAGGGAAGAGCACTTTCACTTCCTTTATAGGATGGAATGTGGTGTCACAGGGATTCCTCCTTGGTGAGTAAATCCTGATTTTCTTTTTCCTCCTGTGCTGTCAGCCAAATTCACACATCTACATGTAATCAGTAAAAAGGCTGGTCACAAATGAATAGTATAGCTAAATCAACCAACATACCTCAGAGGAGAAACCAACACTTAGTTTTAATAGCAAACACATGAAATTGATTCAGTGCTATTTTTGGTAGGTATATTTTCTTATGTAATTTTACATCATTGTGGAAATAAGTTCTCTTAGGTTTAAAGCATTTTTTGCATAGAGTGCCTGTGGACCAATTTGACCCAGTTTAAAAAAAGGATATCTTGGAAAGACTAGCCCCTGCTGTACTTCAGTTAATAGTGTCTTAAGCTTTTTGAGGTTTCTTCTAAGTACTGCTTCAGTCAAGTTCATGGCTATATTTTTGTGTGGACTTAAAGCAGGTTATTTTGTAATGCCTCAGTCTTAAAAAGTTCAGAAAGTTCATTGCCAGGTGTTTTAGTATTAGACTTACAAATAATTCTATGCATAATAAAATACAGTACTTCAGCATATGTTTGTTTACTGTCTTCAGTTATATTTGATGCTATTATTTAGAAAATAAAAGCTTAATGAAAGCTTGTGCTAGTTGTCACTTATTTGAAACCTCATTTTGTTTTGTTTTGTTTTTTATTTTTTTGAGACAGCTCTCATTGGGGCCTAACAGCAAGGTTGGTTTTGTTACATTCTTAGCATGGTCTCGTGCTGTATTGTGTGCATGTAGAGGCTTTTTATTGTTTGAGAAATGCAATGCCACCTAATCTTGGCAAGCTCAACTCTCAGTTTCTTAGAATACTTCATTTGGGACATGTTTTTCTTATCAGTCTGTGTAATCACAATTTTACATCAGTGAAGTTCTGCATACTGTGAGGTGTAACTCTTCTTATAATCTCAAACTAGAAATTAGATTTGCTCAAAATAGCTTCTTTTCCTGAAGCCAAACTTGAGCATAGTCGTAGGAAAATATTTTCAACAGATCAGATAGTCCTATTTAAAAAAAATTTTGTATCTAGTTATGTGGGCAAGTACACCCTTCAGACAACCTAGCTTGGATTTTATTTTCCGTGACATCTTTACCTATGCTAACAGGACAATATTCCCTTATGTGTTAATGCAATAGTTTTTGATAGTGCTTAATGTAAAATTTGAAATTTACAACATCACAGTTCATTAGTGAAGGATATACTGAAGAATTGAGAGTTTGGCAAAGACTACACATAAAATGAAACCCCACTGTTGAGTTTCCGTGCAAGTATCTTTGATGTAAAAAGGAGAAAGAAAAGATACCTAAGCAAAACTTCAACTAGACCACCATATCAATAACTGAAATATATTATTGTAACCTCAATGGCTGCCTAACTGTCTGAAAATGTTAGCATTGAATAAAGAATACAGTTAGAAAAGATTTGCTATAAAATACATGCTTAAACTTGTAACATGCTAAAAGACTTCTTCAATGCATTATTAACTGAACAATAAACCCAAATAAAAATGGGTTTTTGAGTGTCAACATTTATAGAAACATTACTCTTACAAAAACTTAAAAAAATATGTGTATGTTATTAAGATGAAAATATCTATCTAAAACATTTTTGCAGTGACAGTGTATTTGTATCTTAAAATTAGTGTATATATATATAGACGTCAGTGTTGGAAATTAGACATGTGTTGACTTCGTAGGAGTAATTGTTTAGAGTAATCTGCATTATTTGGATGAGACTACATAGTCTAAACTAAAGGAACCAATTAAAATGCAGGGAATTGTATCAATAAACAAGAAAAAATCTTGAATGCCTGTTGATTAAAAAAAAGAAAAAAACAAAACAATCAAAACCCAAAGAACTCTAAAAGATTATTGGAAAACCATATGTAATCAGACTAGTGAAGAATTGAGGAGCACCAGGATGCCTGGAGGACAAAAATCAAGAAATCATATGACATCATGTGACAGTCTGTGTAGTTAAGTTTATTTTTTATTAAGTTTTTATTCAGAGTGCATATGGGTTGGATGCCTAAGTAAGTACTCAGACAAGTGTACTTGTTTGCAGATTACACAGTGTAGTGAAAGCCTTGTTCATTTTGTAGTGTCAGTTGCTGAAAAGCATGCTGTACTGAGACTTTTTTTTTTAGACTTTTTTATACAGCAAGAACAAATTTCTCTTTGTCCAGGTTGCATTTCGCGTTCCAGATGGTTTAACTACTTTAAATTCAATAAGCAAGGCTTATTAAAATACCTAACACACAATCTTGGTATTCTTGGAAATCACTTGCTTAAGCAATCCTGTGCATTAGCTACTTGTGATTTTGAACATATTAAAGACAAATATTGGTAAACTGTGATTTATTTTTAATAATGCTCTGCTTGATGCTGAGTAACTTCAGTTGGACAGCTGCTGGAACAAAAACAAGTTTGGTGGGGTAGATGCCAATACTTTGAAAGCCTTGAGGTGGTTTGCCTCTTTAATAAATGAAAGAGAAAGTACTGTAACATCCATCATGCTGTTCAGTAGCGAGCATTAAGGATCAGTAGTGTGACCATCTGTGTAGTCATAGCCCGTATGGATGATGGCACCTAACACTTTTCCACCAGTAGATGGAGACAGAACTCTTACTACTGTATAAAATCTGAATCATGGCATTTTGAGTTAAATAGAAATACCTTGAAAATTACAGACAGGTAACTAGCTCCTTAAACTTTCACTTATTTAAGGAGTTTGTCTATGAGCGCTGGTTTTCACGCTAGGTTTTTCCTCATTGAGTAGGTGTTTTGTGTAGACTGTGATGTAAGTTTAACTTAATTTTGTAACAGGGGGGATTTTCTTTACAAGTGTCACAAGTAATCTTGAAGAAAAAAAAAAAGTTGTTTTTCCCAAAATTTATCAAAGTTTGTGGGTAGCCAGGATATTTGGTAACATTCTAATTTGATAGTATTTTAATTTAATTTTATAGAATAGCAAAGTAATTCTTCCTAAATATTTATAAGGCAATTTGCTTGCTTTTAGCTTTCCTAAGGGAGAGGACATACACAGATCCAATGGTTTTCTAAACAGAGGAAGGACTTGGATTTACACCCTCTAAATTTGTCTCATGGTGGACAAACCATAAATTGGAAAGTGTGAAGCATAAGTATTAAACCTTGATTTTTCATTGTGTTGTAAAAAGTAGGTTTTTTTCTGTAACAGACTGATTTGCTCAGTTTCTGGTTGGTGTCAGTGCATTGTGGAAATTTTGCCATAGTTTGACTTCAAACTGCTTTAAATACTGTGGGATAAACATTGAGTGTGGCATGCTTCTGCTTTTTTAACAATTGACTGGGCTGAAACCAGAGTCATGCTGGGGTGGAATAGGGAGGTATAGTAGCATGGCTTGCACATCACTTTGTTAAAAATAATAATAAGCTTGTATATCCCCTATATGGATTTCTGTGTTTATGCTATTTTGAGAAGTAAGGCTTTGTTTCAGTGGAGATTTTCTGTACATGTAATGATAAATATACCCAAAGGCTGAGGAGTTTGAACATCTTGTTGAGTACATGATGTAGAGTGGTGAAGTCTCTGTGTGGTTTTTTTCTGTATTGTCATAATTTGCTGGTTAACATTACAGTGCGAGAGAGTTTCTCTGTAGAGGAATGCTTGCATTTTCACTGAATTCATGTAGATTGAAGGATCATCTTAGCTTTAAACGTTTTGGTGTATTCAGTGTTAGTAATAGTAAAGCAATATAAGATTTTACATAGTGGATAATAGAAAGAATGGATAAGTCTTACTCTTTAGTATTAAGGTACTTGGCTGTTTGAAGAAGTTTTAAAATTTGATTCTCTGATAATCTAGACCATACAGCTAATGTGGGAACTTGAGACTTAGCATAATGGAACCACTTGTAAAATTCTGTAAAGAGTATCTTAGAGAGCATGACTTAAAGCAAAAAATATTTGAAGTAGTAATGGAATAATCATAGAATCATTGAATGATTTGGGTTGGAAGGGACCTTAAAGATCGTCAGTTCCAGCCCCCCTGCCATGGGCAGGGGCACCTTCCACTGAACCAGGTTGCTCAAATCATGGCGGAGAATAATTAGGTGAAAAGATATAAATCATGTATTGCAATAAGGTGCATTTGAAGGACAGTCCAGATGCCCTGGATTCTTTTATTTGGTTTGAAGTGTGAAATTGGAGAGGTAACTTGTATTCAGCTAAGTTTTGAAACCATGTAACGTTATTTCTGGAATCTGGTAGGATATTACAGGAACTACATCTTGGGCAAAGGCTCTCATGGTGTTGTTATTCCATAACAGGGTTCATTAAGTGTTAAGGCAGGTACCAATATTTAACTCAGTTGTGCAGAATCGCCGTGGGCCTGGGATAACTTTGAAGGAAAAGACTAACTGCTTTCTACAGAAAAATTGTACTGCTCACTATTTTGTTACCTTGCTACCAGAATGATAGGAGTTGTATCATTGTAGTGCTCTTTAGTTATTGTTCTCGTTTTGTCACTCGTGAGAAAAAAGACCCATATGTAATTTTCACATGAAATCTTCCTCTCTCTATTCTGTCATACTTCATGCACAGCTGTAAAAATGTGAAGTGTTTGGAAGTGAGCTAAGCTGTTTCAGCTCCTCATAAATCCATTCAATGGTTTTTAAAGTTGTACAGTATCACACTCTTGAGTTATCACATCAGCTCAGTAACATCTAATTCTTAAAACTTGGGTCCCTACTTTCAAGTGAGGTATTGAAATAACCAGCGCTGTGCTATGTTTCTTGTTTGTTTTTTGGCCTTTCTGTAGTTGTCATAGCTTAGCCAATGTGAGCTTTTTAATTTTGTTTCTTCAAGATTCTGTGGTGCTCATGATGTGCATGACTACAGCAGTATGAGTTTATGTGTGATATTAATCAAGAGGTCTGATTAGTTAGTGCTTAAGATGTCCTGAAAGTACTTTTTAGTGTTGGCATTGAGTAGTTACTGGAGACAATAAGTAAGAAACATATATTGGGAAAAATGAATGCAGAATGCTCAGATGCTGTGACAGGCATGAAATCGCATCAGCCTCTGTGTGTTTATATGTATTGAAGAGCTTAATGCAGAGGATAGGAATGATTTGTGACAAATACAGATTGAACCCGTGTTCCTGATTGTATTCTAAAACTGCAGTGGTCGGCTCTTGCTGAGCACTGACCACATCATTTCATTACTGCAGGCTTTGCAGTCAGTTCTGTGTATTCACCAGAAGGTAACAAATTATTAGACTTAATCCGTTACCTTGATTTCTTTGTCTTTGTAGGAAATAATTGTCCCTTTTCTACATTATATTCAGAACCACACCTCAAGTCCTTTTTTAAATGTTATTAACCAGAGCAGAAGATGACTGCTGCAAGAAAAATGCTTCTAAGGATTTATGGAGTAGACATGTTTAATCTCTCTCAATTGGAAACGTGTTAGTGGGACACTGTAGATTGCTTGTTTAGTCAATATGAAAGGGTCTTTCCTAGTGTACAATGAAAGAACACTACAATATATTTTAAATGCCAGGATCTTCTTACTCTTCTTACTTTCTAGAAAGCAGTTTTCTTTAGTCAGTCTTTGCAGTAATCCCTTGTACTGAGTAGAGGGTTGAGATGCTGGCAGCTCTTCTGTCATCAAACTGAGGAAATTGAAACTGTGAGGATATTTTTGTGACTAAGATGTTGTGGTTTAGTCCCAGCTGGCAATTAAGTACCATGCAGCCACTCACTCATTCCTTCCATCTTCCACCCATAGGGAATTGAATTGGAAAGTTAAGGTAAAGCTCATGGGTTGAGATAAGAACAATTTATTAATTGGAACAAAATATGCTAATAATAATACTAAATATGATGATAATGGTAATGAAAAGGAGAAGGAGCGAGTCTAACAGAAGCCTAAGAGAAACAAGTGACAGAGTTGTCCACTGGCCACTGCCTGGTACTCAGCCAGTCCCTGAACTGAGTCCTTGAGTGACAGACCCCATTCTGGGTAACTCCCCCAGTTTATATACTGGGTGTGATGCTCTGTGGTGTAGGATATCCCTTTGGCCAGTATAGGACATCCTGTCCTGGCTATACTTTGTGCCAGCCTTCTGTGCAGCTCCTCACTAATAGAGCAGGAGACAGTCAAACCCTTCAACTCGGGATAAACATTTCTCAGCAACAACTGAAACATTCAGTGTATTATCAGCATTCTTACTCTAAATCCAAAAAAGCAACTACTAAAAGTGAAAAGCACTCCGTCTCAGCCCAAACCAGGACACTTGTTCTGAAGTTGTCACAGCATTACCGTTGGTTCTGCTTCTCATGTGGATGAGAAGCAAAAGTTATGTAGAACTTTGAATAGAACATTCATGGATTGTATTTTTAATTAAAATGTCAAAAAATATTGTTTATTGCAGTTTTTTTTTTCCTAAACATACAGACAGACTACTGAGAAACTAAATCCCAAGTTACCTTGAGAGGTAGGACAAGTTGTGCAAGGGAAGGTTTAGATTGGATAATAGGAAAAATTTCTTCACTAAAATGATTGTAAAGCAACGGAACAGGCTACTGCTCAGGGAAGTGGTGGAGTCACCATCCCTGGAGGTACTTAGAAGCTGCATAGACTGTGGTTTAATTATGGGCTTGGCAGTGATTAGTTAACAGGTGGACTTGATTATCTGAAAGGTATTTTCCAACATAAATTACTCTAAAATTCTCTAAAAACATTATTTGAATGGGATCTGTTCTACAAAAGTTTAATTCCCGTAAAGCACAGCAGTCAAGAGTAGTTGATCTGATTCTTTAGGGTAGCTTTTGAATTGAATTTCAGTGATAATCAAATTTGTTCTGTACACAACACATTCTCAAAATCTTTTCGTCTTTCCAGTGTATAGGAGGCTGTATAGGTGCAAGTTTGTATGCAACTTCATACAGAGTTAGTCTCCTGAGATAGTTTTCAGAGTTGAGACCACCTTTTGAAGAGTAGTTGTGCTCCTGACTTTTTGTAGTCCCCTCTCAGAATTTTTAGTCCCCTGTGATGGTTGCTGTGTGCGTTTTCTTTGGCTTCTTCCGAGTTGGTTTTACTTGAGAGTAGTTGTACAGATGAAAATCAACACAAGCAGAAGAGTGATAGTTATTAGTACAGAACATCTGCAACTTGTGACTGATGGTTGAGCATCTTTGATGTTACTTGTAAGCCAGAAAAGCTTTGACGTGGTATTTTCAGTCTGTATTGATTTGTGGACATCAAAGCATTTTCCTTTGAGAATCTTTCTGGACTGCTTCAGAAGCTTCATAAACAGATTCCACTCACTAGTGCATTTCAGTAAGAGACCATCCTATCATTAAAATTAGTGCCTTTAGTTAATAACAAACTTTTAAAAGAAGTGAATGAGATTTTCAAGTGAGTATCTCTTGTTCATCAGGTTTTCTCTACCAGGTACTCACTGCTCACTGAAATGATAAGGTAGTTGTTGGCTGGAAGAATGAAGATGCCGATTTTCTGAGTAATGAATTCTGATTCTCTTTTTCACATGCTAAGGCCTGGCATTACTGTTGTGGCATAATAGTGCCTTAACCACTGCATGCCAGTCTGTATTTAAGAGTTTGAGTGTTGGCTGGGAAACTTGTACAGAAATGGCTGAGTACACTTCCAAAATGGAAGTAGATTGGAGAAAAAGAAATGCGTTACTCAGCATATAATAATCGTGGGCTTAAGTCTTGTAAATGTTTCAATATATACTATTATATTTTAATAAGTGTAGTCATTTAAGTCAGATGTAATTTAAAAAGGCAGTAAATTTCCAAAGTCTGATTTCATAGGTTGGGGAGGGTGCGTTTTTTTGCGTGTCCTGCAAAGACAGTCATAGGCTTATTAAGCAGTGGGCAAAAGGTACACATTCAGTTTTCTTTAATTTTTTCAATTCATGTTTGCAGTTAAAACTCAGTTTAGGGGCTGAAGAAAGGAGGAAAATTTACTGTGGCATTTTTTCAAGGACTTAGGCTGAAATAAGATACGGTGTGAATATTGTTGAGATGTGGTGTGAATTTGTTACTGAAGGACTTCTGAAAGTAAGAAAATGTCTCTTAGGAAGAGAAAGCCCCTGTAAGCAGTTTTGGTATGGTGGACCAGGTTGAATTCTTTTATTCAGAATGTAATTGATTTTAATGCAATTTGTACGGTAAAAAGTGTATCATAAAAGGAGTAGTTGGTCTCTGTTCAAAGTGCAGTACTGTAAATCTCAGAGTTCTGGAAACTTTTGTGCTCATGTTCCCAGCAAGAGCACGACCTCTTTGCCCATGGTGGAATGTCACTGTGTGGTTCCGGGAGTGATATAATGTGTGAATGTTGTTTTCAGGGCATTTTTCTTTTGAATGGAAGACAGCAAAGAAACCCAAAGTATAACATTCCAACTGTGATTTTAATAGAATGAGTGAGGTAGCAGGGATTTTTGACTTCTCTCCAGGGTCTGTCGAACTACTTCAGAGGTCATAAGTAACTGCTTGGATGTTTTTTACTAATGACGTATATTTTTACAAGATAACTCTAAATTTTTTTTTCTAAATGTGTTACCAGTTCATGGATCATTGCCTAATCACTGGATGACCTGCTGATTTAAGAATACAGAAACTAAGAATTTATAAGTTGAATTCTGCTAATTGCTTGCAACTTCTTTGAAACATTAACTTCTGTAAAAGCATTTTAGTGTATTTAAAAAAATAAATATATTTAATAGAAATTATTTTCTCCTTTTTTTATATTTAATTCTCAATTTTTTGATGTAATTCAAAGGCTTTTTAACTGCTTTGCAGCCTGTTAATATTAAACTAAATAAATAGACAAGTGAATATGCCTTGCGATTTCATTATACTTATGTATACTCTTGTGGCAATTGAGATATAAAGCTATTTTCTTCCTGTAGTTTTACTAGCAAGAAATTGTGTAATGATTCCTTTAGTGTCCTGAGTTACTCATGGAAAACTTCTGCATTTGGTTCACAATCATCCTCCAGCTCTGATGTCAAATTGTTTGCATTTACTGCTGCAGAGCTTAGACTAAATGAAGATACAAAATTTATAACCTGTTCCTCAGCATCTGATTCATTATACTGAAACTGAAGTTGATGGCTTCATTTCTTTTTGATTGTAGTGAATACATTTCTGTACCTGAGGAAGTCAAAATCATAGAATTATGGAAGAGGGAAGGTAAATTAGAAACCAAAGGGCATGCATGCAGAAGGTTATTAAAATGTGGGAGCTCTCAACAAATAGAGTGTTTTAATTATGGGAATGTGGCTAGTAAGAGACTGTGATCCTGTTCATGAGTGTGATCTATAAAGGTGTATCGTAGTCATGGTGTTGGAGTGAAGGGCAGGGGAAGGGACATAATAAACTACATTAAAATATATCCATGATGAATAGCGTCTTTAAATTCATATTGACTTAGTAACAGCTGGTTTTTTTGGGTATATGACATTTAGTGGAACTTTTTGCCCCTTGTATTTCAGTGACAGACGTTTGCTACAACCTGCTCAGGTATGTGACATGCTCAAAGGAATTATATTGGTCATCTGCTACTTCATGATGCACTATGTTGACTACTCTATGATGTATCATCTGATAAGGGGACAGTCTGTCATAAAGCTCTACATCATCTATAACATGCTTGAGGTAAGAATGTTGGCATCGGAATATGAAGTGTGCTTTTGTCAGTGTGTCTAAAATACTTTGTGTTCCAGTATTTAGAATGTGGCACATCTGGTATTCTCACAAATCTGCACACACCTAAGATAATAAGCATAGATGCAGTGAAACAGACAGGTTTGTGAACAATAAGTTTTTAGATACTGTTTCATAATACCTAATTTATGGAGCTTATTAATCAATTCATAGCAGGAAACTTGAGAAATGGAAATGAAAGAAGAAGTGTCTTATGAAATGCCAAGTAATGAATGAGATTTTGAACTCACCAAGAAAAGTAGAAACTGTTGATTTGAAATAATAAGATCCTGAGAGAGAGAGCGGAGAAGGAAGATAATCGAAAACATGGAATTTGGGTTTTAATTTTGAGTTTTAATTTCATCATTATGAAAATATAGCCTTCATTGTGTGCAAGGACACATGTTACAGCTTTACCTCAGTCCTGGCTAGCAGACACAGACCTATAAGGTGAATGAATGAATGTAGTGACACAAGAAAAGGAAATTCTGTTTTTGAGAGTTAAGGTAAAGAGAAATTTTGTCAAGAAAAACAGTTTCTGTTTTGCTATTAATGTAAAGTATAAGATTTTTAATTGTACTTGTGATCAATGGTTCACAAAGTAAATAATGATTTCATAGGCACAATCTTATCTTCATGCTGCAGATACAGAACGTAGTAGTAATACAGCCTCCTAAATGGACTCAAGCAGAGCTTTGTACACAAAAGTTATTCTGCTAGGGTTCTGGGATTCCTGAATGATATATTAATTCTTGTTTGAACATCTGTTGTACCTTTGCTTGAAGACTGCTGAAACAGGGTTACATTCTGCAAAATCTGAATATTTTGTCTAAAGGCATTTGTTCTTTCCTAATAAAATGTGAAAATATTGCATAAGTGAATACTAAGTGAAATAAATATCATACACACCATCTTAGTTATTTATTCATAGGGTTTTTGTTGCCTTTGATTTTACATTTGCTGAAAAATATGTACAAATATTAAATTGGCACTCAGTTACTATCTGGATTGTAGTTGTGTGGGGAAATACTCATCCATATATAGTTCCATAACTGATGGGAGATTATCACTTACTAAATAAATCCATGTGCTTAAAATAGTAATTTCTCTTTATTTCAAAACTACTTCACTTCGTGCTGTACTTTCTCAGCTCTATGTGCTTGGCACATAATTTGAAGTGATACTGCAGTGTTTGCTGTGAATTGGAAGCCATGTGCCATTCTGGAATGAGGAATTGAATTACTTTGCTATGTTTGGCAGAACCAAAATTGTGTGTTTTAACTAAGAAAAGTGCTGCATGACTTTGTTTCTTTTAGGAAAGGGGGAAGTCTGTTACTACTCATGGTTATTAGAAAAATTATATTAGACTTTGAATTTGGAAACAGTATTTAACTTCTATGGTGTCTCCTGGAACCCAGAGTGCATGTTTTTAAGGGGCTTTTTTACCACGACAGGTTGCAGCAATATTGGCAGAAAATGTTCATGGTATCCCACTTGGATGATAGTCAGCTTTCAACAGTTTGAGTATTGACTTGCTTAGACTATTTTAATGGTTTTTATTAAAAGACTTTGCTACTGATGCAAGCAATTCTTTTTAAGGAATTCTTAATATGCTCTTTTTTACCAATATGCTTTACAATTTTTCACAAGTTTTCAAAATAAGGAAGATCTGTTTAGTAAATCACCGAGCGGCAGAGATGTTTACAATGTCCTAATGTTTTCGGCTGATGTTGGCAAGTCCAGGGAGTATTGTACTGGACAGATATGAGGAATGCAAAATCTTCAAATTATGTGCTGAATGCTCCCAATTGACAGGCTGAAGGGAGCATTCAGCACATTTGGCTTAAATGACACTTTTCTTTTTTAGATTCAGACCCACCGGCTCCTGCTCCTTGTGAAGCCCCAGTGTGCGTTACGCTGGTGACAGCGCTCACCATGGAATTCTGCTGGAGCCTGGAGCCGGCATGTAGGGTTTAGGTAAGTCGTATTTGGAAAAGCAAGCAACAATATTGTGTGGTGGGTTTTAATATTTTCTGTCCTTTCAGCAAGGAACCAAGGACTGCTTAAATAGAAAGGAAAGCAAAGCCACCATTTTATCTATTAAAACCCTCACAATATTGTGAACAAAAACTTACCAAACTCTTAAGCATTCCGTAGCTGGTGATACTACACCAGGTGTAATTACTCAATGGGTCATCACAATGAGCAGGAACCAAATAATGCAGACAATCTCAATTTACAAAATCTAAAAGCCGAAAACAATGCCACTGTAAATATCTCTCAAACTGATAGGGTTGGGAGCTTCAGATTTATGATAATTCATCAGCTCATGGCTTTGTTCATTTTATTTCATAGGTGATTCTCAGAGTGCAGCACATTATATGTTTACTTGAGACATCCTGTAAAATTTTGTTTTAATTCAGTTTTCATATTTTAGGAAACTTCATTCAGTAATAGTGTCAGAAATAAGTACCACTTTCCTCACTTCAGTATCTTGAGAACTATTTAATTTTAAAAAGTCAGGAAATTATCTAAGTCTAGATTTGTGTTGTCCCAAGAACTTATTTTCTATTTAGTAGGATCAATATTTGCAGGTACATTGTGCACCTGCTTCTGTATTGCTACGTGTTGATTTAACATGTCCAAAATTGTTGTTTTACAGAAAGACACTAAGCGAAGATATTCTTTGTCTTTCTTAAGTAGAGATAACCAGTTTGTCATCTCTGACTGTTTCCATTTGGTTGAATTAGTAAGCAATGAGAGATAGCTCTTTTTTTTTTTTTTTTTTTTTTTAGCCAGACATGTGCCAAGTTAAATTTTTGAAGTTCTGGTCTTGTTGCTCTGTGCAACTTGGTTTTAAAATTACTGAACTGCAGTGTATAGGCAGAAAAAATATTTTTCCGTGTAATGATTTAAAGTTTTATATGTTTGCTGCTAATGAAATGTTTGGAACTGATGGAACTCCCTGTGACCTTTCTTGTTGTGGTATTTAATTACAAGTTCAAAATGCTGTCCATGTTTTCTATCTTTAGAATTATTGCTACAGGGTTTTTTCCCTATTTGTGTGAGTATTCTGTGGATTTTACTCCAGGTGTTTGTTGTTTTTTCAACATATTTTCCCTTTTTGGCAGACTTTCAAGTCCTACTTCATCGCTTGTTTTTGTGTTATAGTACTTTTAATTTTGAATTCTGCTTTATGCAGACATTTGCATTAAGTATATACTTCAGTAATATAGAAAGCAGTAGAGCTTTCTATAGAAAGTATATTTTCTCTATAGTAGAGCAAATCTAATTTCAGGGATTTTTGTACCTGTAGGCTAATGTTCCCTGTCATCTGAAATTCACTCTTTATTGTTGGGGGTTTTTTTCTTATTAAACCCAGAGGGATGAGGAAAAACATTTTAAATTATTTGATACAACATACATACTGCTTTATCAAAGGCTGAAGTTTGAACTGTACTTGAGTATATTTCAAGAAAGCATCTAAGGTAACAATATTTGATTATTTATTCCAAATACTCTTGCAAAGGAGGTAGTAAGTTTAAAAGGGAAAGTAAACTGCTTAATATACAAAAGGAACAATATTGCTGTAAAATCCAGAGAGCAAATGGAATAAGTAAGAGATCAAAAGTGACATATGTGTGAAACTTTTTTTAGATTGAGCTGTACTTTCAGTTTGAACTGTTGTTGAACTGGGCGTACTCAAGTGTTGGAGAGAAAGGTAGGCAGTAAAAGGCAGTAAAGTTGTTCTTGTTTAGGTGGCTGATCGTCTGATTTCTTCATTTGGACAAGATATTTTGGATGCTCTTTATTGGACAGCTACAGAACCTAAGGAAAGAAAAAGAGCTCACATAGGTGTGATTCCTCACTTCTTCATGGCTGTGCTTTATGTCTGTATCCTTTCTCTTCGATAAATTACAAAACTTTCAAAGTTAAATTATGGAGTCATTGCTTTGCATTATTTAATATTAACACATTTGAGAAATTGATACTATTCCCAAATCAGTGTTCCTTTACTTGAAAAGTAAGATTGCCAGTACCACCTGCTTTAAAAAAAAGAATCCCTTCATGATGGTGTACCTATAGTAAAATGAAAATCCATAGTTTTTTAGTAGAAAATTTTCCATAGTTCAAGGAAAATTTTATTTCTGATTTGTGTTTGAGTATTTTGGCTCACAGGGCCTTAAAGACAGTGGGGTTTTGTTATTTAGTGGAATGTTAAATGCATCTAGCTTGAATATATTTTTTTGAAGTGAAGGGATAAACTCATGCCTATTCAGAATGCAAATGTTCTTAGTATGAAATAATCTTTCAATGAGTTGATGATCTAAAGAGATACCGTAGTCCAGTAGTTTTGGTAATGAATTTAGAATTCTTACCATTTTTCCCTATTTGCTCTGAAATCTTTAGGCTAATTCTGACTCTTTACCTCAGTTTTTTTCCTTCAGATTGTATTGACATTTCTCACTACTAATGTCATTAGGGTCTTTTAGAACTGTAAAAATTAGCATCATTATTACATGCTACAAAACCCTGTGCATATATTACATACATGTAAGTATTGTCTTGCTGTAAGTCTGGTTTACAGGGATATGGAAATTTTCCTGTTAAACTGAAAGCAACATAGGAAATCTGTGGTTCACTGCTCTTCAGTACTGTTGTGCAGAAAACCTATTTCACATATTCTTCCTTAACCTGCTATGCAGTCCTGCATGCTATTCTTATAATGGTTCAAGCAACAACCCTTAATGTGGCCTTCAACTCCCACAACAAATCACTGCTTACCATCATGATGTCCAATAATGTAAGTATGTAGCTTTATCATATCATCATTTACCCTAATTTGTTTCACAATCCTATATCTTTGTGTATCATATATCCTAAATATTAGTATTTTAAAATAACATCTTTTTTCATAATATTATTTGTTTATATCAATTTTTTATGAGTAAAAACTAACTAACTGTTTCTAAAAATTGCAGTTCGTTGAAATAAAAGGAAGTGTTTTCAAGAAGTTTGAGAAGAACAATCTTTTTCAAATGTCAAATAGTGGTATGTATGGCAGTGCTGGTCAGGAGAAAATGAGATGAGAGAGGCTGTTTATTTAATTCATTCATGCATTTAATGTAATCAATGTATTTAATGCTACTCTTACTATAAACATTTTACCTTGGTCAATTTGAATGTTCTGACTTGCATTCCTCATCACCCCTTTTACTATTTGGTTCAGTAGGATGAAACTGAGATCCACTTCAAGGAACACTTACTCTATTTATGGCAGGTTTTTATTTGAGGTGCTAAAACAGCTTACTGACTTCATGCTGAAATGCCTGTACTTCCAAGTGATCAAGTCTTCTGTTTTCAAAAAATTGACTTTATAGTGTGCTGTATTGACACAGTGATCTCAGAATGCAAGTTGGGAGGCTGTGAGTGTGGATCTTGAAATACCTCCCCCCTAACCCTAAGACAAAAAATCCCAAACAAATAAAACCCCAAATAAACAAAAAAAAAACAATGTAACAAAGTAGGGGACGTGGGGGAAATGCCGGAGATGACTCTTAATTTTTGATATGCTCTCAAGATAATAGGTAGAGGGTACTTAGGAAACATGCTTCTGGCACTTCTTAACTGTGTTGCTGCTTAGGATGAATTTTGGGAACTTGTACTCAGTGTGTCTCACGAGGAAAAGCTGTTCAGGTATCCTTTGATGGAGATTCTTCCTAATACTGATATCAGACATTTGAAATACTTATTGAATTCTTGATTTCAAAACCTGTAGGAGTGCGCACTTTAAGGTTGTGCTAGAGCTTCTTTGCTTGTGCTAGTTTTGTAGAATCTCAGAATGCCCTGAACTGGAAGGGACCTCAAAGATTCTCGTTCCAACCCCTTGCCCTGGACAGGGTCACCTTCCACTAGACCAGGTTTCTCAAAGCCCCATCCACCCTGGCCTTGAGCACTCCAGGGATGGGACAGTCACAGCTCCTGTGGGCGTCCTGTGCCAGTGCCTCAACACCCTCACAGTAAAGAATTTCTTCAGTATATCTGATTTGAATTTCCTCACTTTGATTTATATAGATGAGCAAAGAAAATAGAACATATTCTTTTCATTCCAGCTCATAGTCTTTAAACCAGATAACTCAAGTGTGCAATAGGTTAAAAAATAAAATATCTACTTATTTAAAAGCAGATGATTCATATTTTTGTATCACAAGTTAAATTTTCAACAGGCTTACGTCAGGTTTTGAGTTCTGACTATTGATATGACCTTTGTCTAATTTGTCTGTAAACTGCAATATTACATGCAAATGTTTTGTAATTCTTTGGATGAAAGACTACTTACATAAAACCTTAACTATATCGCAGAAAAATATATGACAGAAAATTAACACTTAATTTTCAGCTACCACATATTTGCTCTTAAACCTCCTCAAAAAGGTCTTCCCAGCTATGTTGATAATCTGTTTATTCTGTGGTAATAGTATTATTTTTGGTTCCAAGATTTAATTACTTATATTTTTAAAATCAGAGGTATTTCATTTTACAGCAAGAATGCTAAAAATGAAATTTACTTAACTATTGACAGAAAACCTAGATAAGGTTTCTTATTAATGGAGAAAATAGTTACAACTGTGCATCTAGCTCTCTTACCTAAAGAGGCCTCTTTCATGTTGAAATAAGCAAGGGACTGATATTAGAAATTGCTAGTAATTTCCTCCATAAAAAGAAAAGGATATCAGTATTTTATTGCTGGACATTATTATTGAAAACCCATAACAGCAAAACCAGATCGTTCTTTATCAGTTGATGGAACGAGTATTGCCATTCATTAGACAGTGTGAGGATGGAAACAGTGAGTACATGCACAGAAGGGTGCACAAAACAAGCTAATTTATTCCTTTCAAACAGATAACTTTTCCTGGAACACCTTTCAGTATGGTTATAAATAGCAGTGTTTTTCTTCTCAAAGATAAATAACAGATTTTTAGTAGAGCTTTTCACCTCTTCTGAACTTGAACAGATTTACCACATCACAGCTTCAGTAAGGCTGGAACAGTATTGTTTCAATTCATGTATTCTGATCACTTTAGTGTCCTTTAAATGTTTTAGTTCATGCAGCTGAAATTATGGTGCATCTTGTGTTGGCAGGCTATGCCAATACTTTATCCTACCCTGGAACTGAGGCTAGTTTGGTCCTGTCAGCTGAGCTTCCAGTTAGCCTTGGGAGTGTCTTGGGTGTCCTAGAGCACATTGTGCTTCAGCCGTATGCCTGGGCTGAGCTAAACTTAGGAAGCACTAGATCTAGGCACTCCCATATATTTCCCACCTTTCCCTGCTTCTTCCAGTAGTTTTCTGAGGTCTGCAGTCATCTCTAGGGTAATGATGGGAGCAGTAGCTGATTAAGCTTGGACACACTGAATGGATTCCCCTTGGCTCACCTTTTCTGGGGCTCAGCTCAAAATATTGCTGTTGTCAAACATATTTTCAATTCAGTGTAAAGGTACGGATTAGTACATAGTAGCTAAATGTAGTCATTCTTGAGGGGAATAATAGGAATCTCACAGGGGCATCTGAGGAATTTCTCATGACTAGGTGAAACTCTCTTCTTATTTAACATGTTAATCAAAAGAAAAATATGATATAGCAGAAAAGATAAGCAATGACTACAAGTGTGGATATTGTGTTCAAGAGAAGTTGCTACAACTAGAATTCAAAAGCAAGCAGTCTTGTGAATAAAAGTGTGAAAACAAATGAGCTGTACAGGCTGTACTTTCTAAGATGTGTCCTGTATCACACGTTGAAATACTTGCAGAGCCCTGCCTGGCTCAAGCTCCTATGTAGTAAGACATCAGGATAGGAAGTGCCACCAAGCTACCAGTATTAGATCTGGAAATTGTGAAATCATTTTCACTTGGCATCGTGCTCAGCACCAGTTGGTGGATAGCAAGTTGATGTATGGCTGTATTATTTTTCCCAGTATTTACATTTCTGGACTTGGTGGAGTCAGTGATCCTTCTCACTTTTGTATGGCCATTTAAAATTTTACTGTAACAGCTAATTCACTAAAACTTCCAGACTAAAATAACTGTGAATCATCTACATAAAAATTAATTGAACAGGACGTGAAATATACATTAGTTGTTATCTAATAGAACTAAACCTATTATCTTTTAGGGGCAGATCAACAAAGATCTTGAGGCTTATTTAGCTGCTTGAGACTGCAGCTACAGAATCTGAGACTTCAACCATGCTGTTCCCACAGCTTTGATTTGTCAGCTGCAGCAAAACTACTTTTTCATCATCATTCTGGCTTTTACAAGGAAATTTATGTACACCCAGGCAATCTAAACAGTGTGGCCATTGGAAAACACTTCTGTACAGAAAGCCTTTTATTTGCTGTATCAGGAAGAAATATTTCCCTAAATTTAAATAGTATATTCTCTTTTTGAAATAGTTATCTGTAAACTAATTTTGTAGGGTCAGTATTAGAGAACAAGGAGACCAAATTATAAAGAGAAGTTCTTTCATCATTGTTGAAAGCCCAGCATGCTGCCTTCCTTTATGCTTTTAAATGTCTTATTTTAATTTCAAGCTGTGCTCTAAATTAAATTTTTTCACAAAACTCAATTGTACCTCATACAAAGAATGCATTAGATGTAGTGCATTAGGTTATTTCCTTCAGTTGGTGGTTAGGCCTGACTGTTCCTTGTTTTTTAGATCTCATCTCAAAAATTTAACATATTTATTCTGAAGTTTTAGGACCTTCAGTTTTCTTCTTTGTAATTCTGTACTTTTTTTTTCCTTCTCTGTTCTTCTTTTTTGTTCCCAATTTATCAGTCTCTTTGACTTTGATCACAATATTGGATAACCTTTATTTTTGCCTTTGGTCTTTGAAATTCAAAGTGCTTTCTCATGTGGCTTTAGGTTTTTTTAATACCATTATTCTAACCAATTTGTTCATTTTAAGGATGAGGGATTTGGGGGCAGGACTGTGTTTAAGATGGGTGTGTCCTTGATGGTTCCTTGTTCAGTGTTTGATCCTTTCTTGTGTACTGATCACTTGTTAAGAGGTAGTTGGCACTACAGCTATTTAGGATTTGCTGAGATGTAAACCAAAAGATCTTGTTTCACTTCTTACATGCTACAATTTATAACTAGCTTTTGATCTAACCATATAAATAAAGAGTGGGATTCCTGCATAATGTGTCAGGGAATCTGGAAGGAAATAGCTATGTGTTCTAAAGACTACTTACCCCACTTCAGGATCTCTGTTCCTGGCATCTCACTATCTCTTTTAGTTACCACTGCAAAGTACCTGAGATCTTCAGGGTTCAGTAGCTAGTTGTTTGAGATATTGGCTACTTAATTACACTAGTCTATACTAGATGCAGTGCTGTGCCAGGAATCTTTATTTCCAGTAACATTGGTTTCATGTCTTTTACATGCTTTTTAAAAGCAAAGATACCCTCTGGCACACTGGAAATTAATTGCTGGGTATGTGTTGCTGTTTTTAAGGAGGATTTATGGAAGGGCAGAATGTGTTATTAATATGGGAATAGAATTCTATTAAAATTGGAATGGCAGAGTTCATGTAAGTGGGGCAAAAGTATTTAAAATCTGATTTGACTATGTGCAGTCCTTTTTTGGGCTTTACTTTACACAGCCAAGGAGAAAAAAAATACATCTTGCTTTTTTCTCTTTGTTGTATTTATGGCAGTATGTGCACTACACGTCTTTGAAATAAATGTTTACCACCTCTATTCATATAACAACCTTTATAGGCACATGTGACTTACCCTAATGGAAAAGGGTCTGTTGGGGTTAGTTTTTGACATGTGACCACTAAGTTGTGATGTACCAAGTCTTGGAATGTCTCATTCTTCCTTTCCCTTTTCAAAATACTGAAATATACTTGAAAGGCAGTGGAAGAGATTTAATCATACCACTCACACCACTAGAGGATGCGTAGAAACATAGTGTCATCTTTCAAAATAATCTGGAGTGTGTATGAGCAGTCTGTAGTATGATGTGTGTCAGGCTGCAGGGCCAGCCCTGGTAAGAGCACAACTTCAGCATGGCATTAGAATGCAGTCTATCAGTCATAGAATGGCCTGGGTTGGAAGAGACCTAAAAACTATCTGCAGTTCCAATACTTCTGCCGTGGCCAGAAGTGACCTTTCACTAGACCAGAAGCTCAGAGCTCTATCCAGCCTGGCCTTAGGATGGACTTCCAGGGATGGGGCATCCGCAACATTGGCGACCTCTGCCAGGGCCTCACCACCCTCACAGTAAACCATTATTTCCTAATATACAATCTAAACCTACTCTCTTTCACTCTGAAGCCATTCCCCCTTGTAAAAAAAACTCCTTTCCACCTTTTCTGTTGGTTCCCTTCAGGTACTGGAAGTCCACAATTAGGTCATTCTCTCAGCCTTTTCTCAAAGGAGAGGTGTTCTGTCCCTCTGATTGTCTTGGTGGCCTCCTCTGGACTCAGCCCAGCGCTCCGTGTCCCTCCTGTGCTGGGACCCCCGAGCTGGGTGCAGCGCTGCAGGTGGGGTCTCTGGAGTGGAGCAGAGGGGCAGAATCTCCTCCCTCGCCCTGGTGCCCTCAGAGCTTTGGATGCAGCCCAGGACACGTTTGGCTCTCTGGGCTGTGAACACACATTGCCAGCTCGTGCCCAGCTTCTCGTCCACCAGAATTCCCAAGTCCTTCTCAACAGGGCTGGTTTTGATCTGTTCACCCCCAGCCTGGGTTGATACCTGGGCTTGCCCCAACCCAGATGCAACACCTTGCACTTGGTGTTATTACACCTCTTGAGACTCCCTTGGGTCCACTTCTTGAGCTTGTCCGGGTCCTTCTGGATGACATCTGACCCTTCTGGTGCGGCAGCCTCAGCACTCAGTCATCTACCAGTTTGCTGAGGGTGCATTCAGTTCCTTCATCTGTGTCATTAATGAAGATACTAAGTTACACTGGTCCCAGTGAGGATCCCTGAGGGACAGCACTTGTCACTGATATCTATCCAGATTTCATGCACAGTATGTCATCAGCACTATGCATGGTATGCACTGACAAGAGACTGGTCAAGGGGATAAATATATCTGAATTAGTGCTACATGTCAGGTTTTTAACACTTAGGATCATAAACGCTGAGAAAGTAAGCTTCTTAATCATGTCCTTGTGGAGGTAGCTGAAGACCATTTTAAATGTCATTGGTCTGTGATTTTGGGTCTCATTTGACCTTGTCTTATAATGGCAAGGGTTATGGAAGCTGTCCTGCATCCCAACAGGAAAACCGTTATGTGATATGCTTATCAGATATACTTAGTGGAATACGTGCAAAACTGAGTTAAAATAGCTTATATCAACGTTACTAAGCTTTGTCACAATGAAGAACGAAAAGTGATCACTTTTTCTTTCCACTTTACTCTTCTTATACTGAAGCAGAATAGAAGGATTTCCTCCTGCTCCTGCCTGTGCAGCCTGTAACTGATCACTAACACTGGTGGTTTTTCACTGTTTGACCAAATTCACAAATACAGCAATATACTTTGCCTTTGTTTTTCTTAAGAGCATGAGCAAGTGTGGATCCAGTGATGTAGCTTCACTTGTTCTGTAGTTTAATACCTCATACAAAAAGTGGCAATACATAGCACAGGAAAATGCCCTCACCAGTTTAAAAAAAACAAATGTACATATACAACATCAAATAAGTTCGTAATAAATGATGAAACATTAGTGTACATATTTTGTATTCTGGAATTGTAATTGGTATTTAGGACAGATTACCAGTGGTTGTTTTGGATATCCTGAAACCTTTTTGGTCCTTGTCCATGAGGGTAAGAAATGAAATTAATTTTTTAATTGTTTGAGTTTACTCTTGACGCTGCTGTGAAGTGCCCTGGCTGCCTTGCTTGCAACTCTGATGGTTGATGAGAGGGATGAGGATGAAGAGCAGCAGCCACAGTCATTTCCCTCCTAACAGCCTTGAACGGCTGTGGCACCAGAGATAACAGATTAGAAGGGAAGCCACTGAGAACAGGGAAAATAATCAGAGGGGGAAAATAGGTATCAGCCTGTCACCCAGTCTCAGAAATTAGTGGAAGAAAAACTGGTATTATTAGAGCATTATAAGAGGAAATTTAAAGCCCAAAATGTCCCTTCTCAATTTAATCCTGTTGACTGGTGAGTTAACATATACCAAGAAGGTAGTAAATGTCTGGAGGATTAACTTGAGACATGCTTTAATGTTAGACCTGAATTAAGGTCCTTGCTTCCCACTTGAGAATATCTCTGTGTACAGGCCTCCCTGGGACCTGAAAAACTGAAGATGAGATCTATATTTTTTTATGCTTTGCTGACCAATGATGTGTCATGGCAATGTGGAAGTACGTGATGTGGGAAATAGAAGATAAAACCATTTTGATATTCTGTGCAAAAGTCTGAAAACTCTGATTATTTCAAAGTCATTAATAGGCATGATAAAGAATGTAGATCAATGAGTGCTTGACTGCATTTTCATCCATTTTTGACAGCATCAAGTGGTATCTAGTAACTAGGTTTTTCAGACAATACTGTATTCTGGTCATTTGTGAATTCAGAAGCATAGAAGACTGTACTTCACTTGTTGGAGTGTTACTGGCAGGAAATCAAGAAATTATGGTTAGGTTTTACCTATGTCCTCTTTGCTGCTTTTAATTTATTGCACTAAAAGATTTCCTTTTTCTCCCCCCCCCCCCCCCCNGAAAGCTGTGCTTCTTCTGTCCCTTCCCCAGCCCATACTGACAGTTGAATTTATGTACCCCAAGATGTACCTTTTTGTATTGTGCATGAGATCTCATTCTTCTTGAATTCTGTGTCTTTTTTCTTCTCCTGGAGGATTTCTTCTTTTCTTTTTCCTCCATTTTTTCAGACTTGCCAGTATTTCCAAACTTCTATTTTAAAATGAGGGATAGTATTATACTGTAATAACTGCAGCCCTGAGCATTGCTGTTGGCCTGTAGTCAGAGATGATGGAAACTCTGGACACAAAGTCAAATATTTTCTTTTTGTTCAGCTTCGTCCTTGTTTGTTCTTCCAAACATTTCTATTTCTTGTTTCCCAAAACCAATAGGTAGAACCACACACAATTGTGGAGGTGCTTAAGGAAATGAACCCTTTGGATTTGGAGGGCCCACAAAGAAATTATTCCCGTAGTTATTGACAGGGATAACAAGCAATAACTGTGTCTTCACAGGTTTTCTTAGTAGCTCAATCTTCTAAGAAGACTTCTTTGGACTTCCTAAATTGTGATGACATTATGTTTTAGGTTTTACCCTGATTTTCAATAATACAGTTTCAGGAAGGTATTTTTTAATAAGCTAAAGAATGTGATGCTTCCTGAAGCAAGCTGTGTGTGTGTCATCTCTAGAAACAGGACACCAAAGTAGAAAAAAAGAGTGCCTTGTCTAGGAGGGAAGTCATAGGACTTTGTCCCTAATTAGATTGCTTTTGTGTTACAGTGCTTACGGTTTTGATAACTGTGCTGATACATCCTGCTGTACCCTTTTAAGATAGCAGTGTGAAAGACTGGTAGGAACCTTCTAGCTAAGGTGCAACAGTTATCTTTAAACATTTTTTCTTCTTTCTCCTGAAGCCAGTATTCAGCAATTTGGATATCTGTAATCTGTAGAAAGTGAAATGTACCTTGCTAATAGCTTGAAAGGACACATAGGTATTTTTTCTTCCTTTTAGTAACAGGAAGTGCTGGTTCTTTTTGAATCACACAAGGAATATACAGACTTTATCATAAAGAATGATTATTTTATTAATGTGTTAGAAGAGGTGATAGTAAGTCACAAGTCCCTTCTGCTGCTGGGAACCTTGATTTGAGGTGGCATCAGAAAGACCAGGTCACAGCCTAGTGCAGAAATCCTGTCCATGGTGTGATTCCCAGCATTTCCCACACCCCTTAAATCCAGTTAAATAACTTGTAGAAAATGTTATCTAATCCAAGAATTAATAAATGATAGAACCTCAGAATGAGTAGATATCTTTGTATGCAAATAAATGTTTCTTTGGAGCTGACTAGTTTTGGTTTTTTTAATCCAGATATAAAGGAGAGGTTCACCAATTACGTGCTGCTACTTATTGTATGTCTAAGAAATATGGAACAGTTCTCATGGAATCCAGGTGAGTAAACTAGAAGAAAAATTCCTGTGCTAGCAAGAGCTGTATCTTCTGCTTCTTTCCTCAATCTGAAAGATAAGGGTAATCAACACATTTAATTAACAAATCTTAATTTTATCAAATACCTTAGATTCTTGTTTTTCCATTTCTGGTATTCTTTTAAGAATGACTGTTCTTTCTGCTAGAAATACATAATGTTATGCTATAAATACGTGTTGTTATCTTTCAAGCACTGTCTGGAACAATTTCTTCTCAGCCCTTTCCTTTCCTTGGAGTACAGTGGGCATGAAGGATCTCCTAGAAAGTGGCTAGTGAGATTGAACTGTGATGAAGATTATGTTAAAAATACAATTCTTAATCTAATATTGATAATACTTATGATTTTAATGACATATTTAATAAATATTGTTTAAAATACCGATTTTATTAAAACATTGTTTTAGTAATTTTGACCCCTGATCTGTGTGATGTATTTTGCCTGAATCTTACCACACTACCTAAATTTTACCTCAAGTATCTAAAACTGCAGATGCTTTGTCTATGTCTTACACATACTGAACACATATTGTCTAGTACTTACAAAGGTGGTCTTCCTACTAGAGGAAGAGTTTAGCAAAGTGAAGAGTGTAGAGCCTGATCCTAACTGTGGTATAATTGTACAGTACTGGTAAGTTTTTAGGATGGCAGTGGAATAAGCAAAAATTTGCACGCTGTATGCTCAGTGATGATGTAAACTTACAGATTCTTCAGACTCATGAGGATTTTTCTTTGTTGAATAGAACTGTTCTTTTTGTTGAATAGAATAAGTCTTTTTGAATGCTGGCATTACATTAAATGGCCTAACTTGTTTCTTCACAACCTTCAGATCACTTTTGGGTGTTATTCCCGGATGTTTGCATGGTGGTTGGTTCAGAAATTGCAGTGGATACTGTGAAACATGCCTTTATAACAAAATTCAATGACATCACGGCAGATGTAGGTATCTTGTTTGGAATGCTGGGTGCTATTTTAAATTGTATTTAATTTTACTAATTTTTTTTAATATTAAATTTTTTCCAGTGCAGAAAACGTAAAAAATGGTTATTTTCATATATTCAATATCACTTGGGAAAGCTTGGTAATATCCTGATACAATATACTTTTGAGAATCTTTTTAATGTGCAACTAACACCTCTGCTTCTAAATTAGTAGTTCCAGATCCATAAATTATTGCAAATGTTGTATAACAGTTCACATAATAGCTACAATTGACATTACTGGCAGATAATTTTGTGAAGTGATCATTAGTTAAATTGAATGAAGGTTAATTGTTCTGCAGCATAGAGAGAGCTTGTAGCCTTTCCTAACAAAATAGATTGTAGGTTAAAATTCAGGCTTTTGGAAAAAGAGATCTTGTTAGGCTACTTCAACTCTATTCTTGCATGTGTGTTAAAAGTGGAATCTGAAATCAGAGATATTTTCTTCCCACTGTCCCTGGAGCACTTATATGAAGTAGGTTATGTTAGTTTCCCACTCCTGAAATTTCCTAGGCCGCATATATTATCCAGTCCTTCTTTTGAAGCAGTAGATGAGGTTGCTTCTTGTGTGTTGCAGCATGATACATGGGCCGTTTGTGTTCCACGCTGTGGGAATTCAAACACACTTTATGAATTTGGGAAGATATGAGTTAGCATCTCTTCACTATTAAAATCACTTTTCAGGCAGTGAGATCAGTACTTGTGAAGTGCTTTCTTTTTCAGCATCTCTAAAGCAGCTACATTGTGGGGTGTAGAAACAAGTGCAATAGATGCACTTAATAAGCTCCCTTATGCCAGAGGCATTTATGCATGCCCTACTTTTGTATAGAGAGTGTGGAAAAGAGCAGTAATGAAGTCATGGTAGCCAAAAATGTAGCATGCTTCAGAGTGCTGAAACAGCTGGAGGATGGGGGTAGTCACTGACAATTTTACCAGGTTTATTTAATAAACTTTGTGGGGTTTGTGTATGAAGTTCCAAAGATTTATGGTTGCTAGGTCAGACTTTTTCCAGAATTATTAACACCTGCAGTGCAAGTTGTTCTACCACTTATCCTTAAAATAGATGTTTTTGTTTCTTAATATGCTGAAATGTTTTAAAGAGAAGGAAAAACCTACTTCATCTTCAGATCCAACTTGCTTTTTCATACAATCATTTACTTAGTGTATAAGAAAGCTTTCTCATTTGTTTAATTTGATCCTAGGGCTAGCTTTCCTGTAGCTTAAAAGCAGTTATGAACTGGAGGGGAAAAAAACTAAATGTGATTTATCTGATGTCTGGTTTTTTGTGTTTCTCATGATCCTGAAATTCAGTAACTATTAAGTCTCATTCAGTTCCTAAAGCATAATGTAGTGTTTGTTTGTAGTATAAATATATGTGCAAATCACCTTATTGCAGAGGTTAAATAGACACTCATCTCTTGAAGAGTGCAGTTAGACCTCAGAAAAACTGGCTTTGACTCTTTCACCAAATTCATAAGTTCATAATACTTTGTGGAAATAGTTTATTAATATCTGTGTTGCTTTTATAAAATGTGATAACAAATAAATCACACATCTGATGTGCTGGATTTTTTCCAGGTCTACAGTGAATACAGAGCCAGTCTTGCATTTGACCTTGTTAGCAGTCGACAGAAAAATGTAAGTCCAAAAATAAAATGCACTTTCCTGTATTAACTGATACAATTGTTACAGGGGGGATACTGGAACAAGCACTTAAAGAAATACTTACAGTACTGTTACACTGCTGCAGTGCTGAATAACAAGAGATAGCAGGAATATTTCTTTATGATTTATATTATTTTTATCCTGTTGTTCAGGTCAATTTGACCTTTATTTAATATACTGCTGAGTTGTCTCTTCCAATTACACTTACAGTAAGGGGACAGTTGTAACAACGTTACATTTTTGACATACATGAGAAGTAAGTAAACTCAACATGGTAATTTTAGATTGCTGTTCTTTTCATGGTATTTCAACTGTGTTGGGTTAAAACAATATTCATTAGGAATGTCTGTTTCTTTACAGACAGAGTGCACAGATGTTTAGAGATGTTTCAACTATGCATGTTACTGTCATGACAGTTTATAGAGCACATCCACCACTTGTTTTTAATTAATACCATTTTTTGGAAAGCTGTTTACTGCACACCTTTCATGAATGAGGACTTGTTAGGTTTCACTTTTTAGCATTCCACTCATCAGTGCTTTAGATGTGTGCTTTAACTGTTAAATGAACTTTATTACTATGATTTCTGTAGTTTTCTTGGGCTTGTTTCTTGGGCTGTTGTGAGGAATGCAGTAGTTGAACCTCGTAAAGAAGCTAGACACCATCAGCTGCAAATAATTAATAATAATTTCTTAATGATAAAAACACTAGTTTATTAGTTTTGAAAACTCTGTTACTTTTCCTAAGGATCCTCTGTGGGAAATAAAATAGCATCATTTAGGCACTAACTTAGGTGTGATGTTCAGTACTGCAGGCAAGCTGTCACGCAAAGTACTTGTGTTTTGAGTTCAAATGTAAAAACATTTTCAAAATAATTTTAGCACAGCTATCTTAAGGCTAATTATAGACGTTTGTAGAATGATTTAAAATTGCTCGTGAGGTGGATGATAATTCTTTTATCCCTGTAACAGTGGTTTTCTGTAGAGTATTTGAGGATCAGTCAAATTAATACAAAAAGGTCTCTAAGCTGGTAATAATGTACAGATGAAATATCATAGTGCCTTTGGATTCAGTGTTCTAATTGCTCTCGATTTAGAGATTTGTATTATACTCCAATTGCTCTTGATTTAGAGCACTGAAGCTAATCTTGCTGGTCATGGTAGTATTACATTTTTGTCTGAGAGTGCAGCTATGTCCATTTGAATTCCAAAATGTGAATAGGTACACTTTATACCAGTATGGTGTTTGTTAACAGAGCTTTATTCTCATCTGGAGGGTGTGCCAAGCTAAAATAAGCTCATTTCTTTGCATAAGTAGTTCATTATTCTTCCTCTTCTTTTCCTAGGCATATACAGATTATAGTGATTCAGTTTCCAGAAGAATGGGTTTCATTCCTCTTCCACTGGCTGTTTTAGTAAGTTGTATCATTCCTACCAGTTTTCTGTCAATAAGATCTCACTTTGAAAATGTGTCCCTCTGAGATATCTGGCTGGATGTTTTGAGTATGAAATTATCATCTGAAGTAACTGAAATGATGCTAAAAGGTTGAGTTAACACTTAGTATAACCTCTATCACATACTACTTGTGGCTTCATAAATGCATAATTGTTTCTCAGCCTTTCACAGAAAATTAAATATATATTAATTTTGTAGAATTTGTAAGAACTTGAATTGTACCAGTGGAATTAAACTACATCTGTGTTTACTAAACATATATTCCTTTTGGCAGTTATCCTATTCATTCATTTGGAATAGTCAAAGCAGCTGGTTGCCAGAAGGATAGCAGTAGTGCAGCAGCTTGTTTTGGCTTTTCATAGGAGTCCTTGTGGCTGTCCCTGTAATGGCACGCCTAATTACTCAGTATTCTTTTATATGGGGCACTGAGCTCATGAGCTGTTGTTGAGTACATCACTGAAATAGTTGACTTTGTTACAGACACATGTTGCTATAAAATTAATGACTTCATTAATGGAACTGTGTCCAAATGCTGTCCTGAATTAACTGTGGCAGGATTTTCCTCTAAATAGCTGCTCTGACTTTCCACATACACACATGTAGACAAGCAGTAGTTATCATAATGCTGGGGATCTGTACATGCTTTGTCAGCAAATATGCTAATTCATAATGTTCCTGGAAGAATATCAGTATGAATTAACTTAAATATAATGTTCTCCCATAGAGATGGGGAAAAATACTATTCACAGGATTTGCTTAAACCATGAAATAAAATTAAAATTTCAGGATCCATTTGTTAGTCAAACTTGGGAGTCATATGTCTTGTGCACAAAGCAATTTTGTAATCATAAGGTTAGCATAGTGTGTAACACTGATTCTGTTTTGTGTTGTATCTCTTGACATTTTCATCAAAATTTGTTAACTCTCCTTCTCACCCTTGAATTTCGGAGGTTTTTCCACTTGTTTTACTTGAGAGAGTCAGTGTTAAAGAAATATTGTCAGACTCTGGTTTTGGCAAAGTTGTAACTAAGTGCTAGTATAATACTTATTGAAATCAAAATCTGGACTAGTTAGTACTGCCAAGGGAACATTAGACTAAATTTCTGTTAATGTAAATGTTTCTAGTGTTTCTTGAATTTACAAAATAAGAAATATCTGTTACAATGTTCTGTTAATAACTGTGTGCTAAATTTCAACTTTTATTCTTAAAACAGCTCATCAGAGTCGTAACAAGCTCAATAAAAGTACAAGGAGTCTTAGCTTATGTTTGTGTTGTGCTGTTCTACTGTGGGTAAGTAAATCCACACAGTTGAAAAGTATTCACCATTTTTTGATTGCATATGTGAAAGAAGTTTCTGTTGATACTTCTGGATGTAAGGATAAACACAGTTTATATTCAGTAGAACATAAATATAAAACCCTTATGCTCATAATCTGAAATTGAGAGTGTAGATTTGTCCCTAAGTCCGTGACTACACTGGGGGGTTATAGCCCTCAGTAAGTAACTTCAGTAATGGAAATAACTCATTGCAAAAAGACTGAGAGAATCTGAGAGACAAGCACCATGCTTCTCTGTAAATAGGGAAATTGAATTCCAAGGAATGAAGTTTTCTGTAAAAAGACCAAAAGAGTCAATAAGCCAACAAAAATAAGCAGTTCAAGTGCTTTGAGCAGATATTGAATTTTTCTCTCAGGTAGTTACATGAAAGGTTTACTTTGGTTTAGGAAACTACTGTTAAAAATAAAAATAAATGCAAGGCTCACCTTTCCTGGGAAGGGTGGGGTCAGTAAGTAATCTTAGTTAAGAAATGTGATGTTCTATGGCAATTAGTTTTCCCTAGCCAATGATGTGCAAGTATCCCTTCAGCATCCCTTAACTGCCAGCTCAGTTTATACTTGTCTTACCTCTAACTTCTCACCAGTTGATAGGTACTTCTGAGCCTGCATAACTGTACTTTACATCCAGTTTAGTTTACCTGTCTTGAGACACTTGCTGTGTACTGTCTGTGGATGGCCACTTTCTAGGAAAGCTGTATACTGCGCTGTCATTGTTTGTTGTCTCTCAAAATTGATCATAAGCAATGAAGGTGTTTCAAGCTGTTGATGGAAGAAGAACCTGCCTGCAGTATTGTGGGTGTACTTCTCCCAGTGTCCTACCAAGCTGTGTTTTAAGTGAAGGCAGCAAGGCTTGAGAAGCTGAGACTTCTAAGGCTGAGGCAGTGGTTCAGCAGGAAGAGAGGAGGCCATGCTGGAAGAGAGGAGACTACTGTTCTACAATAGCTTGTGCAGAGAACAAGATTACTACACATTCTTTATTCATAGGTAGACTCTTATCTCTGATCTGACCCAGATCTGCAAAAAGTAGAGCTTGATCAGATGCATTTTGTCTGCATCAGTGTAGGGACACATCTGTTTAGTGTCAGGTAACTAAGACTTTGAGATATTGCACATTGGCCAAATAGTAAAATTTTAGCCACATTGCTCTGCACCATACTTTGATTTTTTCCCCAGCATACTACATGCTGTGCCCATGTTCTCCCTAAAGCTAGCTTTGTATAATTCAAATGCCCTGATCACCAAGCTGTGGTATACCCAGGTCAGCACTTTCATCCTGCTCAGTGATTTTTTCCTTTTTCCCAATATATGTCATATTTTCCTACCTCTACCATTCCACTGCTGCAGCCCAGGATTTTTCACTGCCTCTGTGGCTTGGAGAATGGAGGGCAGAAAGAAGTAATGTGATTAACATGACGTGTTAAATGCTGCTCTTTAAAGACATAGGTCACAAAAGTAAATATATTTTGGTCTATTTTGTCCTTATTGAAAAGTGAGAACAAATTTTTACTTTTGCTGACTTGGAGCTAGCTCACCTCTTGCATCTTTCAAGTAGTTTTTGTTTTGAACATAAATTTCAGCTTTTTATCAGATGTGAGAATATATATAGAGTACAAACAAAATAGTACAGATATGTGAGAAATAACATGATAAAATCTGAAGCAGTTGACTGGGCAAAGAATTGAGCCTATACTATGGATGAATTTTGTTAACAACTCTAGTTAAACTTTAATTAAAAAGTCTTGCCAAAAAAACGCTTGAGTTTTCTTTTTCTAGAATTTTGAACAACTGCAAACTTACATTGTTGTTAGAAATTTGAGTCTGGGGTAGGCTGGCAGAAAAGAATAAAGGAGAATTGCTAGAAACACTTGCATAATTTTCCATGAGAAGCTGGAACTGATACAGGGAAGTGGTGATTTATAGCCTTTTCCACTTCTGATCTCATTAAATCAGAGTCTAACTATGCTGTAGAAACTTACTCTCCCAGAACAAAAGCATGTTACATAAGAAACATAAGAAAAACACCTCTAAAATATGAGAAATGAAGGAGAGCTTATCAGCTCTCTCAAATAAAATCCGTCCCAATAATATAAGAAAAGTGAAGAGAAGCACAGCTTTCAGCCTGTATAAAATGATATCTTTTTTGTGGTTGCTTGGATACTAAAATGTCACTTTCTTCTGAGTACTGAAAGTGGTGTGCTTTGCTCATTCTTCCATTTCTCTAATAAATTAGAAAAAACAAAACTTATTTTTCCCCTTAAAAGTGCAGTTTTCTAGAAAAAAAAAAGGTTTTCCCTTTCTGTTTGACAAGTTCTGATTACATTTACACAGAGAGATGGGAGAGCTGCTGCTGGAGTGTGCTTGGGCCACTTTTATGATTAAGCAGTTAGACCTGCTCCATGGATCTGTGAATGCTAATTTCAAGTTGTCTCTTTAGTCTGTAAATGATGTACGTGATAAACAGACTTTTCAGAGAGTGGAGAATGAATTCAGAGTCTGCATTTGATTCACTCTAGTTACATAGCTTGATTTGCACAGAGAATATTTCATTCATCCTGCAGAGAACAAATGCCTCTCTCCTCGTCGTTCTGCAGTGCACCTTCGCTCCCTGAACTGGGCATTGCTCTACGAGTCATGGGCTGCCACTAATGAAATACAGATTTTGCAACACTCAGCTCACTGTGCAAAAAGCACTTGATGGTAGATGAGGCCTTCCTTTTCCTCAAACCAGGAGACTGGCATGAAAGGGATTCAGTGATTTGCTGAAGTTTGTGCTGCAATTTAGTCATAGTAGAAAAAGAATCTGCCATCATGTGGACTGTGCTATGATGGTAATGCAGTAGTGCCTCTTTGGATTTGTTGAGTTTTATGGACTGTCTTCCATGATGTGAAAAAGGATCTGTTATGATTAGCCTGCAGTTTGTAAAAGCTAGATATTGGACTTGGCAGTGCCAGGTTAATTGGTGGACTCAATGATCTTGGAAGTTTTTTCCAACCTTAATGATTCTGAGGTTTTGTATTTGCTGTCTTGTGGTTCCAAGTCTACTAGAGATCCTTGGCTGGGCACACTTAATTTGGGTGCATTTATTTTGAACTTGCAGTGTTGAGGGTGCTTTTCAATTCTGTGTTTTAAGTACTTGATGTTTTAAATGGCTGCTTAACTGTCCTTGTAGTCCTTTAGTTAAATAATAAGACTTGATGGTTTTCTCTAGATGCTTTCTGGAGGAAAAAGAAAATTAAGCATTGAATCTGAAACAAATTGTTAGGAAAAAGAAATTATCTTTTGATCTTGATATTGAAAGGATTTAATTTTTTAGCTAATCCTTCTAAGACAGCACTTACCATATGCAATTATTTTCGCATGAATAATTGCAGTATGAATAATATGCAATTATTTAAATATGCTAATATGTAAACAATTTTTTTTCCAGGTTAATATCTCTCAAAGTCCTTAACAGCATTGTATTGCTGGGGAAATCATGTCAATATGTAAAGGAAGCAAAAATGGAGGACAAATTATTCAATCCTGTCCTAACTGCCACCCCAGGGAAGCCAGCTGGCAAACAGCAAGGCACATTTAAATCTACCCAAGGTAAGGCTAACTGCCTTGGTTTGTTTCCAGTGGAAATATTTCAGACTTGATATTAAATTTTCTAATTTGATATTAAACCAGATGCGAGACAATGTTTGCTGCACAAACCCTGTTGCTGGAGCTTAGTTGTGCCATAGCACAGCTGTGTTCACAAGTCTGTAAATATAATAGAATTTATTGCTTTTAGTTCATGCATCTTCTTTTGGTAATAAATTCTCTTATCTCTGATAACATCTCACTGTGATATGTGGAGGTGATAGAAACAATGGAATAGAAGCATGGTTTTGTTTTAAAATCATAATCATAGAATGGTTTGGTTTGGATTGGAAGGAACCTTTAAAGACCATCTAGTCCAACCCCCTCTGCCATGTCACTGCACAAATAAGTTAATATTTACATATCATCTGTGACAGTGCTTAAGTTTAGTAGGGAAGCAGTCTGTATTTCTCATGGAAATCAAAGCAAAACATGATAGGTTTATGCATAGGTATAATTAATTGTAGTTGTCATGAACACATAATGAAAAGCTTTATGAAATCCAGATAGGAATTTCAGTGGATCTTTACCCCATTTCCAGTCTGTGCAGCACAATTTCCTCTTGCAGGTCCTCAGCATCACTGGGTAATTTATAATGGGAATATGGCAGTATTGTATTTGTGTGACACATTATAGAAGGAAACAGAAACCTTCATTGTTCCTGGCAACTGAATTGGATTACATCTTCCTGTGGGAAAAGCTCAATGAGAGCCTTAGAGAACTTAACAGTGGGGCTTTTATTGTGTTCACTCCATGGCTTGCCAACAACTTGAACAGCTTGAAATGCAAGGTGCTCGTTAGTCGTCAGAGTGTCTCACCAGCAAAGGGAGAGTTAGGAATCTGTCAGTGCTTGGCATAAACCTCTGTGTCTCATATGTGTCAAATCACATCAGGCAGAAACCTGGTGCAAATGTTTACTTTCAAATTCATACAATTGCTTTGTTTTCATGATGAAAGAATGTGATATGAATTGTTCTGAATTCATATTTGCATTCAATTTTGCACTTCATTAGAGGACTATAATGATTATAATGTTTTAATTAAACATTCTATTACTACATTTGGATATGAGACTTAGAAAGTTGTTCTTACTCATATTGAGCCTTTAACTTACAGTATATAAATCCTGAAGACTATTTTGAGCTGAAGTAGCAGGGATGCTTATATTCTCCAATGGAAGGATTTTGAACAAAAAGTAGCTACCAAAAAGTTTCCATGGATTTTATTCAGGGTATTCCTAGCTTCCATTGGTGATGGGAAAAGCTCAGTTTTACAGTTTTCTGGGGATTTAATATTTTTTAACACCTCTTTATCTACTAGAAATCTTGATTACAGGAAAGAATGATTTTACCTTCCCCCAGCTTTTGCATTATTACTGCTGGGCTCTGCAGTATTAGTTAATCTCTGTGCCCCACTTATCAGGTTTTTACAATACAGTGTCTCAACCCATCTTTTATTGGGATGAGGGTAAGGGAATTAATTAGTCTGTGGTTTCCTTTCTGCCAGCTTATCGTTTAAGTCAGTTAATTTCTAAAAATCTTACACCTTGTCCACAAAAACAGTTAAAATTTTGAAAAATAAAATTCTAAACTTGCTCTTGAAGGATGAAAGCTCTAATTACTGGTATTCATTTATAGCTACATCATACCAGCTACATCTGGAAGCTGCTGGGTTAGAAAATACTTAAGTTTGTAACCAGGTTCTAGAATTAAAGTTACTTGTCTCCTTTCTCAGTGCAAGTTTAGCACGTTTAACTTGCATAAGATTGTAGAGGGTAACCCATGTACCTCCAAGTAGTAGATAGCATACTGTGGACAGATGCTCTGCAGAAATAAGTTTTTTGTAGTTATTTGGATAGTGCTGCAAGTCTGACATGTAACATTTCCTTGGGCTGGTCTGCAGTACTCTCCACATCAGTCAGATTTTTCATGTTCCTTTAGAAACAATAACTCAGTCTTTACTGAGGAGGAGAAAATTTTTCGTACCTTGTTTTCTTATCTCCTTGTCACTTGCTTGTACATTTTAATTCTTTAAATGTTTTAACAAAATATGGAAAAAATACATGGATATTACCTACCAATATCCTAGGTTAATGAAGCCAGTGTTCAGTTCCACTGAAGTAAGAGGCAGGAATAAAAATAGTCATCTTTAATAGCACTGCTTTAGGAGCCAGTGCTATTAAAGTCCATAGCAGTGCATGAGTCATTTATTAGCTATCCCTGGAGAAGGCAGGTTTATTGTACTTATGTAGAGGATTAGGCACATCTAGTTCCTGCCACAGAGATTCCTTTTGTTCACTTCAGCAGCAAACATTTATGTGATTCACACAAGGACCGTCAAAAATCTTTTTTCATAAGCCGATGAAATAAGCATGTATGTGCTAACTTCTGCTGCTTATGCTCTTGCTGATTATTTAACTTCTGTAGAATTTGATTCTTCTGTCTGTTTATTTTCTATATGTTTTCTAAATCAGAAAAGGAAATCTCTTACAGTAACACTAAGAAAAGGTAGTGGCTTCCAGAAAGCATTTTTCTGTTGCTTCTGCTGACTTGATGCAGCACACTTTTTCAGGATAGCTTTGAATGAATCTGGATGTTGCACACTGTATCAATATGTCTGTGTAAATTCATTATTATCTTTGTAATTGTCTTCTGTTCCAACAGGAATTTCCACAGATGAAAATGGTTCTACATCAGTTACCAATCAGCCAGTGCATCAGAAGGAGAATATGCCATCTTTACTTGTAACAAGCAATTCTGATCAATTTCTGACAACTCCGGATGGAGAAGAAAAAGATATAAGCCAAGACAGTTCAGAATTAAAACACAGGTCTGCAAAGAAAGACTTGTTGGAGATAGACAGGTTTACTATTTGTGGAAACAGAATTGACTAAGAATTTATTTTTTTTAAATCAATGTGCTAAGGATACTGAGCTGTTGGGACAGCAGATGCTACCAGAATGGACAGTTGCCAAAAGGCACATAAATATTTATTTAAAAACTTAAATTATTAATGGCAAAAAATATATTAATTTCTTTCTACAAGTAACTTGGCTTGGTATCTGGTCAGGTGAAGTAAGTGATCTTTAACTTGCCTCTTGGAAAAATGTGGTGGATCGTGAGTCTCTAGCCTGGTGGCAGAGCTGCAGTATCACTTTTCTGGGAAACAGACTGGAAAAAAGCCTGACCCTGTTCTGCGCTATGAACTCTCGCTTCCAGAACACTGCTCCTCATGAAGGTTCCTCCAGTGTCAGGACATTCCTGGAAATGTGTGGAGACTTGACCGGAAGCTTGCCTATCCAGTTACCGTGTTTTATTAAACATCTGCAAGCAGAATTCCAAACTTGTACTTATATCAACAAACACATAAAGCATTGGTACATAAAACAGTAAGTCAAGATAGTTTTTCTTGTCAACAAAAATCTTTTCAAGATGTATCTTGAAAATCTTATAATCAGAATAAAATGTTGCCTTTAAGTGAAAGACTTACTGCTTAGTATTTTATCTCAATACTAAACACCAAGGAAAGATCACAGTAATGAAGGTTCTGCTTAAGTGGGAAAATATGAAGCATATTCATTTCATGTGTTGTGTGTCCTGCAAGGCAAATTATTTAGAAAATTTTTTTTTAAAGCTCAGAATTTTTTGTTGCCGTAGGAAAAAATATTAAAAGGGCACTTCTAATGTTGAGGAAGGGCAGTGTTAATTGCAGCAAACAAGTGTTGACTTGGAGCTGTATGTATGGCATTAACACAGCAGTAAAGAACATTGCACTGCATTTTGCATTTAACTTTTAGAAGAATGACATCTGTGTATTAACTTGCCTGAGAACACGCCTATAAAAGCTCACACTGACAATCAAATCATAATTATCCATTTAATGGGATTGATTGGTTGTAGTCAAACTTAAGTAGATGGACTAGATCTGTAAAGAGCATTTAAGCATTACAATGCATCTTAACTTCTGATGTGAGAAGCAAGTTGGGAGGGTTGACAAAAGACGTTTTGGAATCCTCAGACCAAGAATGGATTCAATTTGAGCTCAAAACAGGCTGGAGAGTTTTATCAGAAGAGACCCCTTAGTTAATGATAAATTCTTCATATGTTGTTAAAACACAGCATTAGCTTCCAAAATGCCTTTCAGACATTTAAGTAAGCACCAAGTTTACTTTCCAAGGGGAGGTGTCGTAGAAGTACTTCAGTGCTGAACAAATGAAGACAATTTGCTCTTTGCTAATTTCATAATTTGTCAGAATGGGAAAGCCAAAGTTTATATTTGCTGTATGAACATGTGAAGTTTAATGTGTCTGCCAATCCCTGAAATTTGCAGGACTACAGTAATAGAGCAGATGGAGGCAGTTGGACAGAGTTACGTGTCTGAGCAGATTTGGTAATGAGAGAACTCTGCTGTACAGTTTAGGGTTGTCTGCTCTGGTGGGAACTCCTTGCTGCAGTCTTTTCAGCTTCTCCTCTCCCATGAGAGTAGTGGGAGTGATGGCCAAAATCTGTGGTTATGTTCAGGGATGAAAGTATAAAGAGGACGTGTGCTGTGGAAAAATTTGAAAATCTTCAATTTTTGATGTATTTTATATTAATTGGAGATGTTCACACATTGAAATTAAGATTATCTGTCAATTTGGTGTATCTTTATAATTATTTAGCAGTTGCTAAAGAAAGCTTGAAATTGCTTTCATTTTTTTCTGTTGAATGACATTCTGTATCAATTTTATAAGTGCATCTTGTGTGAAACTCAATAAAATTCAATTTTGTAATATTTGTTTAAAAAAGGAGAAGTACAGCGTCGACATTTCTTTTTTTAGTGTTCAGAGTTGGTGATCTTGCCAAGTATTTAATGTATTAAATTCTAATTTCCATAAAGTAGGATTCTTGCAAATGTGACACACGAATGAGGGTAAGAACTGGGTTATCAATGGCTTCAGATCTATTTCTGTAGCAGTTGGTCGTTGCCACTTGTAGAAAGAAGATACTGATGCCAGCCTATTATTAATTTGGTTTTTAAGGACACACACCCTGTGAATGAAATAATACCGTGTCTCAGGGGAGTTGTAATTTCTGTAGCCAGTTACTAGAGTTGGATTTACACCTACAGAGCAAGCAGAGCCCTCGCTGAGCACCCAGTGGTGACAGTGGAAGGGTAATGGCTCGAGGCACGAGGGCACAAGTCCCAGCCTGGATCCTCCTGGGCTTTGTTCTGACACTTGAACTGTGGTGCCTGGGTCTGAAGCAGTCCAGCTGGGCCTGGGGTGTGGCTGGTACATCCCTGCCTGCTGTGGAGGTGTGACTTCATTGCCCTGGGGTCGCCATAACGCCAGGGTGTGCTCCAGGCACTGTTCCTGCAGAGGGCATGGCAAACACAGAGCTTCCCCTTAAACTCCCCAAGTCCAGTGGGGGCCCAGCTGGGCAGTTCTTCCTTTTGCTGCGAGCTCTCTGATTGTTTTCATCTTTTTGTTCCTGATTTATAGGGATTCCTTGCAGTGTGTCTTTAATGTATCTTGTATCTAGCAGTGTATCTTTAATGAAAAGTCACAGCTGCTTCTCTGACCCTGGGTGGTCCTCTCAGAACTCTAGAGGTGGCTGAGGGGGAACAAACCACCAAACAACTAAAAACAGCAACACCAAATTTCTCATTGATAGATACAGCTGTTCTTTTGGGTTTTCTTGAAAAGCTCCTGTCTTAACAGTGATACATAGAAGAGCATCAGAGGTTAAGTAGTGAATGAATTAAGTTCTTCAATTGATAAATCACTCCAAAAATAAAATCTAGGCAAGCAGTGATATTTCAGCTAAAGTCACAGTTGCCAAATTAATTCCAAAAGCACACATTGAGTACAGTGTATATTCATAATTAGTAGTATTCATTATGGGAGCATTAGGAAACAACTGGTTTTGACAGGACTATTTAATTAATCTTTTGAAACCTTTCAGATGTTCATCAGCTGAGCAGAATTTCCCCTCAAGCACAGTAGTTTTACAATCATAAGCACACTGTTATTTTGATCACACTGTTAATTTACTCTTCTCTTAATTTAAAGTGAGTTTGTGGAAACTTTTCAACTTTGTCTTATTTTTATGCTGCAAAATTTTGTGTAGTCTAATAATTCTTTCCAAAGTCTGTTTCCGTGACTCAGCGTAATTGATGAGGTCACTGTTGTTAAAGCCAGTATTTGCCCGGTTGTGGCTGCTGTGCCAGGTCAGCTGTTGGGCTGGAGATGTGAATCTTCTTGGTGGTGGTGATCAAGGATGGATGCAACTTAATGGTAGCACAAATGTAATCAAACTCTGTGAAGTTCCTGAAACACTGCAACACTTTGTCTTATAAACTGGGCTCCTCCATTGGGAGTAAACTAGGAGTCTTGTACCAACTCAGTCTTGGGGAGTCATACCTTCAGAATGCTCTTCACAAATGCTAAACAAAATCTGCTTTTAAAACTTCTTCAGAGTAAGTGCTCTTTCTTAGAAATTTGGACTGTCTTAATTTTTCTGACTGGAGGGAAGCAAATAGCTTTGTGTAAATACTGAGCAGCTGTCAGGGAGAGCTGCAGTTGGGATCACCTTTATCTTAAGGAAATTTTTCTGCATATAATGGTATCAAATGTTTAGACTGTGAAGGCTCTCAGAAAACACTTGATGTATAATTTCTGTAAGTCTTTTTCATAGTAACTTTCATTGACCATACCTACCAAGCCTAAGTCTAGTTAGGCTTTTTTTATGACTTCAGTATAACTGATTTAGAAAAACACTGCCAGCAGAGTTGTAAAAGGTCATAAATATATAGCACCAAAGGACATTTATTAGTAAGCTCACAGTTATAGTAACAGAAAAATCCAAAATTGCAGTAAGTTTTTTAAAAATTCTCAATTTTGACCAAAACACTTATCATATTTGTGATGAAATAAACTCAGATTTTTAAATGTGCCCTTGCTGTAACTCTGCTGCTCACCTGTGCCTCACAGCTGCAGCTTTAGGCTGTGTAGGCTGTCATTGCTTCCATTCATCACCACTGCCTAGGAGAGTGATGCTATCAAGCAGAGCTGAGGTTCATTCTCAGCTGGAGGCAGTTCTGTCTGGCAGATGAACTGCAAGGAAGTTCTGAGCACTGCGGGGAGAGGGAGAGAGGAGTCAGTTTTTGTGTGCATGAAGATGTGGATTGCAGCAGCACTCCCTTGGATTCTAGTTTTTTAGTTTGACTCGTGCAGTTCTATTACAAGCTTTGCTAGATAAATCCTGTATTGTACAGGCAACCATGTTGCATGCATTGTATGTTGTGTTTACTGCTTCCACGTTTTTATATCAAAAATTACTAATCTTGGATTGGTGGTATGAGAACTATGTTACAAGGCAGTATATTTTTAATAGAGCAATTTCTGGTGTTCAGGAAGTCTCAGGTTTTATACTGGTTCTTCCTATTCATGCTCAGTTTGTTGGACACGAGCATTAGCAACTTTATTGACTGTTTTCAGTATCAGAAGTATGTTCCTGTGATGCCCAGTCCTGGCAGGTACTTACATCATAGTCATTGAATGGTTTGGGTTGGAAGGGACTTTAAATATCACCTAATTCCAACCCCACTGCCCTGGGCAGGGACACCTTTCCCTAGACCAGGTTGCTCAGAGCCACATCCAGCCTGGCCTCGAACACTTCCAGGGATGGGGCATCCACTCCTCTGGGCAACCTGTGCTGCTGCCTCAACACCCTCACGGTAAAGAATTTCTTCCTAATGCCCAATCTAAATCTACTCCCAGTTTGAAGCCATTCCCCCTTGTGTCCTGTTACTACATGCCCTTGTAAAAAGTTTATCCATCTTGTAGGCTCCCCGTCTGCTGTCCCTGAAAATACATTAAATACCAAGGTAGCTCAGGAATCACTTCTTTGATGCTAAAAGTTTAAAAAAAGTGGAATTGTGGATTCTTAGGAAGTGATGTGTTTGATGTGCTGAGAAGCGTGAAATGAAACTTAAAATCCAGCATTGGACAGCATATTCTTAGGATTGATACACTAAATCAACACAGGAAGGTGTGTGAGCGGATGCTACCAAGTACAGTCCTGGTGACAGCTCTATCAGACCAAAATTTTCCTACAAGTTTGATTTGAACTTGACACTCCTGTTAAAGGCAGCAATACAGCCACCAGCCACCTTTCAATAGCCAGGGCAGCAGGAGCTGTGATAAGTGAGTTTCTTCTGGGAACAATTCCTGAAGTACCATGTGTTTATAACCTGGAAGCTGTGGGACTTCTGAGGTTGGTGCTTTCTGTGCTTTGGACTCTCTTGAGGTGTAGCTGCAATGAAAATGAACCTTGTGTTGAAGCTCACCATTAACCACTGATGGAAGACAATGTCCCTAATGTAATAGCACAGGACCCACCTATTGGCCTGATCAAAAAATCTGAGTGTCTTTAGTCACTTAAAATTACTTTGACATTGGAGTAGAGCAAATTCTGCTGCATCTGAGGTAATGCTGTATGGTGCCTGTTCAGCCATTCACTGGCTGACCATGAGCCATTTGGTTTCCATGTGGGAATGAATAAATCCTCCAGCCAGTTTTTGTGCTAGAGCTTCATTTCTCAAAAGCAAGGACCAAAGCCCCAGTAGTGATTCTTTGCACAGATGTTCTGCTAATGGCATCAGAGTAATTCTGTGGAATCGATTTATCTGCCTTGTAGAAGGCAAAGGAGGCATTGGAGTCATCCTACATCAGCTCCAGCTGGCCACTACTGGGCCTTTCAAAGCTTGGGCCAGTCTCAGCTTATAAAGAATCAGGGAAGACAGTCCAGTGCACTAGGCTAGAGCAACTGGAGTGTTCTGGAAAGCCAATGTCAAAATTTGGATCTTTCTGGTTCTGTTCTGCTGCTGTTCCCCCGTTGTTGCTGTGTGTTGGTGCTTGTCACATAATCCAGCACTGGTGGCTGGGTTCCCTGCAGCTTGGTGCCAGAGCTGAGGTTTGTCCTCTGCACTGTTCAGCTGCTCTCTGCTTGCTTTGTTCCAGTGCTCACTGCTGGACTCACTTGTTTCACCTATTTTTTCTTTTTTTCTAACCTTGTAAATCAAGCCTTTTTCACAGTATCAAAAGCTGGGTAGAGCTACTGATTCTAGCTCAGGTCCTGTCCAATGCAGTGTCCAGTCCTGATATTAACATCTTCCTCAATCTCAAATGCCAGATTTCACAATCTTCTTGAACAGTAAGTATGTATCCTATTACCTTCCTACTATCTGTTTTAAATCTTCCTTACTGAAATTTAACTCTCCCTACTTTTTGTCCATCTGTGGCACGGAGAATAGATTTTGCCTCTCCCTCTTACATCTTGTTTTCTTCTTACATCCTTGGCAGCTGAGACTGCTTTGTGTTTCCCTTCGGGCTCCTTGCTCAACCCCCACAATGAGTTCAGCTTCTGTTTGTGTGGAATGTGTGTCCCAGGCTCACTCTGAGCACAGAACTCCAGCTGATACCTTCCATCCCAGCTGAGCTGAACCTGAGGATTACATCAGCCAGCTTTTAGCTGCCATATCCTGGTATGGAATTTACCTCTTAAAAACAGGATGCCACTTCTGGCCCCAGAGAGTTCAAATGTGCTGCAGGAACTATATGCTTCCAGTGGAACTGCCTGATTATTCCCAAGCCTGCACTTGTGCTGTAGTGTACTGCTGTCAAAATGTAAAATCCTGTATTAGAGCTGTTTTGGTTCAATTTTTTTACCATCTGTTTCTGTGGTTAGTCAAGTTTGTTTTGAACTCCTGTCGTGTAGTGTATCCACAGCCTGCTCTTCACCTTTCTCTGGCACCTGCCCAACATTACTGATTAAAAACACTGAGTGGCAATGGAGCATGAAGAGACCCCTGCAAAACCTTACTGCTGTGTGAGGGTGAAATAGTGACAAATATTCCCCAAGCAGGATTTCCCAAGAAGTTTTATCATCTGCTCCAAGCAATTTTAATCTCTACTATGTTTCCTTAGTGTGGGAATATCACAGGAAAGAGTATCAAAAGCCTCATAGAAGTCAACATATGTGATTATCTGCTGCTGATTATATGGTGCACTGTGTTATTGAAGGGAAATGCACTGGTTTGAAATGATCTGTCAAATTTATGCTGGCTTTCATTCATCATCACATTACTCTGCAAATGGTGAAAAGAACAAAACCCAAATCTGATTATGTGCCCAGAAATACTGTGGAAGAGTGCAGTTGGTTTGATTTATCATTTCCTTTTTCCCTTTTCCAAAGATTGCTCTTTTAAATCACAAGAAATCTGCTAACAACTTGGTTAGCCACTTTCAGAGTTTTCGGTTTTGGTGCCAAGGATAAGACCAAAGCTGAGTGAAAAATCTCACATATCTCCATACTGATGTGTCAAGATCCCCATGAGTTCCCATGAGATTGCTGGTGGTATATTTGGTAGGGAGAATGGTGGGTTTGTACTGCTATGTTTTGTCTTAGTGTGGTGTTTCTACGAGGAAGGGTGATGTGAATAAAGTAAGAAGGTCTCATGATGTGCAAAGCCCTACTAATGTGCCTTCGAGTACCTCTTGGGGTAAAAGGAGAAAAGTGCTAATCTAATTCTGCCACCAGAATTGATGTTTACCAAAGGCCTTTCAGCAGGAATAGAGAAGATATGAGATAAATCTCTGAAGCATTTTGTGATGTCCTAAGTGCCCAGTGATGAGAAAAAAAGAAAGCAAAGTCCTGTCAAAGACAGCCACCATGACCCTCAAACACAGGGTAAGGGCTGTGGCTCTCTCTCTGTCCCGATCTTTGCTGTCTCAGGGAGATGGAGTGGTGTGCAGCTCAGTGTCCACAAGCGTCTGAAATGTTCAGTGGAGGCATAGTCCTTAGGCTTTAGCTGAGATTGAACTGTTACTGCTTGCCAATGGGGTCCTGTTATTTTTTTTCCTCCCAAATCTGATTTAAAGTCTTCCTATCCTGGAAAGCTGACAGGCTAAGAAGCTTCCCTTGTCAAGAGAGTTCCCACCGTCCTCAACAGCTCATGGAATGCCATCATCCCTACTATTTTCTCTCCTGCTCTTTCTAAGTACCTCAGTTGATTGGCCAGGGTCCCTTCCTGTGTGACTCTTGGCTATCTTTGAGCTGCTTGGGTGCAGAGAACACATCTCCTGGGCAGGAGCCCTTCCATCACACCCATCTGAAAGTTTCACCAGTCCCTGGTGCTTTTTCATTGCAGTGAGGAATGTAATTTGTCTTTTTGGCAAGACATTTGTTCTTTTCTATAACAAAGAAGGAATTCTTACTTGCTGGCAGGATACTGGAGCAGCATAATAAACCATCTTTATTCTGGTGCTACCTGCTAAGAGCGGAAGCAGAGGAAGCCTGTGATACATTCATTTCCCTTCTCCTTATCCTAGCAGGTAGAATGAGCAACAAATTACTTTCTTCCTAGCTACATTTTTATTGGAAGACTTTTATCATTACTCTTCTTGATCGCCTCTTTTCCTAGACTAAAGTAGCTTAAGGTTCTTTCCTCTAGACTCTCCCTAATTTGTCAGCATTGGTCCCAAGACTGGAGGCTGCCCTCCTGTCAATGCTTCACAAAAACCTTCTGCTGGAATAAAACCAGCAGCTTGAGTCCTCCTTTCCATGCTGTGCTCCTACTGAAGTACCCTATAGTCGATAAAGCAAATCTATCATTAAGTTGTCTCTGTCAGCATAAAGTTTGGCTGTTTTTCATGTAGCAGCATGGCCAAATTGCACCAAGTCTGGGCTGGACTTTAAAAAGATTTAGATGTCAATTAATTCTTTTTAAGCACCTGAATACTTTAATGAAACTGATCTCTTGCATATTCTGTTGGAATTGGCACTTCTCATTATTAAGGTGTAATAGCCATAAATATGGATTAATGATTTGGCTTTGGAACCCTGACACCTTGATTACAGATAATTGAACGTCACTTTGTTTCAAGACCTGAAGCAGGCAATTGAGGTGCAGTATCAGCTCCACTTACAATGTCTCTATCTTAACATGAAATCCTCGATGTAGTGCCGTAAAGGGGAGATGAAAGCTGCAAGATTTGCCCAATTTCCTTTGCACTTCAATAATCTTTACATTTACACTTCCAGTGAGGTGTCAAAGATTTGGATGTCATATTTTTGGATGAGAATTGATATAAAATACTTCAGGCATGAAGTTAAGTCCTTGAGCCTGAATTCTCAGTGCGATACCAGCAGACCACAAAGAATCAGAGACATACTTCACCCTGACAGGTTTTCTGTGCAATGAATGTATTTTTATACAGTGCTAATTTAGTGTAAAGACCTCAATCTTGTCTATAAAATCTAATGAAAAAAAAATCTAAAGTCAAATACTTGTTTAAAAAAACAAACAAGAAACAACTTCCATAAAATAAACAAGAAAAATAAAAACAAACAAACCCCCAAAACCAGCAAAAGCCAAAACAAACCCAAAAGCTCACAAAACCCCACGAAACCCACCCGTGCACTATTCCTATCAGGGAAACGGTAGCATTTTCCAGGGCATTGCAATTTACAAAAATCTTCAGAATTATGTGGGACAGCTCCTCAATTGTAGCTGACTTTTCCTAATTAAAACAAATTCAGTTAGTAATTTCTGGGTTGTAAATTGAAAGCCCCGCTATAGCTTTCTCTCCAGTGCAGTAACATTTAAATATACCTTGAATCTGAAGTAATTAATTAGGAAATACACTATAGATCATCCTGGGATACTCCTCTTGCAAACAACCGGCACTACTTAAAAGTTTGTGTCTGCTTGAAAGTGATACACTTATGAAAACCTACACCTCAAATTCTATAAAAGCTTTCACCTAAGCCACAGTCATTTCTGCTTTTTGAAATGTGGAATAAATCCCTGCACAAATGTAATATCATGCTTTCATATTTCAGTCAATAATCTCAAAACCAACAAATCTCAATTAAGCCTCACAGCAGCACGTTCTCTCACAGTGAGGTAGAGGACACTATTTCTGCTTAAGAAATCCATGAAATGAAGAACAGGGAATCTAGCTCACTGACCCCAAATCTGTCTCAGAGTAAGGAACAAGGCCAGAAGGACCTATAGTACTGGTCCATCCTAAAGAACAGCACTTCCTTGAAGCAAAGAAACTCTTTGATTACTTTAGATTTACTCATTGTATTAGGCTTCACCATGGGAATGTGCAAGGCAATTTCCAGACCAGATTTCAGGATTATCCATTCTCCATGGATAAAATTCAGGGCAGGTTCACCCCTGTCTGAAGCACTATGATTGATACACACTGAGATTTGAAAAACAAAAAGCTTTGAATGCCACTTTCTTTTTGGACCTTCAGGACATCTTTTTTTATTAGTGGTAATTGCTTGGAGGCTTTTGTCTGTAACCCTAAGAACTGGAGACTTTCTCTAAAATAAATACATAAATTGCAGATTGCTGTACAATCAGATGACCCCAGGAGTTCCAGCCTTAGGAAATACATCACGTACAAGTGTTGTGAGACTGCAGTGCAAAAACTAGGCTTGCCACCTTAACTAAACATTTTCTCCCAGGGTGAAATGCTCCTTCAGTGCAGAGAACCCACAGAAGAAATTTTGCATCATATTATCATATAATTATATGGGCTTATTAAGAGCAATCGCGGTAAGAACTGAACAACTCCTAATTCCCATGTCTGTAATGAGCATGTTTCCGAGTTGCCTCGGCTGTGCACAGCTTTCTTTCAAGGCAGCAATTAGAGCAGACCCGATTGTGTGCAGGGTTAGCTGACATATGGCTCGCAGAACAATTTACTTTGACTGAACAAGTTGTTGAGTTTACAGTCACATGCAATTCTCTAGAGCTAATAATAATCTTCCAACAGAGAGAACATTTTTTTCTCTTTCCTTCTTTAATGCATATCTAAGAATTCAGAAATCTAAGTTTAAAGAATACTCTTCCTTTTTCTTGACCTTATGATTTCTCCATGTCTTTAAATGATACTATTAGAAGTGAGAAGGCAGGTCTGCTCCAGCCCTGATGTACAATTAGACCAAATTTAGTATGGCAGTATTAAAATGATCATACCACTTTGGTGAGGTAAAGTACACATTAATCATACCTACCAGTTAAATTCTGACTGGCAGCCGTGCTCTCCTACAGCTCCTCTATTCATCTGGCAGGAGTCATTGGCTGTAGTGGAAAGCAAACAGTAAAATTCAGGTTGGGTAACTACTGGAAAAAGCATCTCTTCCTCTATTTTCATCTCATTTGGGCAACATTCTCCAAAACACATCAATGTGTATGTCTGTGCCTTTCTAGAAATGGTTCTTTTAAATGAATGAGATCCAGCACTGGTCACGTGCTCGGGCATGAATGCTGAAGGCATTTCCCTCCCTAGCAGGAGCATTTGTTGTCTGGTGACTCCAACTGTGCTGAGTAGAGGCAGGACAATGTGCTACACTTTCAGGGAAGCTACTGCTGGGAATGACCATAGCTGTGTGAGCACTTGAGGACAGGAACTGATGATCTTGACTTGGGTGAGTGAGTACCATTCGCTTCGAGCAATACTCACCTGCAGGGGTTGAATGGGAGCATGAAAATATAACAGCACAGGAATTCTCTTGTGCTAAAGAAGGCAGTTTTTGCCTGTTCAGGCATTTTGATAGACCAATTCTCTTCAATAAACTCTGAGCAAGTTGTAGTTCAAATTTATTTGCTTTCAAGAAAATCACAAAATGCAAATCAAATGCTTCTGTCTCAAAATCCAAACATAATATATCTCTAGCTTATGGAATTGATCAAAGACCTACTAACACTGTTTGAAACAAATGCTGTTTTTCACATATTCCTTAAAGCAAACACTAAGCATTCCCTTAATTTCAGAGAGGTTTATTAGGAGGTTTTCTTATAAGAGTCAGAAAGAAATATAATGTTCATCTTCATTATCTTGTTCATGGTAATGCAAGGACAAGCCCTAAAGCAATGCAGACTGTTGTGCAGATTTAATTTGTTACTCAGAGAATTTCTTAACATCTTCATAGGTTTTGTGTGGATTGCTGCACAACTGTACCAAGACAGTGAAAGATCAGAAAGGTGTTTCAGACTGTTTTAACTGCAGGAGGGAACCAAACATGGATGCATCTTTAACGGGATGCTGGCAAAGGCTGGCATTGTTTAGCAGAGCCTAAAAAGACCAAACAGGATGGTGTCCTTTCTAAGATCTCATCAGCCTTACAGCCAGTACCCAGAGTCCTGTCTTTAAAGACGTTCTTTTAGGGTCCTGCTATGTGTGCTTCTGCAGCTGTACCCACGGCAGTCCCCACTGGCCCCCTCTGGGTTCTTCTTTCTTCTCTTGCACTCAGACCTGCCCCTGCTTAAGCAATACCCAAGTGAGCTTTGTGGCTAAGCCCTGTATTTAATAAGCCTCAAAGCTTTCCTCCTGAGCTCGGTACGGCCCTGCAAACACAATGTCGCGGGTTGGGAACGGCACTCCCCGGGTTAGTGACCCATCCCTCCACTGAGTGTCCCGAGCCCGACGATGCTCCCTTCCTCCCTCATCCGCTGGGAGACAGAAGGCAGGGCTTACAGGGCGAGACAAGAACAATTCACTGGAAAGGACAATGAGATAGGAAAACGAAAGTAACAGGAACAATATTAATAATAAAAGGTACAAGAAAAGAAACTATTTATGCAGAAGAAACACGATAAAGTATCAACCAGCTCTTCCCCACCCCACCATTTTTCCCTGCCCTGAGAGAGTGAGCGAGTCCCTTCAGTCCCTTCCTCCCATGGCTTTCAGTGATGTGAAACGGTACCGAATCGGCTACTGTAAAAAATTAACCCCGTCCTGGCCGAAATGGGGACTCACATCCACTTTACTGCAGCAGCCCTCTTCCCTTGCTAGGCATGGTTTCAATGTGGTACATCCCGGCAGCTGATGGAAAGAAATTAGTTTGAATTGGACTGGCAATGCTTGATGTGGGGCTTCACACACATCTCCTCCCTAAACTGTGACCCTGTTTGTAACATCCAGCCTGTCCTCTCAGTTTTATTTCCTGCTACAAGGCCCTTCTAACACCTGAATAATATCATTTAACCTAACAGTGTCCTATTTAACCTGGTGGTCCCCACTGTGGGTTAACAGAAGAGCCTATGTGGAAGACTGAGGTCATCAGAGACAAGGACAGTGCCCTAGCACACCAAACAGCAGCTGTTTTTCCAAAGAAGACCCTGGTTCACTAGCACTAGTGAAGAGATGGAGTAAATGCAACTGTGAATTAGTGTACAATCTGGGCTGTCAACAATTTCTCATTTTCCAGAACATCTGGCATTGATCCTAATCAGTTCTCCATCTTTGATCTTCCAAATTTTTTTACTGCTTTACTACTATCTCTTGCACAATTAATGCAAGTCGTTTGTGCCTTTTTATGGCCACCATATGTTGGAAACGTTAGCTCTGAAGGCAGACTGAGTGCTGCACAAGCTGTTGCAGTGTTTGAGTGGAGCTGCTGGAGTTCTGCCAAGGGAGGCTCCTCTGGACCCATCCTGCTGCACTTGCTGCTGTCTGTTTCCCACATTCAATAATATTCCTGATAGCTCTAATGATCAGGGAAGACACTTGCACAAACATAAGCAAGAGCAGTTCCTATAATCCCCAGGGATTGTCAACAATTCAGAGACTGAGCTGGAATTTGATATCTGTAAAAGAGTCCAGTGAGAAACTTTCCAGGTTTATGTGCTGCTCTGTCCAGTAGTTGTTTGATGTCCAACTCAGAAATAAAAAACACCATTGTTACCAGAAATTCTTTTGATGAATATCTGAAAAATACTTCTAGTAGGATCACTATTTCCTCTGATATCTCTATTTAAAAAATATTAAATAAAATAAGGCAAGTTACTCAGAAAACAAATTAAACTTCTTGTATATTATTTTGAAAAGAAGCCCAGTCAATTCCCAATGTTTATGTAAGTATTCTGTCCTGAAAAAAATAGAGTCTTTGCATCTGGGATATATTCTGGCAGGTAACTTGTCTGTTTTCAAGCTACAGTACAGGTGATTTCAGTGCAGGTGATTTCAATTTGAGTTTGCACAGCCACAAGTGTCTGAATTTCCTTTCTGTAACAGGGACTGTAGTCCTGCACAAGTGAAGGCAGCACTAGCTCTGGCTGCCTTAGATGCTTGACAAAGGTACAGGTGGAGCATTTGGCTTGCAATTTTTGGATATCAGACACCCCTTCTTCCTGTGGATCTCTTTTATGATGTGTGCTGGCAAATAAACACTAGCCCCTGCTTCGTTCATTTTCAGAGGTGTCCATACATTTGCTCTGGCTATTAGCATCAACAGGCTTGGAGTCCTCATCCCATTGTATGAAAAAACCCATTATGTAAAACATAATTGTGTAAATAGAACTGGTTGGTTTGACTTTGAGAGCACGGAGGAGATCTCCCTGATCAATGTCTGCCACAAGGGAGGCAATTTTCACCCAGCAGGGGTAATAGAGGGATACTGAGTGATGAGGGCACAGTATGATATGGACTATGACATTGAGTGGAAATATCACATGAGTGCAAATAAAGCTCAAATTTCCTCAGTCAGACAAACTGCAGGTAGTAAGAAAGTAGTGGCCATAGAAGATGAAACACCAAATAGCTTTTTTTTTTTTTTT
>VXBQ01004642.1:349001-361492 GCA_013400175.1 Phainopepla nitens
CGGGGCTGTCCCTGCGCGGGTCTGTCCCTGCGCGGGGCTCTCCCTGCGCGGGGCTGTCCCTGCGCGGGGCCGCAGGGCCGGAGCCGCTCTCAGCCTCCCCGCACGGTTACCCGGTGCTCTGCGGGGCACCAAGCGAGCGTGCCAGCACATTTTTATTCGGAACAAGTTTTGTTTATCCCCATGATTCCAAACCTCACTCGGGCTTCAAGCTGTCGTATTATCACAACCTTTTTCTGCAAACAAGCTTTAAAAACCTAGTTTGAATCACTATCAGGAAGCTTAAAAGCAGAATGGAAAGAAGAGAGCTATTTTAATATGAATTACAAAATCACAGCAACAACCGTGAACACAATCTCAGCCCACCCCCCTATTTTACTGGTGACTGGTACATTTTAGCAGCGGTGAAGTTTGTGCCAGGTGCACGCGAGGAATTGCAATTAGAATTTGCTTCCAGACACATTTCACACAGCACCAGTGCCAGCCAGGCACAAACATGCATTCCACTGCTGGGCGCCAGAAGGAGAAATGGAAGCAAAGGGTCCTGAGCAGACCAGGGCATGGGTTCTGACACCAACACTGGATGTTCTACAGGTTCACTGAGCTCAGCACAGTTTGTTTCAACTGCATGAATGATGAGAGTGCCACAGCACAGCCACGGACATCCCGCGCTGCAAGAGCATCTTCGCCTGAGGAGCCACGGACCTCACAAGCATCTTTGCTTCCCTTCTACAGATGAGGAAATCAGTGAATGAAGAGGTTATAATAACTTTCTGCCATGTGTATTAAAATTGGGGACAAACGAACCAACAAAATCAAACCTCTGACTCCCAGTTTTGTGCTATTCCCACAAAACCATGTTTAACCCTGCTCCATGTGCAACCAAGAATAGTGATGGTGCATTATTCCTTTCATTGTACACAATAGGACATTTAGTAACAATGGTTCAGTGACAATATCTGAAGTTGTTTCAAGCAGAGTTTTTGGGGGCCCAATTCTGTGCCTTCCAAAACTTTCCTTAATGATACAGATAAAGGAGGGGAAGGTGTCCTTATTAAATATGCAACTGATGCCAATTTGAGAGACAACAGCAAGCATTTTGGAGAAAGAATTATTCAAAGTAGTCTTTAGAAACTGAGAAAGTTCAAAATCAAATATATGAAATAAAATAAAGCAAAGTGAAAAGGAGGAAAAAAATTGAACATACCCCCCAAAACCCCCAACCCCGAAAATATATGCCTTACCAGCAGTATTGCATAAGAGATTCTGGACATTGCAGGAACCAATACACACACTGAGTATGTGCCTACCAAGAAGGCAGATTCATCAGTGTATGAAAAAGAGGCTCTTTATGATGTGGGATGTTGTTAGGTTGCTTTCCTCAGGAAAGGAACTCTCAGCTGGAGTAGCATGTTTACACAGGGGAACTATATGTTTTAAAGGACACATGGAAATTGGAGAGAGGTCACAAGACAGAAATGACAAAATGACTCTTAGGATAGCTTTGAAGACCTGGGCTTTGATCCAGAAACCAGAAGAGGAGGGAAAGGACATGATAACATGTTCCAGTGCATGTTTCAGTATTCCAAACACTGTTACAAAAATGACAATCAATTATTCCCCAAGTCCACTGAGGGAAGGATGAGCAGAAATTAACCTAATTTTCAGCAAAGAATATTTGGGTTAAATATTAGGAAAATTTTCTTATTATGAGCATAATTAAGTGTTAGACCAGACTGCCTGAGGGACATGGTCTGAGGCACTGCCTTCAAGAGAGGTGCTAGAGTGCATTTTGGACAAGTGCCTCAGGATGTTCAGTCAGGTAGACTTTGCAGCTGGGAGGGGGAACTGAGGACCCTTCCCACTCTGTTTCTCTACACACGTGGTATATTTCCTGTTGTGAGATCCACTGACCCAATGAAATGTAATATTCTTGACACTGCTATTTGTCTTAATAGTCATCTGATCTTCACAGCAGCTTCTGGAGCAAAAAAAGAGAAGATACAGGTTTGCTCCAACTGATTAAAGAAGTCACTTGATAAGACTGAATAAAAGTCTGCCAGAGAAATCACCTTGGTCACAAATAAGTTCAAAATTACTTCATACTATGATCAAAGCACTGCTAAATCTGTGCTAAACCTCTTCCTGCCCACCAAGAAGAACTGACATTCTGCAGATTTGAAATACAGAAACTGAGGCAGCCTGGATACAAAGGTTAACCTAGACAGATTAATATGAGCTTGTATAAAGCTCTTAATGCTATTGCAAATGCTAATAGTGACTGACATTATAGGGTTTCCTGGAACTGATTTAGAAAGACAAGAATTGTTTGCAGTAGAAGTCTGTTTATCTAACAAGAAGAGCAAGAATTCCTTAACTACCCATAATTTAACCAATTATGATCTCATTTAACAGAAAAATAATTTCTAAACATGGCATTTATCTGTCTGATTTTCCAAGACTGTACTGTACCATACACTGCTCTTCAAACAGGGCTCCAGAAGCGCTGCTAAAATACATGTTGGCAGAAAGTTGTGAAAAAAGACAAGTTTTATTTTAACCATTTTGCCAGTCAGTAAGGTGAACTGCAGCAAGTGCAGCATTTTCCTCAAGGTGAGAACGAGAGGAACAGACAGATTCCTAGTGAGGGGCTTTAGATTCTCAGTGTCCATCCCCATGTCTGCTGTTCCAAGCCCTGGGATGGACAGCTCCTGGTTAGGCAGTAAATGTTCTTCAGCACACAGGTGCTCTGTGGAGCTGCTTTTGAAGATTTTCAACCATGCACATCCTTTTTATTTCAGCCAAACACATAGTTTGCCCTTTTCTTTTTTTTATTTTAAGCGAAATAACAAATGTGACACTATTGTAAATCTGGCAAAGGCATAAGAGGAATTTTGAGAACCTCAGGGAGCTGAGCCATTTCACTGAGAGTAATCTTAGCTCACAAATAGAACAGCAGTCCCTGGTAGTATTGCAAATCCTGCTTCAGCAGCAAAAATATCTTAGATTTTTTTTTCCCCCTCTTAAAGAAAGAGAGAAAATAATGTACTTTAAATCTTTAAGTGCCTCTGCCAAGAACTTTAGACCAGATGATCCTTGAGGTTCCTTCCAATCTGGTATTCTAGGATTCCGTGATTTAAGCTTCCACTTATAAAATACTACCTCCCCTCCTCCATCACTGAAGAACCTCAATGTTAAAAAAGAGATTGAGCTTCTTAGTAAAAATCAAAGGACAAGATACTTAGAGAAAATAAATATCAAAATGGCTATAATATAAACTAACTTAGGCTGGAAATTCAACTGGAAGAATTTTTTAAGGGCATGTGGTATTTTGTGTCATTAAGTACAAACTAATAACACTTGATGTATACCAGAATTCAAATTTGGCCGACAGCTAAACACACATTTATCTCCTCTTGTTGAGTTCAATGTAAACTGTATTCATTGCCATCCAAGGGAATGTTTCCTAGTATTTCTGGGAATTTATATAGATTCTCACAGGCAGGAAATATTTTTGATGTGTCTCTCTGCTCTTTCTTTGGCAACTCTTGCGCAGAATTACTATGCACACTTTTTTATAACATTTTGCTGGGTTTTGCTCTGTGTATTGAGATATTCTGCAATCTACTTAAATCCAATTAGAAAACCACTGCACTGTGCATGTTTCATAATATGAAACAGCTGCTAAGGAAAGCTCAAAATACATCTTGTGCACTTTTTAATTACATGCCTTTACTGTACCAACTCTCAGCTCATACAGAATATATAAACTAATACATTTTACTGCAGTGAATTGTGGATTACTTTTTATAGGATGATTGCTTCTACAACTACAGCACAAATTGGGAATTTATTTATTTCCATACTACAAATAGCAGAGGGTAACAACTACAAATCTGAAAAAGTAAATATTCAAGCCTGTACAGAGGCAAATGCTAGGATGAGTAAGGCGCAACAAAAACAGAGAAAGCTTAACTAAAACATGGTGAAAATTACTGTTATTTGGACTATGACCCTAATTCCCTTGTTGTAAGGCCTTTCTGTGGCTGCTTCATCAAATGGGCAGAATGAAATGCAGAAGAATTTAATTTAGCAAGAGACATGGGAACAGAAGTTTACAACCCAAGCTCTAAGCTATTAAACCTCAGATCTTCGAATATCTGTAACTGGTCATCTATCAATGTTCAGGGAATTAAGGAGCAGAATAGATAAAGCATTAGAATAATAAATAATGCCTTCCAGATTTGTCAGAAGGCCTTTTCTACCTTAGCAGCCATGGAGGATTTGCAGGCTTCATGTGCTGAAGGGAATACTGCTGCTTTCTAGTTGGAATTGGCACCAAAATCCCAATCTTTTGTCTGTCATGTCCACTTTGGACCACTGCCTGTTCCAAGAACAGACCCCCTTTTTAAAAATTTGTTTCATTATTTAACATGTTTTTTCCTAATACATTATTAAGGAAAAAAAAGGAGAAAAGGTAGAAGTTCTACCTGGGAAAATTCAAGAATGGTGCTACACTATCATAAGGTCTTCTGTTTGTCAAAGGAAAAGACTAAAATAATCTCATAAAGATCAAATGGCACCAAACAGTGTTGGGCCAAGATGTAGATGTAGTCATAGATGTAGATGTAGATGTAGTTGTATTTGAAGACTTACTGTCACCCATGAGTGGTACCACACTTAATTCTTTGGTATTGCTTGGTACTGTGGACCCACTACAATGATCATCACTATTGCGAGGCTGCTCAAAAGAGTTAAAAAGAAACTGGAAAATTAAACTAGACTACTGAGATGAAGGCAAAAATTTTAGTCTTTAATGATGAGAGAAGATGTCCATTCAGAATTTCACAGTACACCAAAGTGTACTCTCATCTGACACCCAGGTACCTCTTCCCAGGAGTCTGCCATACCTGCTAGCTTAATATTGAAACTAGTATAAGTCTTCCTGGATTTGTGTATGTTGTACATATGAATCACACGCAAGGTAGTCAGAAGAGTCCTCTCTGGCTTAAAAGAAAAAAAATTATAAATCAAGGAGCTTATGAAAAAACACCTGACCATTGCTTTCTTCACAGGATGCAGTACAGACTGAAGAGGGCAGGACTTGCTGCAGTCCTTTTCATGAAAGCAGGTGATGAGCACAATTGATGAATGTTAGTCTTTGTTTTGCTCAGATTATGGATCATGTGTGCAATGTCTCTGTTTTCTGTGTCTATGTGGGCCGCTATTCCCAGGCCAAAGGGTGCAGACTGCAGGATGCTCTCAGGTGAATGACCTGCACCCCCAGACTTCACTACTCCTTGAACTGTTCCAGTCTGGAGACTCACGTGGACTTACGGAGCCAGAGCCCGGACACTTGAGCAGAGATCAAATGAGCAACAAGGTGGATGCACCCCTGCTGGACTCATCAGCTCAGCTGAGAACTCAAGCAGAGAGGAGGGAAGCTAGAGCCTGCAGCAGGGCAGAACTGAGAGGCACCCTGTGGTTCTTGGAGCGTGAGGCTGATTCCTGCCCTGCTGCCTGCAGAAGTACAGCTGTGTGCTACCTCACTCAGGCTGCAGTTTAAGATTACACGCTAACTTTAAAGCAACAAACCTCAGGCGTCCTCCAACATACATGTTCTCTGCTCTCAAAGGCTTAATGTTACCATGAAATACTTATAAAATGAAAATCATTTGATATTCTGGCATGCAGAAAGACAAAGAAACAGGGCTAAAGGTCAGCTTTTCCTTTTTATATCTTACGTGCTTCAACAGTAGAAATGCTTCACAGTTTATTGGTTCTTATAGCTTAGCAGCAGGAAGACAAAATACAGGAAATAATAAATTAATGAGAATATTAGGGGGAAAAAAGCCATTCTTCACAAAATTCTGAAAATACCTTGCTTGAGAAAAAAAAATCATTACATTATAGGGGAAAAAATGTCATTTTGCTTGGATCATGTTATCATCAGGGCTACAGTCTCTTGCTCAGCCATAATGAGCAGTTTTGTATCAAACTTGAGAAGACCAAGGAGGGAGCTGGAGCTGTGAGGTGGCAAAGGGGGGAGGTCGCACTCTTGTTTTGTATGATAACAGCTTGGGCTGCTATCCCAACTGTTCAGTGGAAATTGGGATCTTGGGATGGGGACAGAAATGTTTGGGGAATTTTTAAGTGTGGAGCTGAACACGAGGAGAAGGAGGGAAAAGTTCAACACCTAGACCATAAAACCTGGACAATGATAAAAATTGCTCTCTGCTCACACTGTAAGAACCATAGGGACCTCAGCAGAACTCTGTGAAGGGCTTATAAAATCCAGGCCTTTACTACCCTGCTTATAAATTTACAGCTGAGGTATAGTCTGAATTAGATAAATTGCTATACCTCATATAGTTCATTTGAGGAGACTGGCACTAGGTGTAAAGTTAATAATAGAAACTGGGGCGAAGGGGCCCTGTCAGGTTAATCCTGCGACTCATGTTGTTTATGAGCTCCCTACAAGATGTTGTAGGTGGTGGTGTCATTCTCCCTGAAAACATAATGAACTAATGCCTTTCTTTCTTGTGTTTTGTTGTGCTACAGACTATTTAATACTGATATTAAAAATAACCTTCTTCCAATCTTCTTTACTCATGTCAGACAGCATTTACTACAGAGCAAACATACAAAAGAAGGTCACTGCAGCAGCTAAGCTCCTGAGGTAGGATTACATTTTGTGGAAAGCATGGGATAGTCACCCTGTGCTGAGGGGGCTTCTGCTTGTCAGAGAATCACAAATAGAGATGAAAACAAATTTTTTTTCCTGGAAAGTGACTATCCAGATCAACGCCTTTGCTTCTGTGACAGTGTTCACGTATGTACTCGGTTTGGCTGGTTAAATATTTCTGCAGTGTTCCGTTCTTACTGATGTACAGATACTTTTATTTGATTCACGTGTATTACAGCCTCTCTTGCCTCTGCCCAAGCAGTCTACCTCAGGTCCTGGCTTTCAGAAGAAATTTATAAATGCATTCATTAAAAAAAAAAAAACAAAATAAGCAAGCAACAAGAGAGAAGAATCTATCAGTTCTAATCTCCAGGTGTCCATGACAGTAGTCTGAGGTAAGGCCACTGTCTAGGCTCATGCTGTCCCATATACAGCTGCTGGCCACTTGCATCATCTGCACAGATGAATTTGATAGCCAGGACTGAACTTTGTGACTGTGTCTGTGGGACCCAGCCCAGCTGAAGCCTGTATGTCCCTCACAAGATATCAGTGTATCACAAGGAAGAGCTGTACTGGTAGCCAGTGCTTAACTGGTCACAAGCAAGGAATCGTCAGTACTGAGAACTGACTGTCCTATGTCCCATGGCAATACCCTGATTTCTAAAGGAGAAGGCACCAAACTGTGTGTTCAAGTTTGGTAAATAGGAGCATCCTTATTTAAAATCTCTTTCTCTATCAGGTGAAATTACACATGTGCAGGAGGTTTTCAGGACTTTGTCTGAAAGCATTCATTCAAAGCTGTAAGTTTCTTTCTAACAAACTGAAATGCCCTTGCTAATATGGCCATGTACTCTATCAGAAAACTCATTATATCTAGTTCTCACAAAAGAACCTGCTGACCAAGACCTTTTTGTTACCTGAGAAGTGTAAGGTGCTGGAGCTGGAACCAAAATCTGGAGTAGTGGCCATTGCATCCCAACCTGTTACCAAAAAGCATCAGAACCAAGCCAGAAACTTGAAAAAAAAAGTGAAAAAGCAGAGGAGAAAAACATGAAATGAAGCTGCAGAAAATCTTGACTTGCCGGAGCCAAAGACATTTTGTTTTAGCGTCAAAAAGACACGTGCCTTTCCCATTTTGTTTCAAGTATTCCCGACTTTGTAGTTTATCAAGATGCCAAGAGTCAAAGCTTGCAAGCAGATATAAAACAGAGAAATGATGGAAAAACAGAGTGAGTCTGTTGGGGGGGGGNAGGAGGGGAGCTCATAAAAGAAGATACAAGCTCCAAGAACATGCATCGTGTAATCCCTGTCATTTTGTACCTTTGTTTAGCTGTGAAACCTGTTATAGCAACTACTACTGGTTTGTTTCCTCAGATGAAAAACAACAAATATAATTTTTAAGTTCCCTGACAAGTTGACGGGCAGATTTATCACAGTCACAAGAAAGGGGTACGACCAAGTGTAATGGCAAGACGTAGCTGAAACATCAACCCTCTGAAGGCATTCTAAAGTGATATAAGTCTTCCATTCAAATTAAGGCAATCCTTAGTGAAATCATGTCCTAAACTGGCATGAATCAAAGGTCTACAATGAAATGTCACATTGTTTTCTAAGCTTGAGAATTAATGTGAGTAACATTGTCCATTTCATTTTTTTTATTTTTTCCTTGGGAGTAAGAAATTAAGCAAATACATGTCAGAGTATAGCACACAGCAATTGTACTATTTCCTACCATTTTTATGGATTCCAATAATTCTTTCAAATTTTCCATGTTTAGGGTCTAACACAACAACATGTTCCTCCTGCTTGCTCTAACTCCAGTTCTCCACTCTCACAGAGCCTGCAGAACCTGGGTGAGTCTGGCTCCGGCCTCGAAGAGTTCACAGCTTGGAGTTCGGGTTGTGAACTCATACAGCCTGTAATCCTTTAAGCCTTGCATCCCACAGAAGAACTAAGGATGAGGAAGGCTGCAGCTGTGGATGTCGGAGAGGGGAGAAAGGGTGACGATGGGGAGCTGAGCAGAAGGAGGCCATGGGCTATGCAGGTAGCTGGTGAGTGCTGCTGGGCAGCATTTGCTAATTGGGAGGGCTGGCAGAATGCAAAGGGCTAGGCCAGGCCTGAAGGGAAGGGTGGTATTGAGTGGCAGGAGGAAGGGCAGAGCCAGGCAGGGTGCACAGTGGCAGAGGACAGGCAAGGACTCAGGGGATGTACCCACACAAAGCAGAGCAAAGCGGGCAGGCATCAGGCTAAAGGGTAGAGCTGGCAAGAGGGATAAGCAGACTGGCTTGATTTTGGGATGCTAGCAGAATGCTGGATGCTGTCACTCTGACAAGTTCTTGGCAAAGAGCGTATGTAAATCACTTTTCTCCACAGCTGTGGTGCAGGGAAGGCGTGCTGCTCCTCTCCCACACTTCAATGCATCCCTCTCTCCCTAGACAAACATCCAGAGGAAGACTAAACACACTATAAGAGGTTTTCTACCTTGTCCTTTTTCTTTTTGGGAGGTGAAAAGTTTGGAGTTATGATTTTAAGTCTCTTCAAGGAATACTATACCTAGCTCGACTCCAGCTAATGAAAAAGGATATTTATCTAATAGACCTTTAATCACAAGCTCCACTTAAAAATCAACTACATGATACAACCATTATAGTTAAGCTCTAAATCTCATGTATCTTTCTGTTATTTGAGGATTTTCCTCTGAGATAACAGAGATGACTGATATGCAGCCAGATTTTCAAATGCTCACCACAGAGTATGGGTCAGGTTTTTTCATCCAGCTGTTACTGTTTTGGATGCTTACACAGCAGGTTTTCGAGGCCTTATCACCTACTGTGCTGTGGTTTGAAAGACTGCTTCCTCATTTATATAAGCAATTAGGGTTCAGCTGCCTCGGGAACCTGACCACAGCTCTGAGTGCTGATATCATTAAAAGTTTTGGCCATGAAGAACAGAGCTAGAAGGCATCCTGATTAAATTTAGCCCAATCGCCCTAATAAGGCACAAAGGACCACAGACTGAAGATTACGCATTCCCTCAAGGACAAGTTTTCTTGATATCTCTGAAGTTGCTAAGACTCCACCCGTTTTTACACCTTGTGTCTCTCTAATGTGACTGTGTTCCACGTGCAGGCAAACCACAGACCAGCACATCCCTCGCCGTGCCCACAGGAGCACGCAGCTAAGCAAGCCCAGGCACAGCTGTGATGTGGACAGCAGGGACACAAGAGGGAAAGGGCTGCAAACCGGTGCAGTACTTCCCACTTTACAATTGTCTGCCTCTTCCTGACGTGCAGTTAGCAGAGAAGAAACATCAAGGAAAGGTCACCAGCTGCTCAGAGCAGTTTCAGGTCAGACACATGCTTGGGGTTGCCAGCAATGTAATGGGAGGCAGCTGAAGAGGTCATGCTTCCATTTACCATCTCACAGTGACAAGCTCTGACATCTTAACTAGGTGCTACTCAGACAACACATTTTCAGTACCCAATATGATATAAATTATCTTAACTCAGTCACTTCCAGACACCTTAGGCAAGTCCTTTATTTCAGGCTAGATCCCAATAGTACAGAGAAACTCAGATATGACTGGAAAGCTTTCTTATACTGATAGCAACATCCGTGAAAATAAACCAGAGCTCTGTCATACACGGATAATATTAATCATAAAATAGGTGTTGGATGAGTCTGCTGAAGAAATGCCTCCATTAGTAGTGTTGGTCTTGATTCAGGTTCAATTTTTGTCTGAAAGCTAGTATCTTTTTCCTGTTACTCTAGTTTCATGTCCTTGTTTATGCAAACTACAGACATTTCTCATCCAGAAGTACTGTGGTAGCCTACCATAAATGGTAGAAAACCTGTTACTTGTATAAATTAGTAACCCAAGAGAAAAATCTAAATGTCTTTGACTCCAGCAAGTCAAGATTTTCTGCAGCTACATTCCACACTCTGCTTTACATTCCCACATTCTCTTGCAGTTCCTACAGACTATTCCATCCTTGTAGATACCTCACAAGAGCACTCACAACCCATTATCTGAAAGAAAGACTCTCTTGTGTTTAGAACAAGTTTCATCCAAAGCTTAAGACAGGAAATGTAATTCTCTTGGTCAGACTACCTGACTAATTTAACACATTTGTCCATCTGTCAAGGTGTTCTGTTCTCCCCAAGGCTACTCTGTTGTTCCTCTCTGACACCTGGCTTAGGGTACCTATGACAACTATAACAAGAACTTGGACAAGAGCCTTTTTCTGAGTTCGGTACCACTCCATTTTGGGTTGTTAGCATATCCTCCTGCTGAGCAAGCTAAGATTAGCTCTGGCCAGAATAATTGTTCTGTGTGCAGCCAGTGTAGCAACTTGTTCTTTGATGTACATTGCTGGCAAATGCCCTGAGCTGAAAAACAGGTAGATTGCAGCAACACCAAATACCGCCTGTGGGAAAACTGTTCGATGTTTGGCCAGGCTTAAGTTAGCAATGCAGAGTGCTGCCACAGCAGTAGCCTTGATGTGTTTCTACCTGCAAAAAGGAGACTAACTGCCTTCTCCATCAGATTTTTTACTGATTTCCAAGGAACCAGCATAACCTTGGATGTCCAGCAAAAAATTCTTGCTTCATCTTGCAATGCATATGAGTTGCTGAAAAACAGAAGGTGCAGTAACAGAGGCAAGAATCATGTTCATATTTTACTATTGCAATAGAGGAACCACATTAATACACCAAAGTTGCAAATAAAAATCAAGAGCACAAAAAAAATCTGCACAAGGCAGAAGGAAAGCACAACAGCCTTTGACAGTGTATGTTACTGTATTACAACCTGTGAGAAAAACTCCTCATTTTACCAATAAATCACTGGCCTTCGGGAACAGAGAACACTTAGGAACATAGATAACAGCCCTAAAAGAAATGCTAAACCCATCATGAAATAAGGACACCTCTCAAGAGGAGTAAAACAAGATTTTTTTTTATTTTTTCAAAAGCTAATGGGAAAAGCAAACCCGCCTAACCTCGAGCCGACCCCCCAGAGGCAATCGCCAAGGGGAGATGGCACGGCCACGTCCGGGACGGCAGGCGGGACCGGTGAGTGCGGAGCCCGGCCACGGGTCCCGGCGTGCCGGAGCACCTTGCCGGCCGGGAACAGGCGGGAGCCTGCCCGGGATGCAACAGGTCACCGACCGCCGCGCACTCGCGGGAGCGCGGGTTCAGCTTGACCCGCTCAGCCGCATTTAGACCGGCCGCGGCACGCAGCCTGCCTCTACCTCCGCTCGCCCAGCACATCCCGCCGGGGTTAAACCCCTCACGCTCCTCCTCTTCCTCCCCCCAGTATCCCGGCCCGCCGGGGTGGTCCTGCAGCCCCGGCCCGGGGCAGAGCCCGCCCTCCATAATCCATGCGCGGGCGGCACCGCCGCCACGGCTGCCGCGGCGCTCTGAGGCGGAGCGGGCTGGGCTGTGCTGGCCGTGCCCCGCCGCCTCCGGCTCGCTGTCCCCGCTCGACCGGTGAGTGCTCCGGGCGGGGGGGTACGTGAGGAGGGGTCCCGGGCAGATCCGGCGGGGCCAAGGGGAGCAGCAGGCGGAGGTTAGGCTCCTTCGCCTTCTCCCGATGCGGGCGGGAGGTCCCGGCCGCTTCCCTCGCGGGAGGAGAGCGTCGGCGGGCGGGGGAGCTCCGTGGGAAGCCGGCTGAGGGGGGCCGGATGGCCGTCGAGGGAGGCGGGTGCCCGAGGGAATGGGGCTACCGGCGGGGAGGGATTGCAGGGGGCTCAGCAGGGGCCGTGGGAGCGGCGGGATGGAGGCGCCCCGAGAGCGCGGGGTGAGGCGGG
>VXBQ01004642.1:361813-486068 GCA_013400175.1 Phainopepla nitens
CCCGTGCGCTCCTGCGGGCTCGGCGCGGCAGCGCTGCGGCGGATGCCGCCCGCCTCGGAGGAGTTCCCTGAGGCGGTGCTGCCGCTGGCGGCCCGCTGTGCACCTGGGCAGATCGCGCCAGCCCACCCCGCCTGGCCAAATGCCTTCCTCGGCAGAGGTGAGCTCTGCAGTGAGCCGGGGAGCTCCTCCGAGAGCCGGGGAGACGGGTCAGTTGTGGTAGTAAACATGGGCTGTCTCTCTGCGCACAGATGCAGAGGAGCCGGTAAAGAAACTACCACATCGGTCGGTATTCCAGCAGAGGCAGAGCTGCGGTACCCGCACTCCTCTGCAGTTGCAGATAAGGGCTAGGCGGCCTGTTAGAAGAAGAGGTCTCTACAGTTTAAGTAATTGGAAAGAAGGTGAAGGAAAGGCTTGGTCTCAGCCGCTAGTGGGAAACGTGCGTGGTGTTTGTGGTACCTTGGTGTTGGGACTTGTACACAGCGCTTATCAGTTCACGTTTGCCAAAAACTGCCTGGTTATGGGCTGGACTTGCTGTGTTTTACAGTTTTCTATGTGATGCTGAAAAGCGATTTAACAAAGAATGCTCTATGAATACTAAGCTAAATGCACCACTTAGAATCCAGTTAAATAAATTATTTTGTTTGGTTAGTGAAAATGTACTTTAAATATTTAGTCAGTCAGCTGAAAATTAGACCTGCTTATACCTGGGAGAAGGTTTCTCCTGTAATTTTTACAGGTGTGCTTCTGCTTGCAAATGGCTGTGACTTGTAAAACAGAAGATTTTTTTGATGTTACTTTTTTAGTTTATTAATTTTTAAATTAGTAAGAAGCTGCTCAGAGTAAACTGGATTCTGAATATTCAGTTTTTCCTGACCTGAGCACTTACTCAATTTGAAGGTGTAGCAGGCAAGTCAGATGGGTACCAAGGCTGCCTTGTGGGGAAGATGCTATTTGTTTCATTTTTCTCAGTGCTGCCAAGCTCTGTTTTGCAGTCCCTTGTGTTTATTAGGTTTATCTACTTCTTAATCCTCCTATGGCAACAGGTTGTAATTGTTGGTAGGTCTAGGCAGATTTTGTAACAGCAAACTATACCTTTTTAACCTGCTAGTATTTAACTTGGCTTGATGTGTTGGGTCTCTTGAATGAGAAGGTGGTGGTGTGGGTTTGGGTTTTTTTATGCCTGCTTAGGAGTTTCAGTCTGCCTGTAACCGTGTCTTGTGGCTGTTTTAATTTCACTTCTGGTGGTTGCTGGCGTGGTGCACAGGGATTACGGGCTGGGATTTTCAAAAGTGTAGTTGAAAAAATGTAACAAGTGTACTCGGAGCCTTTGTGTGGGCTTCCTCTGGGCAACTGCATCTACCACCATGCCAGCCCCTCCTGGTTCACTGCCAGCAGGCACCCCCATTGAGCTGCAGCAGTCTGGCCCCTGGTTGATTGAATGTCAGTTCACAGGGTTAATCGTGGCTGCATCACTGCACTGCAGCCTTGTATTTGCATGGATTGCAGTGTTAAACAGGAGGAGGCCAGTCCCATTGGAACAAAGAGCTGGGCATCGTGCTGCCTCTGAGCTCCCTTATTCAGAGCAGATATATCATGGAAGTTGCTGAACTAAAGCATCTAGCTGTCTCTTCTTCCCTTGTTACACTTAAAGCAGAGGTTGGTTTTGGAATATATTTTTAGGAACAGATAGGATAGGATTATCTGAGATGATAATGCTGCTGCATATTTGAGTGATGCTGTTCTCCACAGGTAGTGTTTAAAACTCCAGGAGTTATGCTTAGTGACTTGTAGGAATAGAATATTAGTGTCAACCACAGAATAAAATGCAAAAGCTTGAGTCTTTTCCAAATGGACATTTGCAGACCACACATAATAATGAAAATCTTTAATTTATTTAACTTGCTAAGGACTTCACAGGATGTGTAGTAATGAATTGGTAGCTTATTTGATAATTACTGTAAGCATTTCAATGTTTCACACAGCTTCTTTTCATTCACTGTTTACTTGAACTTGGAGAGAGTTGTACTGGCAGTTGCTGTAGCTCATTGACTGCAGTGGTGCCACACTGTGTCTGAGGAAATGAGATGCCCACATGCTGCAGTGAAGATTAGCATAAACTGCTATTCAGTTCTCTTTATTTGTGTCACTCCTGTGTATGTCATTTTTGAAGTTGTCAGAATTACAGATTTCAGGGATAGATTTTTCCTCTTTAATGCTGTTTGTCTAGCATATTTAACTACTAATAAGCTCCCAGCTAAGTTTCTTTTAGATATGAAGAAAAGGAGAACTGCTGGGAGCTTTTTTACATCTGAATTATTTTTAAGTAGGTTGAATACATATTAGATGCTCAGAGGCATCTTAAGTTATAGGTTTAATAGTGTTTCTGCCAGTTCCTGATGATTATTATTAATGTAACTTTGAAAATATCAGTGTTTTATGTAGTATAGAGAAGAACTGGTCTCAGTCTGGAGGAATTGCCCAATATAGATTGCATATACCATTTTTACTGTGATGTATTGGCCAGCAAAGGGAGAAGAAGAGAGTATACTCATAATTCTGCAGATTTGTTGATTTGCAGGAAACTCACCTGAATTTTATAAAAGCTTGACTGAAAACTGTGTAGAATTGGAGACTTATGTTTTTCCACTTACCAGAATGTTGTTAGTTTTCACAGTACATGGAGTGTCCTTGCAATTTCAGTAGTGTCCTTGTCTTAAAACTGCCCATTTTATCTTGGTTAATACATGACTACTTACCTCTGGAAGGTGTAGTGATTGTTTTCCTGTATTGGGAGAACATTTTGACTGTTTCATTTACCTGTTTGTGCCATTAGATAGACTTTAATTTGTCTTTAATCTAAAATCTTACCAAAAAAAGTTGTATGTGTACTTTATCTTCTGCCCTCTCTCTGATATAGCAGAGCACTACAGAGAGCTTTGCCTTAAAGCACCAGTTAGAGAAGTCGTCTTCTCAATTTCATCTTTCTCAACCACACCTAACATTTCACTCAAGTGGATGCTTTTGCATCTGTTTCTTCAACTTTTGGAATCAAGGCTCAGTTACCATGTGTGAGCTTTTTCTCCTGACTCCTGAAGTGTTGTACCTGTACTTCAGACATCTCCAGAAAACCAAACTTGACTTAGAAAAATTACTGACATTTCATTCTAAGGAAAAAAAAAAAACAAAAAAACCTTGTTGCCTTTGAGCCCCTAAAATCAAGAGCCAAACAAGACTAAGGTGATAAAAAGTGGTTACCATTTAATGAAGGTCCCTCCAGGTGCACAACACACTGACATGCTGGCTGAAATTGCATTGGAAATGTAAATGTGATATAGGGCTTTTACACTTTTATAAATTTAGCAAATTAGCATAGTTGACAAGAACCCCCAAATAGAAGTACACTTAATTAAGTAATTCCCCTCTTGGTTTCACCCTCTATGAAGCCTCCCCATCCTTGCTACTAGCTCTACCTTGTTTATGTATAAAACATGAGAAAGTGTCTTGAGAAGGTGGCTCGGCCTTGATTCCCAGGAGAAGCAAGATTAGAACAGGCCTTCAGGAATTTGTCTAATAGGAAAGACACTGGAGTTAGCTAGGAAACTATATAGCTATACAATAACAGTCCACAGAAGTATGAATATATATGAAGAATATATGTAAAAGCAAAGGTAATTTTGGCATCAGAACTGTAGGGTATCAAACTTGCACAATTTTCAGTGTTCTACCATAAAGGCAAAATGATTTTTTTTTTTCAGCTAGTTGTGGTCTTGTGATATTTTGTCATATAGGGTTTCTTGAGATTTGATAATAAACTGCAGCCTAAGCAGTTCTCCCTTTTTGATCATCTCGGAGTTCAGCCTTATAGCAAGATGTGCATATGATAAAACTTCACTAAAATGTATCTTCTGGGCTGAAGAAAACTAGTCGAAGTGAAAAATTAAAGGAGGAGAGTGAATATTTGGGGTTTGAACTTCTTATTTTTCTTTCATTAATCATTAACAGAACTTTTTTTCCAGATAGGAAAATCCTGGTGGTATTATGTGTTCTAAATTACTGTGTGCTTGTGTCGAGCATATTTCAGAGTGGTTGCTAACATCACCTTTTTAAATAGTTGGATAGTTGTGCTGATTGTAGCATTATTACTGTTCATTGTTCTTGGTTGTCATAACCCATGAGGAGGAAAGATAGGTTTGAGTGTTCCCTCTTAACTCATTCAAACAGTGGAGTAACAAAGCTGTCTCTAGGTGTCTGATCTGATCTTGTATTCCTTTGTTCCATATTTTTCTTCACCTGTCCTTTAAGTGCAGCACAGACTCCTAAACAAGCCTGCAATGTATTTTTGACTTCTTACAAAGTACTGGTTTTCAGAAAGGTAGCTGGTGTTTTACCAGAGACGGTAAAGCCGGGGAGAGATTTAAATCTCACCTTCCTACAGGTTGTAAGTCTTCTGTCTTCAGCATCCCTTTGACCTGGAAGTACCTTGGGAGTCAAGGTGTGGGTGTAGCACGGGGCTGACCGAAGCCGGGAGGTGTTTGTGTTTTTGCTGTCCTTCTTGCCGGTGCATGGTCTCAATACCAAGGTGGAGATTGAAAGCATTTCTCTTGGGTAGTGCTGCCGAGCAGGGTGCAGAGGCCCGGCTGTGCCTGGGTGCTCTGCAGCTGGAGGTGGTGTCTTGTCAGGAGCAGTGTGCTCCCCTGGCACACGGCCCTGCCAGTGCCACCCCGGGCATCAGCACGGGCGTCCCAAAGAGAAGCCGCCCTGAGGGGTGGGGAAGTCAGCACGGTCGAGTAGGTGCAGCTTCCAGAACCAGAGAAGGGCAGCAGTTTCCCTGGTGCTTTTTATTTGGTTGGTTTTGGTCTGTTTCCTCAGAGACTGCTGTTGCACGCTGAAGTGAAGGAGTCTTACCTGGCTTCTTGTAGATCAAGATATGGTCACTTGATTTGTTGGAAACCCAGGTCTGTTTCTGTTACGTTTCTAAAGTAGTGGCAGGTTAAGCTGCTGTTATTTTGTAGATTCAGGATGTTCTTAAACATGTATAACCATCTAAAGTCATCCTAATGACACTTAGCTTTAGCAAGCTGTAAATAAAAATTGACTTTTCCAATTCCTAAGGAGAGCCTTGAGATAGCTTGAATTAATAGAAGGTAATTGCTGACACCCGTTGTCATCTGTCAAGAGGGTGATGTGTTGTTGGTTTTGGTTTTTTGTTTGTTTGTTGGGTTTATTTCAGTGATGTATATTTTTTTTCCTCAATCTTGGAAGACAGTTAAGAATATCTAGGATAGAAGGTTTTTCTAAAAGGTGTAAATTAAAGAAATACAGGGCATGACTTATTATAAGTGTCATTTACTACAGAACCATCAGGTGGTAATTAAATGCATTGTGTAATTGTTGTGACATGACATACTGTACTTAGTCAGAAGCGCAATTCATACGATGCTCCTTTAGTTTTGTTTCCCTTGGAGCTGTACCAACATTCTGCTTTGTTTTTGAAAACTCACTGACCTGGAACTATGCATAATTCTTTTTCCACCTCTTTCAAGTTCCATGTATGTAGTAAAACATATTACAAACCTCTTCCCTGTGCTATCAGGCTCACTTTTGCAACTGTTGATGTGTTCCATTTCCACAGGGGATTGCAGGTTGTCTTGTGCTTTCCTATTTGCTTGCACACGCGTTAATGAGCTGTTTCTTCTTTTTGCCAGAGATGGTGCGCTGAGTCATTTTCGAGAGAGGCTGCTGTACCACTCTGAAGTAAAAATAAATTTAAGAATTGAAGGTGTGGGAGTGCACCAGCATTCTCCTGGCTAGAAAGCCACCCCTCAAGTGAGTGCGTTGAAGATTTCGAGACTTGGTCAGACAAATACCTCTACCTCCAATTTTATGAATACTGCTCGCTATGGCTGTGGAACTCTGTTTGCTGCTGCTGCTGTTTTGTGGAAGTACTATTTCAGAAGTACAGCCTATATACAAACCACCTCCTGGAACTTTGGATTTTGGATTTGTACCAGCCAAGACGTATGATACAGGTGCATACCATGAACCTGGGGCAATAGGAATTTTGTTTAAAATAGTACATGCATTCCTGTACTTAGTGCAGCCAAATACTTTTCCTCAAGGTAAGCAGATAAACTACTTTTGTTTAAAATACAGATTTGTTATTGATGTGTACACCCTATTGTAGATACCAAGGCCATAATCAGGAAGTAAAATATATGAAGGGCTTTGTAAGTAGCACGTGTTACGGCTTGGAAATCTGAACAGTTCTGTATAAAAGAGTATTTTCCTGCTAAGCATAAGGGGGAGGAGGTTGTTAATGAAAATGAAATGTTGGTGACGTTTTGCAGAACTTTGCTTACATATCTCAGAGCTGTCTGTCACTGATGGATTAGAGGCTTGTTTTCTTAACTGAAACAGCATCAGACAGAAGTAGAGGATAAGCTGCTTTGTATTTAACATTAAGTCCGTAAGAGACAGCTGAGTTTTGTATATTGTGATAAACAGTCAGGTGGTTATAATAGTATAAGATTTAGCCCAGGAAATTTGAAATAAGTTTCATTTGTTTCCATATATGTGCATTCATGGTCAAGTTTTATGGAAGAGCAGTTGCATTACGTAGCCTTGTGTAGCTGCTTGTTCCTTTGAAAGCTGCCAGGTTAAAACTTGAAACTGCACTTGTTTTAATGAGACTTTTTTTTTTCCATTCGTTTCCTACTAAGCTGTCCCTTCCAAAGGGAAACTTAAGATGTTGGAGAAGTGTGTGCAGCCTTATTAAGGTTGCATTGATTAAAAGGTGCTTTTGGAAATTGTGTTTTTGTGGATGTGGTAGTTTTATCAACTTAATTTTTCAACATGCTTTTTGTATCATTTAACTCTTAAAAGTGCTAATGTGTTTGTATAACACTGGCATTTAAAATTATGTCAAGGTGAACCTTTAATTAGGTTTGTAACCCATTCCTTTTGATGATTTAGTTGCAACTGTGTATAAAAGGTGATTATATTATTTTGTAATACAGCTTTCAATTTATATATTTAAACTTTCAGTTAATAAAAAGCCCTAAATTCTTTAATCTCACTGGTCACATACATGTATGATATCTGTGACCTACTGTTTGCTTGGATTTTTGACATTTCTTCATGCATCTCTGACATAACTGTAGAAGAATGAGCTCAGCTGAACATGAGGGAATGAGTTCTATTTAGGCAAGTGCTCAGTCTCGGGAGTTAACCAACAGAATGATGTCCTGGCCTGTTTTCCTGCAGGATGTGTCTTTGAGCAGCTCTTACACAAGGTGTAATGAGGGCAGTTGCAGGAAGATGACAGTAATCTCACCTTTGGGAGGCACTGTTTCCAGATACTTCTGCTTCTTTTGCCTCTTTCCTTCTGTTAAATATGCAGGTGAACTGTTTGTGTCTCTGTGAGAGCTGATGGTGAGGATTGCCATCTGCACTCAGCTCCTGGAAACAGGCCTGCCTAAAGCCCTGCTTGAATCTTTTGTTCTCTGACGATTGTTGAGACGTTTACTGTGTTTTTATATTACCAAGAGTTCGGTCTGTAGTCTTGTATGTCATAATCAATATCCTGTGTCCTAAGCATGTGAATAATTAGTGAGTATAGACTTTATGGTCGAGGTTATTGTCCGGTGGGACTGCTTGTAATGAGTTCTGCAAGTTGGTATTGTGAACTCCAGCGTTAAAGAAGTAAAGAATTTGTTCTTGGCTTTGTAAGCTTTGAAAATCTCATACTTCTCCTTACTTCCTGGAAGATACTTTTTGCCAAATCAGTTATTTTCAGAACCTTGCCTTTGTTATTTGCATTAAGTGAAGTCATGTTCCCATGGCCCCACATACTTCGCTGCAAGACACAGATTTGATGGATCATGTCGGTTTGAGTCAGACCATTTAATTGGCTAATCCCCATAATCTCTTTTGCCATATGCTGTTCTATTTTTCACATTCAGTGTATTAATGGTGCAGTTACATATTTAAAATGGCTGTTTTGTTTTGTTTTTTAAAATTCCAGCTTGAAATAGAATTAATTCTGATTCAGAGATGCAAATAAACATGATGACAAATGGGCTCAGAAATCAAGCCTTTTGTTGTTTCTATTTCAGACTTCATCATTCTGATAGTGCTTCAGAACAGTTAGCTCCAGGTTGATGCCCCAATGTATTGCATATAACCACAACACAGAGAAGTATCATTTGTGTGTAAGCCTTGGCAGCAATCACTTAGACCTTTGATTTTAGTAGTCTTATTTTTTCCTCAATGTTCAGTTTTCCAATCTATTAGTACTCTTACCTGGGAGGAAAAGAAGTGATAGGATTGTCTAACTGCATGTAAATACTCCTACCTTTGCAAGTCATCTTCTAATAGTGTCTGATGAGGCTGAATATGTTACAGGATAATGCTCATACTCCTTCAGTCCAGAGTATGCCTTTATGCTTTATAAATATATATATAAGTCTATACATATACTAGATGCCTTTATGTTTTATACTGCTATCATCATACTGCTTTATGCTATAAACTTGCTATATCAAGATATGAAGTACATGAGTGTCTTTGGGCAGTGTTATTCTTAATTGCTTGCTGCTAGGACTCAAGAGTTGAAAGGGATCACTTAAATTGAAGAAAAAATTAGTTAAGAAAAATTTTGTGAGATGGTTCTCTTTTAGTTACATCTAGATGAGTAATTATTTATTCCCTTCTAAATTTGTTCGTGCCGTCAAGTTTGTGGAAATACAACTTTAATCTAAGTTTAGATTTAATAAGTAAGTTATTAATTAGATTAAATATAGTTCTCATGTAGAGTACAGTAACAGAACCAGGGCAAGGAACTGTAACATCTTTAAGTTGTTTTAAATTGCTAAACCTTTTAAGACCAGCACTGTGCTTTTTGGATATGGCAAGAAACTAGCTCAGAAGAAGTGAATTAGGATATCTGATTGCAGTGCTTCAGTGAGTCTAAATAGATTCTGCTTTCAGCTCCACCAGTCAAATATTTTTGTACTCATTACCAGATGATGTACTGCTGTAAATGGGAACGAGTTTACTTAAGTGTAAACTGTTACTCAGGGAAGCAGCCTCCACTTTGAGTTAATGATACACTGGAGTGGAAAAGACTGGTCACTGGTTTGCTACCTGAGGCTCAGTAGGTCACTTGAATCTCAGCATGCCTTTGTTCCTCCTTGGTAATGATTGTGATGCTACTCCTTGTGTTGAGGACTGTTTAGGATAGAGGCATCGTTTTCCTTCTTGTTAATAACACCACTTCAAATAAAGAGCCGATAATAGGAAAATTACAAGTTGCCTCTATCACTTAGCTAAGAAAGAGGACGTCTTACAAAATGAATAATCAGTTTTTTGTACATAAAAATTTCATAAACTGTAACGTTGATTTTATGACAAAGTTGTCACTTCATGGTTGTGAGATGGTGCATGTCCTCTGTTATGTTGGAAACCTTCAGATATGAACTTGGTATGGACAGGGAATGGTCAGTGTGATGCTTTGAATTATCATAGTTTTGTCTTTGTTCCCATGGAAACAGTTGTTAGTTGCAATAAGAGATGTTAATCTGAGATTCCAGTTGCCAGCAGGATGTGCCCAACAAATCTTTGGCTTCACAACTTGTGTCTTGTAATAAAAATATGAAGCCTTCACAAAGGAAAGAAGCTGAGAATAAAGCTCCTGCTCCTATTTTTAGGTGAAATAAGACAAAAACCTTCAAGCCTAAAACCTTCAAGTTGGCTGTTATTACCCTATTGTAGCTGAACATACTGCAGAACAGTTTTACCAGTTAAGTTACAACTGCTTTTCTCCAGCTTCTGACTCTTGATAAGCATTTCTGCTGAAGCAGAAATACAGCTTTAACATAAAAGTCAACTGTTGAATGCAGGTACTTTCTGGACAAAAGACAGTATGAAGAATTAAGTGTACTGTTTGCTGTGGGGAACAAAAACAAGATGATTTTTAGACCTGGGCTATACCTCCCAGCTCCTTCTGACTGTGGAATCTTGCTTGCTGAACAGTTTAATCCGTCTGAGGATCAGAACTTGGGTATTTTAATGTCAGGTCCTGTATCTGACCCCTTTTGGTCTTTTTTTTTCTCATCTAGTCAGCCTTTAAAGCAGCTGCAAATTGTGAACTTCAGCAGGTTAGTCTTGTTATCTCAGTAATAAATCACATGAGTGTATTCAGCAATTAAATTATTTCCAGATATTTTAAAGAAGGAACTTGTAACTTGATGTGAAAATGAACTGTATCTGTAGCTAGTATAGCTATAATAGAAAATGCATACACAAAATCCTGTTGTTTTGGGTAGGTTTGATGAGCTCCTAGGATACTGACTTTTTTTAATCTATTGCCTGTGTTGAGGTTCTAAAGCAAGTAATCAAAACACTTTATCACCCCCTCACCTAAACTTGGTAAGGCAGAATTATTCTGTGTGTACGTGGGTCAAACGAGCTTCTCTGCCTTTTGTAACTTCAGTGCTCATTTTTACTTTAATTTTGCTTTCTGTTAGTAATAAGTCTTCAGTCTTCTGCAGCTCCCCTGCAAGAACAAATGCATATGTCTGGATGCTGGAGCTAAGCTCAGTTATGTGTAGCTAGTAGTGCCCTTTTATTTTTAAACTTAGCATTTTCCCAGGAATGCTGGGCATGTCTGCACAAGGATTGTGCTCTGGCTCTAACTCTGCAGGTGCCACAGTCCAGCACCATAAAATTTTGCACAGGTACCTGTAGTCATTATGACATTTCATAAAAACATAATTTAGGATATCCTTTTTTCCAGTTGTGTGAAGTTTCAGTTTTAGTTTGGATGTGATATACTGCTTTTTTGAGCTAGTGTTCGATAGCTACCCCCCTGTGCTGGTGGGTTAGTTTTCCCAAAGCTCACATCCTGGAGCTGGGTTGGGAGCACAGGTGGAACTGGTGCAGGAACTGAAAAAGGGGAAGAGCAAATGGCCCATTAGTAAGTTAGCTGTTAGATTGGCTCAGTTCTGTTGTCAAGTGACAGCCGGTGCCTTCACTCCATCCCTCTGGTGTTTTTCCACAGCTGTGAGTAGAGCTGTGGTGTGAATTTAGAATAGTGGCTTAAGTGTGTTTATCAAAAATGCAGGTGTGATAGGTGCACTGCAAAATGCAGTGACAGTGTTATATACGGCGGTGGTGGGAAACTGGGATGCTCCTTTATTTGGAAATCCAGTGAAAGAAATTTCTTCTACACAATGTTGCAAATACTGGGGAAGATGGAGCAGCAGGAAGGTATAATTTTTCTCTTCTTTACTCTGCCCACTTGTATGCATTTAAGGAAATAGTGTTAAAAAAAGTCACTGCTCATTTTGTGTTGGGAAGTTAAGAGCTGCCCTGCTTGGTGACATGCCCATGTAAATGAGGAGCAGTCTTGAGAACATTTCTGAAGCAGATTTAAGGCTGGCATTTTAGTTTTCTTAGGCATCAGAAGAATAATTCTTTTTCCCCTGATTTACTCGGAGCAGCAGAGTAACAGATTGCTTGTTGAAAGGACTTTCTGTGGGCAAGGAGCAGACAGGGGGTTTAGGGAGGGGAGGCTTATATAGATAATCTTCTGGAGGTTACCACAGCAAACTACAGTTGCAGACGTTAAGGCTTCTCTGATGCCTTCCTGCCTGCTTCTTTGGGACTATGTAAACAAGGAATCTCTTTTGCAGATAGGCATTTTATGGACAATATGGAAGTAATTTTTTAATCAGTATAGCATAGCTGATAATTGGAAATTCTTGCTCTTTATGCCCAGCTGGAATCCTTTCTCTACAGGATCCTCTAGTATCCTCTAGCCCTGATCTAGTGTAATTCTGCCTGCCAGCTGTGCCCAGGAGAAAAAACATGCTTTGACAGCAATTGACATAGCTCAACTTTACAATTTCAGCACTTAGGCCAGAAGGGAGAAACTAAAGAAAACAAACCTCAGAGCTTGAGGGCATTGTGTTACTTTCCATGGGAGGGGTACTGGAAAGTGGCATTAGCACAGATGGCTGTGGTAATTCCTGTAGGGTACCTCAAACAGCCATGCCTCTTGGAGTTTAATAATAATCATAAATTAAAGAGGCTTACAGTTGTGTGGTATTCAGACAGCTCATATTTCCCCAGTCTAAATTGCTTTCTCCCCATTCCCAACGAGGCAGCTTGCTGTCTGTGGGAACATCTCTGGCCAGGGGGTTGGGCGTGTTCTGTGTGGAGTACTGAGGAACTCGGGAAACCTGCTGATAGTTAGAGCGTGGACAGTCCTTAAAACTGTCCTGACCCTGTTCTGTTTGTCTGTGCGTGTTAGTGGGAGACACAAGGGACAGCCAGAGAGCTGGTCAGCAGCATTCCCTGCTTCAGTGCACAGGGGTGACTTCTGGATGCAACTAAATGCAGGGGTGCTGACTACAAGGAGGGGAAGAGTGTGAGTACAGGATGGTATTGTGAGTGAATATGGCCTTCTTGTTTGTTTGCCATACTAAGTAGAGACTTCATTGGTGGGATTTGCATATTTTTAAAGAAAAAAGGCAAAGGTACCATGTTCTAGAAATGCATATATTTAGACAATTAGCACTATTGTACTTTTAGTACCACTTAAAGCATGAGACTTGCAGAGCATACCTGCAGCATCCTCTCTGGTGAGACGTGGGACAGAACAGCTTTTGGATCAGCCACGTTGTCTGGCACCATGGATGAACCTCTTAGAAAATTACCAGCAACTACAAACATCTTTTGCATTTTCAGGCAGCTCTGCTGAGGCACCATGGTTTTCCCAGCTTAGCAGTAGGCTACTACTGTGCTGTCCATCCTGCCCCTTCATTTAATTTTTACAGGCTTATCTATCCACCTAGTGCTGAACCTCATTCTCATTTCTAACTTGTAGCCCTGGAACCACTGGGGAGAGAGAGGAGGGGGAATATTGCTGAACTTACTGGAATTATGTTTGCACAAGCTTCTAAGGGACTTCTCAGTTCTTTCATCTTGGCTGTTATGAAGCATTTTGAGTTAATCATGTGAAATACTGTACAGAGACTGCCTATTATTGGAAAAGCAGTCATTTGAGCCTCTCTTTTCTTTGTTACAGATCATCATCATAAGATAGCACAGCCTAGCCCTATTATATTTGTCTGGTAATTTGCTTAGGTGGTTATTCACAGAACAATAAACTCCTAAGACTTGTTCAGTGATGGCATTTTCTTGAATGATGTCAGCTGAAGTCAGGACAGCTTGATAAATCTTTGCAACAAATCTCTCCACAGCCCTGCTAGTCAATGTTGCATTACATTGAAAATGACAACCAGTATTTTTTCCCTCTCAGTTTTTCTCACTATTGTTTTTGCTTCTCAAGATGGTCTGTGTAACTTTCAGATCTTAACCAAAGTGGTACCTTTTCCAAGTGAATAGGCAACATTCAAAAGTTGCTGGAGCAAAATAAATGTGTAAATAATAATTATAGCATGTTTTGTAATCCTTTTAACACTATTAAAATTTTCCATATATGTATTAAAGTTTTTGAGTATACTTCTTTCTTTTTCCAAAAGCGAGTTATCTTCATGTTAGAAGAGAAACCAGGTGCCACAAGTGTCAGTCAGTGTAGTTTGTGCTGACTAATCTATCAGTATATACATTTTACTGTAAGCCTGCCAGTTAAAAAAAAAGCCCCACAAACCCACTTTGACACCTTTTTCAAAAAGCACATAAATTTCTTATCTAAAAACACTTGTGTGATTAAATTATGACTTGTATTGCATCATAACATAGTCAGGATCTTTCTTTTGACAGAAAATATACAAAATGATTTTATTTTGGTGAACTTTAAAATGTGATTACAGTTGTGAATGTGAACACATTAAGTATTGCTTTGGCTTTTAACTCAGCTGAAAGATGCCTGTACCTGTACCAAATAAATCCAAGCATCTGGCCTAATTAGCTCTCTTCAGAGTAGCAATCTTTACTTTTGCTTTGATTTTTGAGTGAAGTAGTGGTCTCTGTAGTACTTTGAACCAATATGTATGCCCCAGTTATCAAACTTACACAGAAAATTGTGGCTTTTGGAAAAACGGGGAAGCAGAGAAAGGGAATTCTGAGGAGTTTCAGGGAAGCTGCCATAATGCCAGTCACTGAGGTAATCTGGTCAGCAGGGCTTCAGCATGTCATTCTCAATTAATTATCTGTGTTCATATTTCCAATAATCCAAGTTATGCAAGACAGGATTTTCTGTGCTTTCCTCAGTTTACAGCAACTCCTGAGGAAGTAAAGGAAGAGAAAAAGTGGTATTCATACAGTCCAGATATTTACTACCTAGATCAACATTACAAGTCCAGTATGTCTACACAACCTGACCTAGCAAGAAGTTCTCAGCCTGTGCAGCGTGCTGAGCCCGACAGACATGCACTGCACCGAGTTAAACCTTTGCCTGTAATCAGTTATAAATCCTTACCAGATGGTGGCCTAGGGAGAACTTGAGGTAGCTACTGCAAACAAAGCAAGTGGCAAAAAATAGCTGTCATGGCACAATCAGTGTGCTGCAGAAGTTTTGCCGCCTTCAGAAAAAGAGGGAATGTAGTTCCTGTGTAGAATACTTCTTCAAAGTTTTCAACTTCATTCTGTGTCTGCGTGATGCATGCAAATTCATTGCAGCCTCCTAAGGAAGGATTTTTCTAAAGGCTTCTCTCTTTTTTCTTCTTCCAAAACTTGAGCAAGAACAGAACTTTCTTTGTAGCAAGGAACAACTAGAAAGCCCTTGCAAAGGTTATTTTCAAAGGAAAAATCTTTCATTCCATGCATCCTGTTACGGTCAATATTGTGGCTATTTCTTTTTTCTTCAAACCTTTTCCTTGGCCAGGCTCTTCAGCGTTGTCTGTGCATGTCAATGGAAAGCAGAATGTGCCTAAAGAGAAAATGTGACTGCACTGAAGAGTAACCTCAAGTTTGGGGCAGCTGTATGGTGTGAGGATTTCCTGTGGAAGACTTAAATTACCTATTTGGTCTTCCTAACTAATAACTTCCATTTTTGGGAAATGGGGAACTTTTTTGCGTACGTAAACAAAGTTCATTGACTGTTACTTTTATCTGATCCACTGCTGTATAATTTATTTCTTCAGTAGATCAGTGTTAGGCCACTCCTGCAGTTTCAGCCCTGCTCACAGCTGTTCATCTCCTCATCACTTACTTCATGTTGCATCTCTGCTCCCTGCTGTGTCTCACATTGCCCCGCACTGCATGCAGTATAAGCTAAGGTGCACTTCTAGGTGGTTTGGTAGCTTGTCCTTTCAGTTATGAATAAAGCAGCTTTATGCTTTGCAAATCTGCTGAGACCTTAAAAATGTATTTATTGTGGTTTTGCTTTGTCATATTGTGTGTTGGTGAATTTTATGACAGCCAGAGTGCTGGAGGATAACAACGTGTAATTAAAGAATGCAGAGTTAAAGAATGGGAAGGGACAGTGACCATGTTGATGAGAGGAGACTGCATGCTGATGGCAGAAGAGGGTGACAAGACAGATTACCATAGCAGATAAGAGGTTAAAATACTTAGGCAATTTAGTGTGTATGTGTTGGATTTTGACTTCCATTCAAACAAGTTGTTCTGGGCATTGTGTAATAACAGATTCTAGGCCTTTATTTTGCACATTAGTGGTAAAATACAGCAGCAAAGTTCCTTTCTTACTTGCCTTTTCCTCCTGTCCAAAAGACATGGTGATGTTTTGCTCATTATTTCTTTAATGCACGTGAATAGGTGGTTGAACAGAGAATTTCTTTTCACCACCTCTGTAATGGAAATGGCTGATGTTGTGTGTGGGCTGCTGAAGTGAGGTAAGATCTGTGTGGTGTTGAGGAGTTGTGCTCAAAGGGAAGAGGGTCAGAATTGCCTCTTGCTAGGAACAAGAGAGTGGAAGCTGAGTCAACCTGATGTTGCCAGTAACTCAATGGAGAGAAAAAAAAGTGAATTTTGTAGAGACTTCACCTGAAAAGAGAAGGGAGAAATTATCTGAGGAGGCTAGGGTTTTTTCTTAGGTAAGGACAAGGGCTATGTCCCATGTCTGTCTGAGGAAAATACTGTGAAGAGGGGAGTGAAGCTCTTCAATCTGAAGTTGGAAAGGAATAGTCTAGACTCGTGAGTGAATTTAGATTCCTTATCTGTGCACCAAAGTGATCCCTACTGTGTGGGAATCGGGAAGATGTGCTTGTCTGTGAGACTTTGTGCCTGTCTTGCAGAGCGGGTTTTGTTCCCGCGCTGGGCGGCGCCCCGGGTGAGCCCTGTGCTGTGTCAGGGCCCTCCCGCTCTGCAGCCGCCGGCTGTGCAGGATGGACTTGTGAGGAACCTCACAGCCATTGCAGTCCCCAGCTCTCACCTTGCTCTGTAGTGGAACTAGAGGGGAGCAGTGCTGCGGGGTTAGGGACAGCAAGAGTGAGCAGAGCCCTAGTGGAGGCAGGGACAGTAAAGGGGACAAGAGGTAACCTTGGATTACCCCAGTGAAGGAGATCTCTTCAGTGGGAGCTGAATCTGACCGTGGTAGAGGCTCTTGGCTTAAGGCTTTGGGAAACAACCAAAGCCCCCTCAAGTCAAAGCAAGTATTTTAAAATGTCAGTAAACTGAACTTGCTGTAAAACTTGCTTTAAGATACCTGGGAGGTTTTTGTCTCTGATAAATCTGAAAGGCTTTCCTGTTTTTTTTTTTGACTTTGCCAAAGGTATTCATTAGTGTGACTCACAATTAGGAAAAGAAATAAAGCTAAGTTTGAAGTAATTTTAATTCATTCATGTCAGACTAATTGACCTATATCCAGAGAGGATCTGAACTGTTCAATGTGTATGTAGTCCATTGACTCTGTCTATTATAGATGAACAGGAATGGACTGAAATACTTTTTTATACATGAGAATGAGGTAGCAATAAAATAGTTATTGATTGATCATTTGTATTGTCTGTGTAATTCTCCCCTGTTGTTCAGAAAAAATCTTTTAGTGCGGTATGAATGCTTCAGTCATGGTTCCTATTGGCTTGTTTGAAGACCTTTCAGAATAGAGGCCTAATATATTATGTGTAATTCCCTAATATATTATATTTATGCATAAAAAGACAGTAATTTCTGGTATAATTTGATTAATGCTGGAGTTGCACTGCAGCTGAACTGGCTCAATGGGATTTTTGAGTGCAGTGGAAGCATAGCATTCCCAAAGGTTTTACTCCAGCTATTTTCCTGTCACCTGGATTTGAAAAGCTTCCTTGGCAGAAGAATTTGTAATTAATTTATGTTGTTCCTTGATAGCCAGACAGCTTATTTTTAAGTCTCTATTATTTTTGCTATCGCTTTCTGTAGAACAGTTCTAAGAAGCACATTTAGTGATAACCTCATTTTCTTGCCAGAGTAATGAGATATTGAGTCTATATACACAGTACTCTTGCTATGCAGGAGTTAGTAATTATGTTTTCTTAACCGGAGATCCTCAGAGGTACTTAATATTTCTTCACAAATTGCATTGGTAAATTAAGAGTTCATCTGGCTAGTTAGATTTACTAGGGCAGATGGCATTTCACATGTGTGGTGAGAGCAGGAAGGATTCAGCAAAGCAATAATGCAATTAGCTGTGTAAATGAGCCTCACAAGGTAAATCTCTTTAACCCCAATGATAAAATGTGTTTTGTGCTAAAGCTGTGGATTACTGGTCCTGTGAAACAATATGTACAGCTACTCCAGCCAAGATTTCAGGAGTAATACAGTTAATTTGAAAATAAAGGACACCACTTTTTATCACACCTTCCTAACACTTTTATGTTTGAAACAGAAATCAGCCTCAAGATGGTATTTTGCAATAATACAAGAGAGAGTTGTGTGGAGTTACCTGAATTCAGTTGCAAATAAAAGCTTATTTGAATGCCAGAGATGAGATGTTCTAGGTAGGGAGGAAAGATGCTACATAAAAGCATAGCAAAATCCCAGGCCGAATAAGATGTGAGCTGTTTTTTCATTGTGCTGCAGTGAGCAGTGCTGCCAAGGGTAGCTCCAGTTTACCCAGTACCTGGCACAGGATGTTCCCCCTTTAACCCTTAAGCTCTGCAGCAGTAACTGTGATATTACCATCAATTGCACTAAAACCTGTAGAATCACAATGGTTTGGGTTGCAAGAGACCTTTAAAGATCGTCTGAGCAGGGAGGATTTTGGTGCTGTGAATTCACCAAGGCCTGTTTGTGCCTACAGATACGTGAGTAGCTGCAGGTAATCTCACATTCAGTTCTAGCCAAAAATATTTTTCATGGGAATACATACAACTTCCACATTTCATTTGAAATTAGTCAGCTGGGGATATGTCTAACTGTGTTGATATTGAAAGTTATTGAGATAATAAATTGTTGGTAAAGCCTGGTCAATCACTGTGTGCTGCCTGGTTAGAAAAACACCCTGGAGCATCATGTTACTTCTGAAAAATCATTGCAAAGTAATCTAAGTAGTGAATCTTTATTCAGCAGGGCAGTCTCACATTCTGTAAAATTAAGGGGAAAAAATGGACTGTAGCAACCTTTGTGTTGTGCATGAAACCTGTATTGTTCTTACTATTAAATTTACTCAGTGCATGTTGGAACCTTTTGTACTGATTTTCAGGCTTTCTTGTTTATTATTAAACCTAAAGATGTTTTACTTTCTGATGAACAAGCTTTAGAGTATCTAAATTTCGAATAAAGGCACTAAGTGCTATTTTCTGCCTAAGCTTGTCATAGTGTATTCAGGTTGACTTCTGTCATTTGTTTTACTCACAGGCTATAAAATACAGAAACAATATAAATAAAACTGTGAGTCAGGAACACTCTGAGCAATTTAGGCATATCACAAGAAATCAGAGCAAGTTTTGGGTTGTATTGGTTTGATTTTTTTTAAGTGTTATCTCTTTTACTTGGAGATACTCAAAACCTGAGTGGCCATGGGCCTGGGTAACCTGTGGGGGATCGCTCTGGCCTGAGCTGGGAGGTTGGACTGGATGATCCTGAGGGGTCCCTTCTGATCTCAACTCTTCTCTTTCTCTTTAGTAGTTGCTTTCATATGCATAATGTTCATATCCATATGCATTATTCATATCCATAAATCTGTGTGGGTGTGGCCATGAGGGTGTGTTTATACAAGTATGTGAAACTTAATGTAGCATATTTGAGGGTTTGGTTTTTTTAATGTTTAACTTTTTGTGGGGACAGACAATCACCTAAGAGAATGGGTAAATGCCTTCAGTTCTTATTTAACAGGAAAAGCTAATGCGTTTTAGATTTTCTTGTACCACTTCTCAATAGTAGGAAATGTATCAAAAAACATTTTTGTCAGTAATAAAAATCTTGCTTTCTTACATGCTTCCTGGCAGTGTTTTCACTACTGCACTAAATAATTTATAATAGAAAGTCATTATGATAGCAGGATAACTGTGGAATAATTCCTATTTGAAAGGACCTTCAGACATCATCAAGTCCAACTGTTTTCCAAAGCAAGATGAACCTCGAAGTTAGGAGCAGCCTGGAAATGAGAGCAGGTTACTGGGGCTCTTCTGGTTTCCTTCAGAGTGCATCAAGGAGAGTGGTTTCACAGAATCTTGGCTCCTGCATCTGATCACCTGCACACAGTCTGTGCTGCTTCATGCATTGAGGATCACAAAAGCTTTTCCTTTTTATTCCTTCCTGTCACATTCTGATTGAAGCTGGTCAGTTTCTCATCAGTGGCTGTCACACAGTGCTAAATAGTTGAATCAATATGTAAACAAGAGAGTTGTTTTCCTTTTTTCCTGTATGCTGAAAGCCGTCTACCTGTAAAAAAAATTTATTGCCTTTATTATTTCATGCAGCCATATTTCTTAAATTTATTTACGTGGCATAGAAATCAGCACGAAGAAAGAAATGTTACCTCTGCTGAAGAAGAAAAAATTTCTAACAACCAGTGTGAATTACATCTTTGGGGTTTGTGCAGTTTTGCCTCACTTAGATTTATATCTCCTTGTTGAAACTTTTGGAGAAGCACAGATGCTGCCCGGGGTGGTCTGGATGCAGAGAGGACTCTGCTGGTCCCATTGTGTGAGATGCTTCAGTTGCAGCACTGGATCACGTGTGTGTTGCCCATGCAGTGGTGTGTGCCCTTTCTTTCAGCAGTCTCATGACTCCCGAGATCAGAGTGTGAAAGGAATTGCAGGGATCATAACTCTTGTGTGCTTCCCAAGTGCTTATTCTGCATATGTTGGGTTTTATTTCTCTTATTGTGGGTTTCAGCCTTATCTTGTACTTTATGTATGGTCTTTCCAAAATGAGGCTGCCTCAGAGTAGAGTCCTTGCTGACGTACCACCAGCACTTTCTGAGTGTTTTGGAATGTACTCCCCATGCAAGGAATGATCTGTGGTTTGCTTCAGTGATGCATTAACAGACTTTTATTTTTTAATTGGTAGTCTTGCTGGCTGCAGCTCCCTTGCAGGAACTACCTACCTTAAACCAGCAGTTGGTGCTTTGCTGTTGTGTATTTTCTTTCCTTGGACGGTTTTCTGTGAGGGAGTCTTCAGGATCTCTTCAATCTGTCATGTCCATCTTCCCACTGTGGGGTGTTGAGGAGGGAGAGCTATGGACATTGGTTGCTTAGGATTTTGTTTTCCTGAGCCATGTGTGGGATGAGAGAGGAGTGAGATCACAGCCCCTGTGAACTCCCTGAACATGCTTCACAAGTGCTACGATAAATTCTGAGAGGCCTTGTATCCTTGGGAGGTGACCCGTCAGTTTTACACCTTCAGGTTTGTGGGTCCCCAGGTTAGGTAACTTACTGGAGTTTATACTCCAACTGGAGGTTGTTTATTAACTGTGTTAATTTGCACATGGGGAGACTAGAAACAAGGCAATAGTATGATGAGGTCCCGCTCTGTACGAGCATAGAGGCTGGAGTTCTTCCATGAGCTGCTGGAGGTGTAGTGTGCTCCTTCCTAACGTGCTTCCTCCTCATCACAGGAGGACAGAAGTTCGGTCAGTAATTTCTCCCAAATTTCCAAACACTGTTGCTTTTACACTGCCTAGCATGGAGCACGTGCAGGGCCACTGGTGCTTCTCTGAGGCAGGGCTGGTGGTGCCCCTCTCCTTCAAGTGCAGGCTGTCAGAAGTGACCGGGAGCCGCAGTTCCCACCTTAGTTTCCATAGGGTTGTCAAAACCTCGGTAAGAGTAGGCCGATGATGTCCCAAAAAGGGGATCCATTTGTTGCAGCTGCCAGGGTTTACTGAAGGTGGCACTAGTTGTGTTAAATTCCTACATTTTTTTTTTTTTTGGGATTGCTGTATTTTTTTATATTGTGAATAAGTTCGAGTTAATGTTGGATTGATGCACAATAAATAGAAACAGCACAGTAAATAGTAACATGTTAGGCTTTCTGATTTGTTTTGGTGGTGTCACATACTCACTGTTGATCCAGAGATCAAAAAAGAAAATACAAAAGTAAAAAAGGGGAAAAGGATTGGGTTAATGTTGGCAAGATAAGGGTCTTCTTTGTACCCTTCAGTCAAACAGTCATTGTTAGCATGCTTGTTTTGCACATTATGTATCTAATGCTGTGTGTATTCTGTATATTTATGCATGTATGTACTTGGCATAAACATGAAGCAAAGCTAATATCCAAAATAAGTAATTGATACTTATGAAGACCTTGGAAAACCTTCACAGTATTTCAGTAGCAACTGATTAATTGATAGACAGCCTGTGAGCTCGTAAAACACACAGTTGATTAGAAATGTTGTTACTGGACAGATTTATGGGGACACTTACATGCTTGCCTGTGTTGTTGATTGCTGTTCTTAATTTCATCTTACCAACCTAACAGTAGATTTCATACTGTTCTCTTTCCTCCGCTTTTATAAATTACGTTGTTTAAAACTGTGGAATATTCTTGCTTATTTTCAGATCTCATCAGAAAAATAGCACAGCAGGAGTTTGGAAATACACAGGGCGATTATCAAAAGGTAAATTGTCTGTTTGTATCTGAATAAAATAATGAAAATTATGACTTTGAAATTCAGGTTTTTTTCTAAACCAGGAATTAGTATTTTAAAACTATATGAACAGAAAACAAATATGATTTTCTTTTTTTAATAATCAATATGATGTTTTCATGAAAAATGTAAGACCAATTATAAAGCAAATTCCACAAGCCGCCGTAAAGAAACTACTCAGAGTTAAGAATTACTTAAAAATTACAGCTGTAATGGGATTATTGCACAAAGGTTGATGACTCTTTGTATTGAAAAATACTGGTTTTATTACAAAAAACTTAGAGAGAACCATTACTGCTTAGCTCTCATTTAAGCTTCGCCTGTTGTTTTCAAAAAGCTGAATTTACATTATAAATATACTATTTATCTATTAGCAAGAAGATGGAATGGAACGTGCATCTGAGTTTCAGCTATTCTGGAGCACAGTGTTCCACTTTCAGATCAGGAGCTGTGTTCCTGGAATTGAACTGTGCCCAGGCAGTGGACAAGTTACTTTGTATGAGCTGCTTGCTTCTGGTCCCCACAGCACGGTGTCCCCGTCAGGAGGAGCAGTGTGGTGCTGGCACACACACACTGAGCTATTGCTGTGACCAGGATGGCCTTGCTGGTGCTCTGCATGACATCCTGGTGTGTGGATTTTGCTGTTGTGCTGCATCAAGTGGCCCTTGCCAGTCCCATGTGCTTGCTTGGTGGGACTCCAGAGTGGTGCATCACAGATTGTTCCTGCATACCCAGGGAAGAATGTAAGGGTAGGGCTTGGATGGGAGAGTCTCAGGACAAAACTGTTAGCCCGTAACTGGTGTCCCTGAGCACAAGCAGAGTGTTTGGCAACTAGAACATAAGTCATGAGAAATCTGGGACTAGTCCTGTGTAGGGGATGTGATTATAGGGTGGCAGTTAAAATAGTAGGAGTGCTTAAAAAGCAGAACAGGTACAGGGAGGGCATTCATCAGTCCAAATTCTGACCTGAATACAGTTCAAAACCTTGAAACAAATTTGGAAAATGAAAATATATCAGGGCAAGTAGAGTGTGCTTCAGAAGACAGAAGCATCAGTGAGAGTCAGCTGTGAAACAGCCAGCATGGCTGTAGATGTGCCCCTGGAAGATTTTCCAGTGGAAACAGAGAAGTGTGAATAAGTAGTTAGAAATGTTTGCCTGTGATTTTGATCACTCAAATTCAGAGAGAATGAATTCAGACTAGGATAAGTTCAGAAAGTGTCCATTAGGGTGATCTGGGAAACCTGTGGATCTTCAGACGAAACTGGAAGAGTTTGCTTAGCTTAGGAAAAGAGTTGATAAGGGGTGTGGTTACTCTTTTAAAATATATATGGAGAGGAAGCACGAGGGAGAAGGTTCTGCTTCTTGGGCAAAATACAGTGCTAGCACAGAAGCATGAGGGCCAAAATGGACATGTGAGAAGAGGACTTGCTCACCAAGAAATGACAACAGCCCTTCAGTAGCAGGAACAGGAAATCTGCTTCTCCTATTCATCCTGTTAAATTTCTGCACTCCTTCCTCTGTATCCTTTTTTTAACCTATTTTTAGAACGTGTTAGTGACCCAGGAGGCCCTTCCCACTTCTGTGCTGTGTATCCTAGTGTTCCCAGGTGGGCTCTAACCAGGAGCATCTCCCCGTGCCCTGCCAGGGGCAGCAGTCTGCCAGGTCAGCCCAGCAGCTGCGCCGTGCCTGCTCAGGGAGCCAGCTCGCTGCTGCTGCCATTGCTTTGCTTCTGCTGGGAGGCTGTGTGCTTGAAATGTTCAAAGTCATACTTGGTCCCAGATTAATAAGGGAGGGGAAGTGTTAGTTATCCTTCCATTAGTACGGAGAAAATATGTTAATATGTTAAAATATGATCTTGCACATTTGAAGTAGTACGGTAAAGTAAAAGTTTCAAAAGGATGGGTGTGATGCTGAGAAATAAATTGCTAAAACTTGAACATTACTGATTCTCACACATCAGACTTTGGGCTGAGGGGTCTTGCCCTCTTTAGCTTGTCTGCTTTTCCTTCAGTTAGGAGAAAGGGGAAAACACTGTCAGCTGTAAATTTGGCAGGCAGAGATGAAGGGGAAAATACAAGAAATTAATTTTCCATTGTGGAAACAAAGGGGAGATTGGGTTCTTCTGGAATTCTGTCATTGAATATTTAGTTTTCAGTCTTTTTCTGGTTTACAGATTAGAAAATAGGTAGGTGCTGTTAAATAGATTTCTTCAGTCTTTCTTGAATGCCTTTTTTCTTTTGAATAATTTAAATTGAACCTCTACATGGTTAATTAAAAGTGAGAGTGAATTTTGTGTGTAATGTGTAAAGATCCCAAAAGTGCTACTGGAGCTACTAAAATAAAATAAGCACTGAGAAGAAAAAGTTAGTCAAGAATATCATATCAGTTATGACAAGTGGAATTCATTAAGAAATCACCAAACCGCAAAATAATGCAGTCTCCAGTCTTCTGCAAAATCTGTTTGGAATTATAAGAAATACTTCAGTGTGGAAGTAACTGGTCTGTCATTGTTTTAAGATGAAACTATTTGTTGGACAAATCCTAGATTCCTTTCATTCACCAAGGAAAGCAGAAAGTAGCTGCTATGTATTTTATTGTAAATATTTTTCCATAATTATTTAATGGTGCTTCTGTGCATTATTTTACTTTAGTGGCTTGTTTATTATTGTTTCTGTGTTGTTAATTGTTATGGTCTAGTGATGGTTAATTATTCATTATTCATGGGATTTGTTTTTCGTGCATGCTGCCTGTGTATTATACACATTCTCCATTTGTTTTGACTTCCACAGCCAGAAAATGTTGTCCTGACTCTTCAGGTAACGTCTTATGGTAGATGTACAGCTTTGAAAAGAAACTAACCATGTCTGCACTGCTACTGTTAAAACATCCATAACCATTTTTAATGTTACTTTAAATACTGGTTTTTCCATCTAACCTATCTTAATATGTGCTGTCATACATTTTTGAAGTGTTCAGCTATATAGAATAGAAAAGGAAACAGTGATTCTTTTGCAAAATCCACCCAAATTCTTCTTTCAAGCAATATGAAAGAAGAATATTCTTCAGAAGGAGGCACAGGTTTTAACAAGCAGTCAATAATAATTAAGAGTAGTTTTCATCCTAGAATTGGTAATTAGGGCAGAAATTTGCAATTCTGCTAATGTTGGTAGTTGCTGTATTTGGCTCAGTTGGTAATTGGGGATTGTGAGGGAGTGCATCAGCAAAGCTGGAACTAGAGCATGATTGGTATCTTGTGGGAGATTGTAACTTATTTTACAGGACAGTTATGCAGCCTCAATTTCATCCTTTTTCTGCCAGGTTGCACCTGTGCTGGTGGATCTGTAAAACAGAAGAGGACTCAAAGTACTAGTGTGAGAATTAGTTCTCCTAAGATTGGGAAAGGAAAGAGAGATTTATCAGGGAAGAGGGATTCCTGGGACATGCCCACACTGCTGTCTTTGTGTGCAGACACCTCCCTGGCCCAGTTTTGGCAGGGTTGTGTTTTCAGCAGAGGGAAGCAGCCTGGCCAGCTCACAGCACGTCCCCTAGGAGCCACAGTGCCTCGTGTAGGGCCCTGCCAGGGCTGCCTGGCCCAGCTGCTTGGTCCCGGGGCTCTTGCAGTGTGAAAGCAAGGCAGGGTATTGCATTGCATCGGTCCCTTTCAAGCCTGCCAGCTTTTCAAAGCGTTCTTTTAGTCACTGCTGCTTTGCTGTTTGGCAGCAGAATAAATGTCTTTACCTGAGAGATCTTAAAATCTGTCTGCTTTTTCATGTTTTCCAGTCCCTAAGCAGTTTTAAATTCACCACTTTGGAGTAACTTCTACCATTGTAATCGATCATCCAGTGAAATACTTCCCTTTGGGGTTCAGATGAATTTTTCTACTCTTAACTGAATAAAAAGGAGAAAAAACAAAGCCTCCTTTTCCCTCTGATCAGATGTTGCTCTAGTTAGCCTTGCTGACATTTGTGGAGTCTTTTTGGAAACAGATGTGAGAAACAGTAAATTCGTGGTCTGGGAATTCAGATGTGTTCATTTTTAACCTGTTTCCATTGCATTGATTCACATTTATTTCTTGTGAGCCTGCTTCTCTCTTAGCACTCACTCTTGTAGTTTGCCTAGCTAATACTCTAGCAAAATGATTATTAGCTATTAGTATCTACAATGCTATGTATCTTTTTGTTAGAAAAGTTGTCAATTATTGACAAAATATACCAAGTCCGTAACTTCAGTAACTTAGTAGATGGTTTAGTCTGTAGTTTGATTTTTAATTATTTGCTCTATACTGATTGCAGTTACTGTGTGATATCTGCTATTACCACTATTTTTGTCTGAATTACAGGCCATCTACTATGAAATCGGTTTTATAGTCTCCGCAGCCTTGGGATTGCTATTTATTTTGTTACTGCCTCTTGTGGGACTTTGCTTCTGTATGTGTCGTTGCTGTGACAACTGTGGTGGGGAAATGCATCAAAGACAGAAGAAAAATGCTGACTGTCAGAGGAGCTGTTTTGCAACATTTCTTTTTGTTGCTTCTTTAATAATAAGGCAAGTGTGATAAAGAGAACAATATGAACCTTGGTATAGCACTTATTTTGCAGTGTCATGTGACAAATAATATTTCTGTATTAGCCTACACGTGCAGAAATTATTTTATTAGACTAAGTACTATTATTGCTTATTAAAGAAAATGTAAGTGCGTTATAAAAAATGCTACCACTGTTGCTATCCACAGGTCATTATGTACTTACTTAAGCACAATGTAGGTGTGAAACAAACAAAAAAACTATGTATTGGGCAAATGACATTTTTGCCAGTCTCAAAACAGCAGTTGCAGAATGTTACATTACACTTGTGAACACGAGAGATTGTGTCCTGTGTTTGGTCCCCATCCCATAGAGACCCTGAGATGTCACATATTGCTTTGCTCTTGGTAGTGTTGTAGTGGTGAAAAAAGCAATCGAGTGACTTCCTTCAGTATTTGCTATACTGCGGATAGTTGTACTAGTTCAAACATTGGGTTTTCTTCTGGATCCTGTGTTGTTTAAACTATGCATGCATTCCTTGTAAATCCTGGAGTTTGGAGACATTTTTGCACTGTTGGTGTTAGGAGTATACTCCTGTGCTGGGTGTGTAATGGGTGATGAGGAACTACAATCAAGACTCCTTCCTGCTTTCAAAATACGTTGTTTGCTTTCAGGCTTTGTTTTCCTTTAACTTCTTCATGTTTTCAACTGCCTACTATCCTTATTTTGTGATTCTATTAAAGAAGAAAAAAGAGTTTTGATCTATACAGTGTGATTGTTCAGTCATATGGGATGTAGTTTGTCAGTTCACTGTAATCTAATTTTTTTTTTTTCTATTACTGTGTGTTGTGAAAAATGGTGACCTTGCTTACACTCAAATAGAGTACAGGCTGATATCAGATATGGGAACATGCTCTTTTCTCCCAGACATCACTAACAAACATGACCCTCAAGAATTTGAAGACTCAAAAATTGAGTGGTGTGGGGTGACAGGTGCATCCCTGCCATGACAGGACAAAAGTTCTTTATGGTTCAAGTGTGCCTTGAAGACAGTAAGTTATTAAATTACCTCTCAGCGTGTCAAAACTGGAGGTAGGTCAGAGAGCTTGCCAGCTGCCTTTCCACCACATTGCAGGAAGCTGTTTTGCAGGATGCTGTTTTCTGGCTGTAATGGCTGGAGAATGTTGCCTGTTAGTAGAGAAATTAAGATTGTCCCCCTTGTTGGTCTCTTTAACTTGTGCATTTGCTGCCCGCTGTCCTTGTGGGATTAAGCATACCCAGCACAGTCTTCTTCCCAGGTCATGACTGGTAGATCAGTGATCCCTAGTAATATGCTTTCCAGAACTAAGGAAATTGCCTCTGTAATTTCTCCCTCCCTCCCCCTTTTTCATGAGACATCCTGATGTATCAGATGCTTACCCTAAGCCGGGTTGTTGCCTGAAATCAGTCTGCAGGTTGAGTGGAGATAATCTCATATGAGGACTCCCTGGTTAAGTCTCTAATGCTGTGAGTGATGTGCAAGGCAAGGTAGAACTTTACTAGGCTAATGTTACTGATCCCAGACTGACTGAGGGCTCAAGTCTCCAGTATGCCTCTGTACAAAGAGAGATTCCCCTGCCCTTCCTGGGTCTTCTTTAACAAGGGACGAGAAGATGCCACGCCTGGATCTGTTCAGGCCCGGGTCAGCCTGCTTACTGCTGTGCTGTAACACAAAAGGACAGTCTTACTGGTAGCCATTGCCCCAACAAAAAATACTGGAGAAAGCTTGAGGTTTACTTAAAACTATTACTACGTGTCTTGTGCTGTACTCCAAAAGTATCCTTGTGGTGACTTATTTGTGAAAACTTTATTACCTGCTTTTCCCCAAAGTTCCTATGCAATTTCATCTGAGGTGGAAGGTTTACCTGTAGTTCTTCCCAAAATCACACTTCTCAAGGACTGTGCCAGAGCTGAATATGTAAGCTGTGACAATAACCAGAAGAGTTTAGTCCTGTGTGAGTAAAATGCTTATGGCTACTTGCAGACAGAGCCAAAAGAATGAAAACTTGAATGAACTCCATCTAGTCAGGGTTACATCGAGATGTGCAATGAAATTACCAAGGCAGGTCCTGTCATTGTTTGGGTGTAATTTCAAGTTCATGCAGCACAGGAGGCCTTTGGGAGTAGGTCTCCCAAACCCCTGCCAAGTGACTGGAATGCCACAGACTCTTTGACCATGAGCTGTGCTGCTTCAGAAGATGCATTTAGCAAGGCTGGCATCCTTCAGAGTACCCTGAACCCACCTCTGAACTGCCTCTGCCAGTGGAGTTTTGCTTTAAAGGCTCTCCTGTGGAATGTACATGTAGCTGAAGGGCCTGGGAAGGATTTCTAGGGACTTCTCCAGGATTACCATCTAAATGTATGTTCTCCATCTTCTCCCTCTCTCTTGCAGTGCCAGACATTCTGGGATTCTCTCATTAAGCCATTTTTCCCCTTCTCTGTTTTTTTATTTCCAGTCCTTGATATGGAAAAATGGTTGCAAACGGTCTTTCCTTGGCTAGGAAAGACAGGTTAAATGCACAGTGGAGAGTATTGGTAGGGGAAGGACTCTCTGGAGCTTGCCTGTGTATCTAGGCAACCACTCTGGAAAACTCTAGTAACATGGGGATGGGTTTTCTTGTGTGTCAGGATGCAAGCTCACACTGATACACATACACACATATATATATGCTGTTAATGCAGATTTTAGAATATTTCAGCCAGTAGATTTTAATCACAATGAACACTTCTTCTCACTTTTCCACTGAGGTAGTGCTCTGATAATTAGAATAAGGTTTAGACTCAGCTTACTGCAGTGATGTGTAAAAGAAATATAAGTGCGGGGCTTTTTCTTTCAGTTTAGAAAAAGGCTCCAACTAGATCTGCCTTCTGCAGGTGAGGCTTAAGGTGAGAAGTAGCTTTTCTCAAGGAGGAGTATAAGAAAGAAGTCGGAAAACCTGTGATAATATATGCAGTTTTTTATCTTAAAAACATGGTTTTCTTCAAATATTACCTGAAGGTTTAAGGACAGAGACCTGCTCTTACATCTTACTCGCTAGTCATCTGCAAGCTTAGACAAACATGTTTTCTCTGGGAAAGAAATGTACTTTCATTAGTTCTTGTATATTATAAAGGCAGGGGAGGAACATTTGATTTTTTAAGAAAGTATGTATTGCAATACCAAATTTGCTGGTGATAGAAAATGTCCTGATTATTGCATAGAAAGCCACATAGTCAGTTTTCTGTGCCTCCAAGAGAGCTTGTGTTATAACCTCTTTTTTGAAGTAATGGATGTTAGGGAAAGCCAAGTCTGGAGGGAGGAAATGGTGTTTGGCATCTTGGCAAGTAGCTCATCAGGCTTGACATTTGTCCTCTTGGCTTTGTAGGATTGGTAATACATGTCGTTCAGAACCTGGAAATCAATAGTATCTGAAAGAACTGGTGTAAAAGTTGATACAGAAATCTCTATCTCATTATTTTCTTAAATTCGTTGTCTTTTCTTAAATTCATTATCTGGTGGTGAGGAAGGGGCTATTGTTCCAATATGTAAATGAGCTGAGGGTTTCTATTTTGTGACCTGAAATTTTTTGCTAGCTCGGCTAAAGGAAAAGCTTGAGTTCCTCCCTACATCTGGTTTAGTAACATTTATATGTGTCTGTGAAATCTGACAAGAAATTGGAGTGTGGAATATTGGACTCCTGAAGAATTGTTAAAACAATTTTCTTAACCTCTTACAAAGTGGCATGTCCTTTTTATTCCTACTTTGACTTTCTCCTCATGGCTGTTTATTGAGTGTTGACTCAAGGCTCAGTTACATAATAAATAGATTTTTCCTCTAATGTTGTGTGTTGGTTTAGTTACATTCAGAGTATAGTCACACTTCATCTGAGTACCTTGGCTGCTTGAAGTATCTCTACTATCTTGTTTCCTTCCACTCCTTCCACTTAGGAAACTGAAGAGAAGGATGGTTGTGCTGAGATCTTACAAAGTCCTGTTTTGTTAGCTTTCAGTTGACCTTTCTGATCTCTGAGCATAGAATTGAAAGGACTTAAAAATGCTGTCTGTCTAAAGAATGAGGATGTGGTTACAAACTCTGAGCCTCAGAGCAAGATACATGTGTGCTTCTCCTGATAGCTTGAGATCGTTTGTCTTCTGATTAACAAAGGAAAGTCAAAAATATTTTGATAGCAATTGCCATCACAGTAGAGTGAAAAGAAGAAATATTTTGCCTGTATCAGAGTTAAACTGTTTACTGTGCTTGTCACAGAATTACAGAATGGTTTGAATTGAAAGTTACTCAGTTCCTTGGTATTTAGGCATTCTGAGTTCTCATTTCTTGGTTGGTAGCTGGTAATAGTGTCTACTTGAGTGTTGGTCATAGTGGCAATAAAACTGTGCCATTTGCTGTAGGTTAAGTAGGAGGATAAATTGTGTGTGTCCCTTTGTTCCTTAGTGATTTCTGTTTTGAAGTTTTGAAGACATAACTGTGAGGTAGAGAAGCAACCTTTTTATGTCAATCTCTGTCATCCTGTCCTGGATATTTTTGGCTATTGAGAAAAATGTTAGTAAAAGAATCCTAATAGATCTGACCTGTAGCATATAGTCCTGCCGTTTCTGCTTTGAAATTAGAATTTTCCTCCAGAGTATTCTTGCACGTGATTGGTTTTATGAGGAGAACAAGCCTTTACATTGTTTGGAAAAGCTGAAGTAGGAAAAGCAAAATAAAGATGAAGGTTTGGTATTGATTCACTGAAGAAGGAGATGAGCATCATAAATCAGGGTGTTTGTTCCTGTATTGCCAGGATCCACAGGTAGTGTTATTTTAGATACCTGTTAGCTCTCCATCATTTCATTTATGTGGCTGCATTATGGCTTCCTTTGAATGCACGTTCTTTGGAGCAAGATGTATACTTACCATGTATCTTTTTCCCCATAGAGAGCCTGGATTAGGTTTTCTGTAAATCTTATTTAAAAATACTAGTATTTAAGTCCTCTTGACACCCCAGCTTAGGAAGTTGGACAGTCAGGCAGGAGGCCAGTACCATTTTTGTTAGTGGTTCCCTTCTCCTGTGTTTGGGTGTCCATAATGGCCTTTCAGGGTACTGCCTCTCTAGTAATGAGCTGTTGAATTGCAATACAAAGTAAGAGACTTAACAAAAGTGCCAACCAGGAGCTGCCTGTAACGTGCCTGACTGCAGCCTCAAGGCAGTGTCTGCCCCTTGGGGATAAATCCTGCCTGTGGTGAGAACGTCTCATCTTTCTACTGGTTGAATCAGAGTTAGTGCTTAGCCCATCAGATGGGTTTCTAGTCAGGCTGGTTTTGAGGCTATTACTACTCTGGTGGTTACTTTTGACTTTTCTGGTACTTGTCTGCAAGGTTAGCCGTTGTGAATGTGAGATGTTTAAAAGTCATCCTTCTCTTTAAGTCTGTTTTACACCTAAGCTAAACAAAAAGCTAAGGTTCATGTATGATAAGAGATCTTTGAAGTCTCTCATGGGACCTTTAATTCCTTTTAACTTACTGTTTGTGCAGATCTGCCATGCCATAATAAGAACTTTACAGTGAGGAGTCATCAAATAGAAAATAATCTTCAGCAGTGCTGACAAGAAGTCTAGCTCACTTTCCACCTTATATTTCAGTATCAGGAAATGCATATTATTTTAGCATTAATAGGGACTATTTGTGTGCTTTTGAATGATCTGTGCAATTATGTAAATAAATAGTGTTATTATGAATAACTCTTGCTGAAGTTATCAGATGAGAAATACTGCTTTTCACAGTTACTGGCAAGCATTTGCTTGTAGCTGTGTCAAGGTTAATGATACTTGTAAAAGAGCCTAATGTTTCTAAGCCTCATACAATTTACTTAGGCTACACACATTTTCTGACAGTACCCATGCAAATGGATTAGTAGGGGTACATTAATAACTTCAAAAGACTATGGGGTAACATTGCTTTTCCTTTCTTTTCTTTGAATTAGTGATGCAATATTGGCCCTTTTGGCTCAGTCTTGCAGTCTGCCCCATGGTGTATGGGAGAACTTGTCGTAATTCATGGCGACCTTCTTTCTTTTGATAATATTGACCTTTTTTGGCTCTAATTTTTTGATTCTGTCTTATGTTAGAATGTGCACTTACATTAACAAATATCTGTTATCTATATTTCTTGTAGTGTTGGAGTGCTCTGTGCATATGCTGCCAACCAGCATTTAACTAACCAAGTCCGAGGAGCAAAGAAACTGGTTAACAGTAATTTTAAAGATATGAAAATTTTCCTTAACGACACTCCAGCGGTAAAGAATTTTTTTCTTTATGGGGAATGAGGGTGGGAGGGAAGAGGTATAAATAAGAAATACTGCAAAAAATAATTATTTTCTTTCTGTACACCTGCAGTATTTTGTTTTTTCTTTGTCTGTCAGTCTCACTAAGTAGAACAAATGGTGCAAGGTAAGATGTTTTCACACAGCAGTAATTGCTTGGGAGTTATCCTGGTGGGTTAGCATTCCTTGAACAACTTCTGAGCTCTACTTTGGGATGTACTTTGTTGTGATGCTTGTAGGCCTTTTTCCTCCTACTGAACTAGTGTAGGTCGCAAGCAGAAGATAAATAATTTGGAAAAAAAAAAGGTTTTAAAAGGAAAACATTAAAAAAAAAAGTATGACATTAAAACTTGGATTCCTTGTTGCCCCTTCCTGTTTCCTTGTATTTTGGGCATACTTCTATGGGCTCTGAGACAGAACCACAATAGCTTCTTTTCCAGGAATATTTTGGACTGTTTTTTTCTGTAAACCAGAGTCACACTGTACCATACTGAACAGGAAAGGCTCTTTTTGTTCAAATTTTCATTGGAGTTCCATAAGCAGTCCTCTGCATATCTTGTTTTGTGTTGGGGAAAAAAAAGTTAGGAAGACTTGCAGACAATGTGCAATTTCAATTCTTAGTGAATTTTTAGGGGTGGGAAAAAAGTCGACAGTTCTATTACCTTGGCTTTCATTAGTTTTAATTATTTGAATTCAGTTTTATTAATCTGTTTTACTTCCACATGACTGATAAATTAGAAATAGGTGGAATTCATGCAGTTACATGGAATCCACAAGTGTGGTAGCATCCTAATCACAGTAATTCTGGGGTGCTTTTCTGCTGACTAGGGCTGTGTGAGTACAGGAGACATCTGGGGGATGCCTCAGGTGTCTTCCTGTCTGGAGTTGTTTCCCAAACGTGTCTGTGTGTGGCGTTGTGACAGATGGGTGATGGAGATATGGCAAGAGGTGGAGGCCATGTCAATAATCCCTCTTGAAACAGAGTGCCTTTGGTCAGTCTGGAGCTGCTGCTGGGCACAGAAGGATCAGTCCAGTCACGTCAGAAACCACCAGAGTCCCCTTGACGGTGTGCTGGGTTCCCACAGTCAGGAACTGCAGAGATCTGTTACGTAGAAGTAACTATCTTAATAGGGGAAAAAATAGACATCAGCTAAAATGTTAATAAAAATGCTTAATTCTTAAATTTAAAAGTGTCAGGACATGAACACTTCTGCCAGAGGTTAGTCAAAGTCTCACTTAGCAGTTTTATCATTTCAGTGTGGGATTGTTACCTTTTCTTTTTTGGACGTAGTGTTAATGCAGTCATCAGCTGTATCTCCTGAGTCATTTTGTCAGACAAGGTGCATGAGTATCATGTATGCACACACATTTGTAAGAACTTCTTGAGAAAAGAAGAGCTACAGCTTTTTGAACAAAGTTCTAGTATCCAACTAATTGTCTGTAAAGCTCTGAAATTCGAACTGATGTCCTTGACTCATCAGTATCAGGTGTGTACAGCATATAAGAGGATTTGAAAAAGAAGTCCTGTGTTAAGAGTTCATGCCACAGGAGATTTGCAGACTGTGAGTATTGAGCAATAACACTCTTAGTTACACAGAATCACCTTTGGTCTGGGACATTGCTGGAGACCATGCAAAACCTGTAGCCCTGCAAAATTTTAGTCCTTTGGTTAACCTCGGTAGACCAAAACAATAAATGAGCAAAAATACACCACAGCCTTCTTAGTAAGAAACTCAATTTTTTTTTTTCTCCTGTTTTAGAAAAAGGAGGTCCACTTCCTACTTTGTCATTTAATTAGATTCACTGATCTTACAGAATAGGTTGCTTTGCGGGTGGATTTTTTGTCTTTTTTTTCTTTATTTTATAGAAGGTTTGAGACTTCAAGCCAGATACACTTTGGTACACATTTGAATCATGCTTAAAATTGGAAATCCATTTATCAAGCGTGTTAACCTTTACACACTCGTCTTCAGCTCGGTTGGGGTAGAATTCATAGTGCATTATTTTAAACATGCAGAAATCCATAATGTCTTTTCAACATTAATGTAAGTTTTCCACTTGGGATGGTTCTTTATTAGGGTTCTTTATTATTGCTTCTTTATTATTCTCCAAATGCAGGATTGAGTGGTCACTGAGTTGATGGTTTATATTGTAATGGTGTCTTGGTAGAGCTCAAGTTGAGACTGGGCCAAATTCACTTGGGGGTAAGGAAAACTGTTTGTATTAAGACAGAGCAGCCAACTCCTTTCCACAAGAGAAGCTCTGAGAGGCTTCCCAAATACAAACCCATTTGGTTGGTGAATTGTTTCAAAATTGCCACCACATCAGTGCCTCGCCTTTCCATGAAGGAGGAGGTAGTGCCAGAGAAAATCCAGTAACAGAGTTGAAGACATGGAAAATCTTATTGGCCTGACTCACTTGAAGCCTCAGTAAGGCCCCTGTTCCTGCTACTTAATATTTTTGAGCTGAATCATTGACCACAGAGATGTTCCGATTGAGTAGATGTCCCAATTAAAAACTTTTTTAATGTGCAGTTCTTTTAAGCAAATAAAATACACAGTTAGTTGAACACAGCAGAAGGCCAGTGTTTGGAGGGGTTGCACAAATATTTTCATTGTTTCAAAGTGACTGTTTGACACATTCAAAAGTGTTACTTTTTTCAGTTCTTTTAATAGTTCTTTTTATGATTTTCTTCTCAGCAAATTGACTACTTGGTGAGCCAGTACAACACAACTAAGGATAAAGCACTCTCTGACCTAAATAGTAAGTACTTTAAAGGGGGTTAGCAGTGTCTATTTAAAAGCTTCAATAAGATAATGTAATTAGCTCATAGTGCAATGTGAAATTTCATTTATGAGAATATGGTTTTCAAATAGAAGTGCTGTTCTCAGAGGTAAATGAGACTAAAATCCTTTTCACATAAAATATCTCAGAGCTGGTATAATGCATAGTATTTCCAGAAATAACACTATTTTATTAAATTATTATCCAATAAGTCAGGCTAATATTTTATTTTCCTTTTCAGTTTTGGAATATTATGGAATATTTGTCCTCAGCTTTTAAATTGGAGCCAAATATCAAGGAACAGAGCTGCTAGCAATTATGATAATTCCAATGACAGAGATCGCTGTTTATTTTTCTTGTTCTACCTTTGTCCTCTGTAGCTAGGAGTTGAGGTATAAGCTTATCTTCTTTCTAAAGCTTCTTAATGTATTTGCCATTTCAGAACAAGCAGTTGAAGAGCAGGAGATAAAACTTGAAGTAGAACTGCTGCACATTCCCCTTCAGCACAGTATGAGGCATCACTTTTAAAGCTCTCAGTAAACAAAAAACCCCAGAATTTTTTTTTTCTTTTTTTTTTTTTTTTCTTTTGTAATTTAAGATTCACTTTTTTTTTTCCCCACTAGAAAGGGCTGGCCATAATCAGTACACATAATGATTCAAGGTGCCTTGTTACCAGATGTTAATAAATGCATACAGATTTACATTGTTGAATTGAGGGATTGTTGCTGGGATCAAACTGTACAGCTGTGGCATTGTGCCACTTATAATAAATTGATTCTCATGCCCAGAGTCTCTGCTTCTGTGTAGGTTTAAAATATATATTAAAAGTAGTTTTCAGTTCAGCCAGCTTGGCATACCCTGAGGTTAATGTGTCTTGTCTCTGTGAGGCTTTATTGCACATTGAATATGCCTGTGAAAGTAGCAGTAGCAGTAGTTAAGTAGTTTTCGTACTTAATTCTCAGCAGGAACATTCTGGTCTAAAAAATAGATGTAGTCTTTAAGTCTATGATAATAATAACAGTGATAATGAAAAAATTGATGCTTGTATTTCAAGTATTAGCTTGAAGCTTCCCAGCCACTCCAAACTGAAATTTCAAATTAAATGCTTATTTGTTCTTAAGGCAAATTTATAATGTTAGTTTTCAGAACCTGTGGGGTCTGTGATGAGAGCAATAATCAAATAAAGATAGCTTTTATTTTCTTGAAATACCAGAATTAAGTGTATGACACCTGAGTGCAGAAGGATTTTTTCCTAATGGAATCAACAGTAGCAGAAATCTCTAGAGAACTGTAGAGGAGTTCAGTTTGCCCACCCTGAGGAAATGCTAAAAAGTGGTTTGTCCTTGGTAGAAGTTCTCATCCCAAGCCAGACACGATAGTGCTGACAGTAAGGGATGCTTCTGTACCATGCAGTACTCCCATCTCATCAAAAGGAAAAAACTGAAAAAGCAGTTTACTGTGATCTGAAAATGGAGAGGACTTGGTGATTACCTAAAGGATGTGTCACATTGAAGTGCTTCACCCCCTCTGCTGAGCGTTTCTCTGTCGCTTTGCTGACCCAAGTTCATTTCTGTCTGTGGGCAGTGAGGCTGGAGGGTTTGGAGGCGGGGGGAGCTGGGGCTCTGAGAGTGTCCGTGCTGGATGTACTGCATCAGGGTACAGGGGCTTAAGGTGCTTAAGGGATTTCAGCAGAGCTGGCTGCCAGGGTGACTGACTGCCTTGTGGGTGACCTTGATGGATACATGAGGAACAGGAGAAAGGAAAAGAATCCACTTTCTAGCTTCTCTCGCACTATGAAAACATAGTGGTAGTGAAAGAGTACGCCGCAAGATTTCTGTCCAGATCCTGGACCTCTTTAAGATAAATTGTGGAAAAAAAATCCTGTTCCCAAAAAAGTAGTAAATGCAGTGAAATACATATTGTGGGGTTTGTTGAAACTCTTGTGTGTCTTTACCCATATGGTCAAGTGTTAATGAATATTTTCCACTATATTTTGATTTACTTATTCATTTATAGGCCTATAGGTAGCTAAAGCAGAACTGTGTCCCTGCATTACCTGACAGTCACTTAAGTTCTGACTGTCAGGCCTTAGAAAAATTTCAGTAATATACATACAATTTCATATACATATGAATAAATATATATATAATGTATATATGTAAGCATGCATATATGTACATACATAATACATTCATTTGTTAAGAGTCTGACAGCAGGTCGTTAAGGAGACAGTTTTAATTGAGCTAGTATATAATGTATTGGGGTTTTTATATCTCTCCATACTACAGATGTTGGACCTGTGCTTGGAGCCAGAGTTCAAGAACAGCTGGGAAAAGAAGTACGTCCTGCACTCGATGCAGCTCTGACAATGGCAGGAGGTAAAGATGTACATGTTGTTGTATAATGTTCTGCTGCCATGGTAAACAGGCACAGCATGGGATAGCTTTGTGCAATACCATGGGTCAACTTACCATTTTTCTACATGCCAGGATATTGCTTTAAACTGAGGATTTTAGACATCTTAAGATTTATAAATACATTTAAAAGGTAAATCAAAATTTCCGTGCTATTATTGATACTTAGTTTTGGCAGTCATTGAATAGAGATGAAATCTGAATTTCCTGCTTCAGGTTGCTGTCCCGTTCTGTTGAATGTAAGGGAGACTGAGAAAACTGTTCTTTTAGAGTTGCTTAATCATTGTAGCCATAACTACTTGCAGATTAGTCTTTTAACAAGTCAGGGATTTTTTCCTGTACACTGCCAAAATTATTATGAGAGTGTTAACCAGCATTTCTTCATTATATCTTTGAGTTTGGCATTGCTCATTCTTAGTTCTCTCTCCCTTCAGAGAAAATATTCCTTTATTATTTTTCCATTTAAGGCTTCTTTTTTCAGGAATCAGATACAGCTTACAGAGCAAAGGGAAAGAATCCATGAACTTGATTCACTTTGGTTTTGTTTTTTTTTTTAACCCATGAATTCTTTCTCATTTACTTGTCATCGTTCTCCTTTTTTTTGCTTTATTTCTCTTATTTGTCTTGAAGTCAAAGTGGAAAGGGCTATCAAAGGTAAAAACCATGATAAAACCTTGTGTGGTGTGAAGTGCACTTTGTTTTTGTGACTTTGTGTATTATTAGTTGTGTCCGTGTGGTTCTTTGTATACTAAACTCCTGTTCAGTGTTTGAGGTTCTTTTCATTTTCTTTTGTTTGTTTGGTGTGATTGGGATGGAATCTAAAGCCAGGCAGTGTGGAACATTCTTTAATTCTTGGCTGATGCAACATGATCCCCTTACCTTTCATCTTGCAGCTATATGATTTGTGAGTTGGATTATAAGGAAAATACTGAGAATACATTTGATGGATTAAGGGCTTTGAGTTTCAATGACCAAGTGTTAAAAGTTCTTTACTGAAACCACTGAGGAAGGAGAGATGGAAGGAGAGATTTTTCTTTCCCAGAAAACTGGGAAGTAGATGAAATCTCAATAAAAGTAACCTAAGCACATTAGTTTCTTTGTTGGAAAGCATAAGTGGTATATTTTTATGTGCAATAAATACATGTTCTGTGCTAGAGGATTTTTCTGGGAGAGAGGCAGTAATTAAATCCGTATTGTTAAGATATGATTTATGCACGTACACTTTCTCTTCATGTATGTATCTGTAGGCTGCTTTCTAACAGAAGTGTTTTTTAAACAAATTCACCTCTTTGCAGCCATCAGAGAAACGAAGGAAGCGCTGGAAAATGTGAGTGTCTCTGTGGAGGTTTTGCAGGAGGGAACAGAGAGACTTCATGCAAACTTGACAGATGTTAAGATGCACCTGAGCAACACCCTCAATGACTCCGCGTGCAACGCGGCTCAGGCTGCCTCGACTTGCAATATCATCAGGAATTCATTAGGTCAGCTGAACATCAATGCTAATTTTAGTGGGGTAAGATCTTTTAACAATATTTTTCAGACTCTCAAAGTGTGATTGCCTTGAGTAAGCCCAGTAGTATTTCTGCAACTCAGTGGTTTGGTGTGTGCTGTCATTTGTGACATAAGTGATCTTCCCTTTTTCTGTGTTTCTGGGTAATTCCAGTCAAGGTTTTCATCGTCTGTGTAGAAAAGGTTAAAGTGCCTGTTAAGCAGCTAAGTTAAAGTGCTGCTCTGGACAGTGAAATAATCTGCCCTCCCAAAAGTGCTGAGAGTTGAGCTTTGCTCTTGTACAGCAGAGGTTTCACGAGTGTTTACGAAGACTCTCCTAAAGATCACTTAGTTTCTTTACCCTCTCTGCTAACTTTGAAATATTTACTGAATTAGCAAAACTGCTACTTCGATGTGACTCAGGCATGTTTTTTCCTTCCCAGTTGCCAGGTGTGAGCTCACAGCTTGCAAAGATCAATGATGTCCTTAAAATAGACCTTTCTAGTCTGGTTCAAAAGGTATGTTTCTTGACAGATTTTTAAACTGTTAATGAATAAACTGGGATATGTGTATCACTTGTTTACCCGTGGTTTTTCAAGCAGAATTCTTTTGTTGCCACCTCAACCTGCTTCATGGTTGGGTATCTCTCATTGTTTGGCCAGGATTTAACACTTGAAAATATGAATGTAATGCTTTGTATTTCCAGGAGAATACAAATCTTAAATGTTTTGCAAGTTGTCTGCTTGAAAGAACAGTCCTTAAAAAATGAAAAGACAGAAATATGGGTCCAGTAGCATGCTCTCTACTTATTGGTTCAAACTAAAGAAATAAAAAAATCCATGATCTCCTAATTAGTTTTACTGTATTCCAGCTATCTTGAAATATTTATTTCAAATTCTTTATGTACACATGCTATATTAAATCTGGTGCAATGGACCAAGTGTAATGGCTATTAGCATTTTTGCAAGATGTTAAAAAAAAAGTATGATTTTAACCTAGGAAAAGATTGATTTAGTTTGAGCAGTTGAAAAATCTAGGAATCTGAAAATGTGTGCTAGGAATAGAAGACACTTTCTGAAACCAAATGCTGTGTGTAGGGCCCCGTCCTGCTTCTGCAGTGATCAGGCTTGCCTTCAAGTATGCACTGCTTGAAGGTTTCTCCTTTCTGTCCAAATGAGCTACTGAGCTGGGTCCCCATAATGTGGACCTCTTCTTTCCCCTTCTCACTGAAGAAGGCATTGCAGTGTCTTTAGAGGCAAGTGGATTTCATTGTAATATGCATTTCATGTTGGGAAGGCATAGACTTGGAGCCAGGAGGTGTTAGGCTGGTACAGAGTAACTCCTTTTGCTTTGTGAATCTTCATATGTGTGTTTCTGGCTTTTAGATGAGCTAAAAAGTCTGACAGGCAGCAAAGTTTGAGATGACTGTGATGGATTCATGTGTATTTAAATATAGATATATATTTTTTTTTTCCCAAGGAATATTCTGGAGACCAAATTAAATCTGAAATATACTTAGAGTTCCTATTTTGCTCTTACCTTTTCTAATATAGAGTAATAAAACCATATTTTTCTTAGTATTGCCATATACATTTTAGTATATGAGTATTTTTGATCCTTGAATAAAATGAAAAGAAACTGCAAACAATTTGACAATAAGAAACATGCCATGATTTTTTCCCCCGTTTTCTTAGGGTTATGCAGCATTTAATGATACTCCAGACTTGGTGGTGAATCAAACCAGGAACATTTTATCAGGTGAGGACAAACTATCTTTTCACTTTGTTTATGTTTTTGTTTTCTTTTATCAGTAATATATTTTCTTGGCTAAGTATCATTAAAAATGGAAATATTAAACTTAACTATTTTTTAAAATTCTGTACCAGAGGAAAAAAAAATGTAGAAAGCAACTGTGTCTTGATGAAGACTGTAAATTAGATCTAAAAATAGACCATGTGGTATTTTATGGAGGAGTTTTATCTGTTAGGATTTTTACTGCTGAAGTAATGAGAAATCTCATGATCCTCACTTCATACCGATGCTTTATTTGGTTGAAAAACTAATTTTCCTAGACTGATGTGTTTGTGACATATTTAGGTGTATGATGTTGGAAAAAATGACCCTCCCCACTGCTGTATTAAATTGTGGTTGATGGCAAACTGAAAGTCAAAATTTTCCTTAAGGATGACTTAAAAGGTTGTCTCAGTTGTTTTGTTACTTGGGCTTTACACTTTTTGCTCTTTGACTGTACCTGTATGGTAGTATAGCATATGTATACTAATCTGTTTCAATTTTTGTTCTTGCATTGTGGACCTGTTCTGCATTATATATAAGCAGCTGTTCCTTGTAAGTTTTTCTGGTTTGGTTTTTTTTTTTTCTTTCCCTCCTGGGCAAAATAAAGCACAGTATAGGTATAAGCATAGTGTACTGTGTGAACTTGCCTGTAATGAGCCAGTTTTCTAAAACTGATAATACACTTTTCATTAGGAAATCTAGAGCAGATTTATTCATTTTCTGAGACGTGTAAACATGGATAAAACATCCTAATTTATCTATTATAAATTGTTGGGGCTTTGTTTGTATAAAAGCTGAGATTGAGTTACAAAAGCAAATAAAATAAATAGGTTTACTAGAAAAAAATTGCATTTATCTGTAAACTTCTAAAACAACTGTGACTTGTTACCTGGTTGGATAATCATCAGAACAGACAAAGGCTTGTCCAGTTGTGTTTTGAGAAAGGAGGAGATATTGCCTACCATAAAATTACATCTTGAAGTTTCACGTCCTGCTTTTTCAAGTATGTTTCCAGTTGAATAAAGGGAAGAGAATAGAGAAACTGCATTTTACACACAGGCAATATGTATAATAAGTGAATTAATCATGTTGTGGTATATCTAAATAGTGTCTGACTAAACTATAAGTAGAGGGTAGCATGTTTGGTCATATTCTGAGGGGAAAATGGCTTAATGAATTGTTACCTCAGGAATGTTGCTAACTAATGAGTTCATTTAAGTAATCTCTTTTAATAAGATTGAAAATAACTAGTATAGATTCTCAATATAGGCAGTCCGATTTCTTTCGCAGTGTTGTATTCCCAAGGCATGGACTTGAAATAGATTTTGTTCTTTTCCTTTGTAAACTTGGTGGCTAATTGTCTTGCTCAGTGTTGCCATTTGCAATATTGCATGAAAAGCAGGATTTAAGTTGGCTAGATAAAAAGTGGCACATTCATTATAATGAGAGGAAAGAGGAAGAACTCTGGCTCAACGTCTGCATCTTGAATCATTAAACTGAATGCTAAAACAAAGTGTGCATTTTGAAATGCCTTTGTGCTACTTCAAAGCTTGATGCTTTTGTTGCCTGCTTGTGTCTTCCTCACACTTGTCTTCATGGCTTGCTTGCTACATATGGCAAATGGCTTAATTGCATTTTGTAATGCATACACGGAATGTACATTTCCTCTGTGGATCTGTCACAGTGGAATATGTTTGTTCTTTTAGATATCAAAAGTGTGCTGGAATCCATTGGTTCAAATATTACTACGTTCACGAGAGCGCTCCCTGTTCAGAAGATTTTGGCAGATTTGATGGTGTATCTCACACAGAGTGAGGCATACGTTCAAGATTATTTTCCGCTAGTGGAGCAGTATGATTTCTACAGGTATGTACATGAAATAAGGCAGGGCTGGAGCCCTGTGTATTGGTAATACTTTGTAATATTTTAATGTTCTTGTTAAGGCACATAGTGAAGGAAAGATCTCTAAAGCAGTTGTTTGGTACTGGCATTTTGGTAAAAGAAGAAAAGGCAACTAATCAATAACTGGGTGCTGTTTCACCACAGAGCATGAGGTAGTTTCTACTCTGTAGACCTTCAGGTCTTTTTCAGGAAGGATAGATTCAGGTAGATGTCAAAGATGCAAGACCCAAAGGAACTGATTATTTCACAATGCCAGGGTCACCTTTTATCTAGGTCTTCTTTCCATCGAGTTGCTGGTAAATTGTGAGGGCAGAGGACCAGAGGGGCCTTGAAGCCAATCCATTGTTACTGAACGTTTTGTACTGCAGAGCAGGAAGAGCAGGGATTCTCCTTCACACCTCACAAATCTTCATTCACCCGTGCTTGAAGTACTACACCAGTACTCCTGGTGTAGTACTGGTCTTTGTGCTTGATTGTACCTTGAGAAAAACATACTTTTTGAGACTTTTGTGCCTCTTACAGTTGAGTCCTCATATTTTGACGTGTAAAGCTTTTCATTTCATACCATCTGTCTTTGTCCAGATTTAGTCATTTCTGTCCACAAGCTCATCAAATTCTCCCTACATTTTGTTTGATACTTTAGTTGACTTATAACCAGTATTTGCTTCTGTGTTTGTGTCATAGTCAGTTTCACTGCTACAGAATGTATGTTGCTGGCTTTGATGCAGTGATAAATTAAAGTGAACAGAAAACTGAACTTTTAGAACTTTGCTTAGAATCTTACTTTTAGCCCATTTCTTATCTGAAAGTTTTTGTGGTGAGCCTTAATTTGACAAATTTATTGATATTTTCATTGAAGCTCATATTGCATTCACTCAAATAAATATATTGTTTTATTCTGCTGCAGGAGAATATATCTCATCTATATGGCACTTAAATACCTGGTTTTGTCAAACCTAACTTAATGGTACTTCACGTGCAGATGAAACCAATAAGCCTGTAGCTGTCCAAATTACTTTCTACCTATCCCTTTTTTGATTACAGGTGCATTATTTGTGGTTCTTAATAAGTATCTTTTTATAAATATGCCTGTCAGCATTCATGTTTTTATTGGCTATGCATGTTCATTACAATATTTCTTTTACAGATTTTTCTCTACAAAAGTACAGGGAAGAGAAAAGGGAACTTAAAAAATAAAAGCTGGAAGAAGTGACAACAGAAGGGAAAAAGAAGTGCAGAGGGCATTGGGAGATGATGAAAGGATAGATATGTAATGTGTGAATAAATGGATACGCTCCAAATACCTGGACAGATAGAACTGTTACGTGATGTGATTACTAAAAATGAAAGTCCGTTTCCTATCCAAGATTCTTCTCCTGATCAAGTTCCATTAACTGTTCCATATGTTGAAGGCAGTCCAGCACAGACACATAAAGCCTAGGTTTTTACAACTTTAAGTGTACTTATTTACAATTACGAGCCTAACACAGTGTGCAAAATGTTATTAAGCCTCACAGTAAGAGCAATTAGGTACTCCACGACCAATGGCCAGTCCACGTTCGTAAATTCCTCCATTTAGTCTTGAATAAATTGCTGTTTGAACATCTGCTTCCTTTGAGTAATTGTTTGCTCCACTTGGAGCACTTTGACACTTCAGCACAGTTGGCCTGCATTAACTGGGGAACACCTTGTTCCTGTGGTGTTTGTTCCCCAGTCCTTCAGCAGCAGCTGACTGCCATCCAGCAGTGACTGTGTGCTGACTCAAAATACATGCTAGTGTAGTATCTTTATCTTTGCTGACACTGGATGCTCAAACAGAACCACGAGTGGGACATTTGGGAATATATAATTATTGCATGATGTCTCCTGAAGGTCTCCAGCGTGTTCTTTGTGTGAAAATAACCAAGAACTTTATCTTTTATTCCTTAGGTGGCTGGGTTGTCTCATTCTGTGCTGCATGTTGGTCCTGATTCTGGTCTTTTACTACCTTGGATTGCTATGTGGTACCTGTGGGTATGATAAACATGCTTCTCCAACAACCAGAGGCTGTATCTCCAACACTGGAGGAAACTTTCTTATGGCGTAAGTTTCACTTACCAGGGAAAAAGAAAATAAAGGTAGAAGGTTGGTTTCGTTGAGTTTTCAAAGGACATAGATATGAAAATAATTTGGTTTGTTACCTAGATATATCTGCTGAGAAAAAATAGAAATAAATATTGATTTCACACACTTATATTGAGGGACTTGGGGATTTGGGGTTGTTCTTTCATTGAGAATCACAGCTGAAGGATAAAACATCTGAATTTACCATTATAAGGCAAGTGCTGTTACTAATGAATTTCTGTGCAAGTCCCTTTGGAAACTGCAAAAACTGGGGACAGAAAATAGAATATAGTAGGGGAAATTCATAACTTTCTAGTAGACTTGGAACATTAGTTCAAAGTCTCAAAAAATACCATGTGAGGAGACAAGAAACACTTGACCTTCTGAGAGCATTTCTGGATGTTTGGGGCTGGAAAGTGCCTAGGAGTGGTTTAGTGTCATTTCTGCTGCATGCAGGAGAAGATTGTATCTGAAAGTCTCAAAATTTTTTGAGAGCACAAGGCTAGAGAGTTGAATTTGAAAAAGAAAAATTGTATGGTTTTGTGTCCCTTAAATGTAATTCTTAAAACAGTTTGCATGTCCAATGCTGATGTGAGGCTTCAAATGCATTTTAGCTTAAGACTTTACAGGGCTGAAATATTTAAGATGTTTCAGAGAGCAAGAACATATTTGTAAAACAGAACTATTTCAACCATCAGTTTTCATATTTCTGTTATAACTGCTAACTGTTCCCCACGTATGTATGTATATATATATATGTACACACAATGTGTTCTTATAAAGTAAAACCTTACTCAACTTCTTTTTCAGGGGTGTTGGATTCAGTTTTCTTTTCTCCTGGGTGCTGATGATTGTAGTGGTGCTCACTTTTGTCACAGGTGGAAATGTAGAAAAATTGGTCTGTGAGCCCTTTGAAGATAAAAATTTATTCAAGGTGAGGTGCTATGCATGTTATTAAACAATTAATAGAATCCCCATGAGTCCCAACGTCCATTCTGTATGGCATATCATTTTTATAGGCCACTTAAGTGAATTTGGGTCTGGTTTTACTTCCTTCTTACAAACCAGATAGAGACATTGATCCTTTCTTGGTTTAATTTGTTTTGCAGTGTTAATACTGCATGCCTGTCTTCCTTTGGAGATGGATTTTTCTAATTCAGTTGTTCCTTGGTAATGGGGAGCTTCAATACTTACTCTTTATACCAGAGGATTTGAATTTGCTGGTTTACTTGTCTTTTTGTTAGTGAGTGATAAGCTTAGATGTGGTTATGTGTCAAAAGACTACATATGAATAAATACATGAAGAAACTTGGAATTACAGTAACATTACTGAATTTTGTCTTCTAGGTTTTGGATACACCTTACTTACTAAATAAGCACTGGAAAAACTATCTTGCTGGCATCATCTTTAAAAATCCAAATGTTAATTTGACTTTTGAAAAAGTGTACAGGTATTAGAGTTACAATTAAGATTTAATTCAGTTCATATTTATCTCTTTTATTTCATTTAATTTCTACATACTGGTTTTGTGGTATCTTCTGTGCTTCATATTTTGGGAACATCCAAAAATTGCATATGTTCTAGAAGATACTCTGATTCCAATGATTCACAAGCAAAAACAATTTGTTCCTATATATGTGTTATTAGAGATAGTCAGCATAGTACTGTATGACAACACTAGCCAAGCTAATTGATAAAATACTTTGCATCTTTCAGAAACTGTTAATTACTTCTCTGATTGACTGAGCTTCAAAAATGTAATCAGTATTTTGTTTTCTAAAGACTGATTTTCTTAGAATAAGAAAACATTGTTAATCACTCTGTTTATACTTGGTCCTCAAGGTGTTTTTTTGGCTGATCTGTGTATTTGTATTATTTCAGTGATTGCAAGGAAAACAAAGGAATTTACACTTCCCTTCACCTAGAATATCTGTTTAATATCAATGAGCTTTTAAATATTAGTATGGTAAGTAAAGAAACTGAGTGAGTGAATGATTCTGAAGGATGTTTGGTCTTGAAACACCATATAGCATGTCTGGGTTTTATGGGATTTCAGTTTTTATACACAAAACGTCCTACAGGGAGGCAAGAGCTGTCCGAGCTAATCTGAAAGAAAGAATTTGATTTACAAATAAGATATTTTTCACCAGTCTCAGTGGGCCAGGGAAGATTTTCTGATGTGCTTTTTTTATGTACTGATAAGAGTGTTTGTTTTAACTTTGAAACTTGAGTGGAAAGTTGAAGTCTGTCTTCCAAAGACTGCTCATGGTATTCAGTGACAATTTTCTTTTTATATAAAAAGGAGTTTTTTTATATGAAGAGTATGCTCACCTCTATCATTCCATCAGATTTATTTGGAGCCAGGATATGATATACCTTGGTTCTAAGGATTATTCTGGTTTTGGTTGGAATAAGTCTCTTCATTTAAGCTGTAATGATACATGACTGCACTGTCATTACAGGACTGTACTAATTTTTGGGTTGCCTGTGATACTTGTCTTCATTACAGCAACCCCTTGGGGATACATGTTCCATTCTGCCAGGCACTGTACCCACCTAATGGATACAGTCCCTGCCCCAGATAATCAACAATGAAAATAAGCAAGGCAGATTCTCTAAGATGGAAAGTTATTTTGAGTTTCCATAATGGACTAATGGAGGAGGAAGTCAGATTTTCGGATTCTTCAGCTATAGCTCTGCAGCCACTGCAGGTAACATAGTTTGGGTGCAGTGCAGAAAGGTTCAGGTAACAATAACCAATCACCTTTAGTCACCACTAAAGGTATTTAGAGGAGTCTCATCCAGCCCTGTGGCAAAGAGTGTCTGTCCTGGCCACAACTGAGATACTGACTTCTCTAGGTTTCCTTATTTAGGGCTAAGGGTAGAGCTTAACATTCTTAAAGGATAACATTTCCTGGAGGGATGTTAGTTAAAGTAGAATGGAAGGCAAGTAATCCATTGGTATGAAAGAGACAAAGGCAGGTTGGAACATAGCCTGGTAGATTCTGCTCAACTTAATTGAATTAAACTGATGTGAGCAAAAAATCAGTGTATGCTTCCTCATGGAAATGAGGATTCAGCAAAAGCAGAATGCTTTGGGCATGGGTTATAGGAGAACCTGTCCTGGTTGCAAACTACTTTTGTACTTTCTTTTGTTTCTCTCTCAGTATACAGAAGATGTAGCACTTAAAATTGAACACATTCAGATAAACCTCAGCAAAATCATTCTGCTGGACGAAATTGGGAAGGAGAATCTTCTGAATTTCAGTTCTTCAGGAATAGATGGGATAGACTTTTCAGCATATATGACAGAGGTAAGACTGTAGTCAACTACAGACATGACTGGGACGAAGCATAAAATAAAATGTTTAAATACTGACAGGCAAAACAAAAAGTTGGGAAAAAAACACTTAAAAAGTTAAAGTTAATAAAAAAATAAAGAGTAGACAGAGTAGGTGGTATAGTTAAATGCAAACTTTCTGTAAATAAAATAAAAACATACTCCTTTTCTTACTGCTCACATCTTGTTTCAGATCAATAAAAGTGTTACCAAGGTTGATCTTCTCTCATTTGCTAATGATTTAGAAGCAAGAGCAGACCAGTTGGTAAGTTCAATTCAGCAATATAATAATACATAAAATATATCATTTATATATCATATAAGTATAAATACATACCAAGGTAGACTTTATATGGGAGAATTTCTGGGCTTCAAACATTTGCATACATGGTGCAATGTCATGTAAGGAAAAACACTGAAGAACAGTGTTGCATATGAGCTGTATTTTACATGTTGCTAATTATTGATTTTTGCATACTTTTGGACATTTTCTGCTTTGAGAGTGTATTTTCTTAAATTCCACTTTTTGCTTGGGCAGTGAGGGGAATGCTCCATTTCAGTATTTCCTGTTATGGTCTTTGTATTTTAGGGTCCCAGTTGGAAGAAAAATTGGTTAGATCATGATGGAAAAAATATTTGAATTGATTTTTTTCAGTTTGTGAGCAGGAGATTTTTTAATTAGCATCAAAATTAATACTGTGGCAGCTTGTAAGGACTATAATGAGAACTGGAGCTCCATTGTGGAGGGAGAGTGCACAAAAGAAACTATCTTCTCTGAAGGGCTTTTTGAATGCAGGACAGTGGTCAGAGGGTATTGCTACAACATTGCCCACAAATGAATCTGCAAGTGGCACAGATCCACGTTACCAGACAGTGACTGTTTGGCTGATCTGTTTGTTATGCATGTCCAGGTCAGGTCCTACTCACTTCTCAGAATGAGGGTCATGGTTTGGGTGCTGGCCCAAGGCAGATTCCTGCTCTGCAGTGCAGGAGGAGGAGTTATGTTGCACGTGTGCTACCACTGCTTGGATCGCTGAGGGACACAGCAGAGTGAGACCACCTTGTGTGGAATGTATCAGATATCCATCCCTGCTCAAGTGCAGGAGGGCGCTAGGGGAGGCTCCTGGTGTGTTTGCTCTACCTCCTGCATTATGCAATCATACTTGTTTCTGGGGTTTTTTGTTTGGTTAAGAGTTTTTTCAGCCACACGTGCACTCCTGTCACGGTTAGACAGCTCTGGGTTTAGGTGAGAGCTGGGGTTCTTCAAACGTAGTTCCATAAAGGAAAGTGTATTGTGCTGGTAGGTTGCTTTCACTATTTTTTGTAGAAGACTGTTAAGGAAGCATCAAAATTGAGAATAGATCAGATAGAGTAATTTCTTCATATAAAAGAAATTATTTGTGCAAATAAGTTAACGTGTTCACTGTTAGTGTGTGTTTTCATTTCTTCCTTTAGACGCTGTTTAGTGTAATCTATGAAATGTCTTTAAAAAAGAGGCCAAAAACCCCAATAATAAAATATATTATAAGAGTTAGGTAGTTAAAAAAAATGGTACTGGTTTCCAAGGATATTCTATAATCTCAGTTTGTTACTAGTGATAGCTCTTAGAACCAATTAAAAAATAAACTGAAAACTTACAGAATTAATTAATTTTGGGTGTCTAGTTTGCATCTTTTGGCACCTTACACAAAATTGAACATAGCTTTTTAGACTGGAAGGAGCAAAAGGAACAAAACTTAGAACAAACCAAGGGATCAGGGTATTGAGGAGGAAGCAATACCACTAACATGTGGTGTTAGGTAGATGAATTCACTTTGTCAGTACAGGAGATGAAGCATCCTGAAGCTGCTCAGTGACCCAGCTGAGTGCTCACATGAGCACAGGAAGCAAACACATCTCTGAGCACTGAGGTCTGCCATTAATACACATCCAAAATGGAGTTAGCAGTGCGTATTCGGTGTGTATGCTGGCAACCAAATGGTTTTGCCACCAAAAGGAAGTGGAAAATAAATTTATATCTGAGAGTAAAACCAAATTTTGTAGTATTTGGCAATGGGCATGAGCTCCAGACAGGCATTTGGACTTGAAATCAGAGCAGAAACTGACATCTTCTGACTGAAAGGTGGGAGCCACAAAAATAGGAAATAACCTTCACAGGTGCCTTTCCAAGTGACTGGCTGAAAATAGTTAAAATTCTATGCCCCTCAGAAAGCAGAGGGTGCCTCAGGGTGATGTCCACATTTCCAAAACAAAAGCAAGTACCCATGACTGGGAGATGCTTGTCCCAGCTGGGGTGCAGTGCTGCAGGGTTCTTGCAGTCAAGTTTGGCTTGTGGCAAGTGTGAGGGAGATGTGCTCACTCTTCTGTATTTAAAATTACTTAGTGCATCATGTGAAAATTCTCCTCAGTTAAATCTGTCCTGATAATATTATAGCCAGAAAAGCAAGGTATTCTATCTGGTTTGGTTGCTGAGATTTGAACTATTAATACAGTGATTTTTTTTTTTTTTTNTGCCATATTCCATTTTTAGCATGAGCTGGTCTGGAGTAGATGTGTAACTTTCATTGTTTTTTGCTTTGTTGGAAAGCTTTGAGGTTACTGAACAATACTGCATAATTGCATTTCTTGCAGCCAAAAGGAGCACTGGAAAATGCCTTAAAAGGACATGCAAACAACATTCGAATGATTCATAACCAGCAAGTTGTTCCACTGGAGCAAGCTATGGTAAAACATTAAAGCAATACTGAAACATACTTGTAGAAAATACAAGTCTCTAAATCTCTTAAAGAGGTTGGAAAGCTGGACTTCTCTAAGCTCAGAATTGTGTTAATTAAGAGTTACCTGGCTAAAGTATGTGTTTAATAAATAGTTTTCTTACTTGAAATACTACTATTTTATAATGCTGTCTAAAATAATGGCCTTTTTCTTCCCCATTTTTTTCTATAGCTATTTGCTATTATATATGAATAGAAGAAAAAGCAGGGGAGAACTTCACAAAACTCTTAACCCTAAAACCCCCTAAATCACTCATTTTCTTTTTTGCTTGTCAGTGGTCTTTAGTAATAAAAACCATTATCACTTTGACACTTTATTTCTTGGAGTTAGCAGTCACCTAACAGTATTGGGATTGGAAACTCCTGGGAGTAGTATGTAGAGCCAAAATCTTTTTTAATAATGCTATGAAAGATGCAAAAGAGCTGCTTCGGCCTGACTTTGGCACAGACTTGTACAGTATCAAGCTGTGAATCTCCTGCATGTTAGGTGTTGCTTTTTCCTCTACACAACATGAAGAATTTTAGTGTATCCTAGCATCTGGTATTGTGTGTCTGTACCACTTATGGAAAAATACTGGGTCTTCTGGTCCACTCTGATTCTGTGCTGTTCTTTCCTAATTAACTCCTAATTATTCTCGTCTCTGTTTTCTTTTACAAAACTGACTGTCAAGAAATATGTTAAAGCTAGGGTAAGTGCTTTTTCCCTTCAGAAATTGCACAGTATAGAATTCTCTGAACATTTGGGTCTGAGTTTAACTGTTCCATCTTACCTCCAATCTTACTTAGTTTATTGCATCTAACTTTAGTTAAATCAGTGCTGTTGGTGAAGTACTGATTCAGTGATTAAACCCACAGTGTATTAATTTTAATGCAGCTGTTGTTACTGTTATATACAATGTGATATATAGTATTAATAACAAAATAATCTGTAGAAGATCAAAGCATGAATATAAGCTTGAAACAGGTGGGCTCTTACCTCTAGTAATGACTTGAAGCTTTTTTTTTCTCCCCTCCTTTCCAATAGAGCACATTAAATCAGAGCATTAGGTTACTGAAGAGGACATCATCTGAACTTATGGTAAGCATTTCTTTCTGGCAACAGGAACATTTTTGTGTTTAAAATCCTTCTGCCGCATATGCAGGACATAGATTTTCAGTACAGTTTTCTTCTACTTCTAGCTGTTCTGTTATTGCAAGAGATTGTAGTGCATTGAGGAAGTAATAAGGATTTAGATCTCTCTTCTGTGTAAAAATAAAAATAAAAAAAGAATATTTGGGATAGTTTTGGGAGTATGAATTGTAAACTGAACTGTCAGGTGATAAAATAGGCTTCAGTGCCAGTCTATATAGTGTGTTATTCATTATCCTCAGAATGTAGGGATTTCTTTTCTAGAATCCTTGAAAGCAAAACTTGGGGCCAACAACCACAGAACACAATGCAAAAGTACAGCTGACAAAAGAGAGCTTTGTGATTCACATCCTTAACCACCGCTGATTTCATGCTCAGTTCCCACTGGGGTCTGTTTCTTTAGGTTGTACTCATTACGTTCCTGCTTCTGCACCATCAGCCCTGTTCTGGGATCCTGGATCTGTACAGAGGCTTTTCCAGGGCAGCCCACATTTCCCCTCTAAGTGTGGTGCCTGCACCACAGTGAGACCAGCTGGCTTCACTCTGCCAGAGAGGGAGCAACAGGATGCTTGCTTCCCTGGAAGTAAAGTTTTCAGCCACCAGCCTGCCTTGGCTCTGATAGCAAGAATCCAGCCACACTAGTGGCACAGTCATAGTCTCAACAGCTTTATGGGCCATACCTACCATAGTGCTTCTGTCAGAATCTGTGATCTGAAACTGGGTGAGGAGGGAAGAAGACATGATGTAAGGCGTTGATAAGAAACAGGTGATGTTTGACTTCAAAGTGTATTTAAGAAACATCTCTACATTTTCAGGCTCTCTGTACACTGTCCTTTGTGTGTGTTCTGTGAGAGAATCTATATGGTTGTGCATATATTGAAAAAACATCTCAGTCCTTCAGGTAATGGATTAGAGGCATATTCTGGCTGTACAGAGTCCTGCTCCAGTCATCAAGAGTTGTTGTGATGGTATATGGCCCACTGTTTTCTTCCTGTGCACTTTGTGTGTCTGTAGTGTGTATACAGACATTGATTTAAGGAAAGGATAAAACTTATCCTAGTATATAAATTAGTAATGTAGCTTCCAGGAAAAGATACCACATCATAACTACTTTTTCAGAATGTGACAATATTGAGATGATAGATGATCATGAATCCTTAGGCAGGCTCATGTTCTGTGTGGAATTGCAGTTTTTGTCAGCTTTTTACAAGACAGTGACGCTGGTTTATCAAGAGAATAGGTTCCTGGCAGTGGCCATAGAGCCATTGCAACAGCCTGAAGGGGATTTGTTTATATTAAACACTTTGTTTATATTTGTTTATATCTCTTCCTGTCCAGGTTAAGGTGAAAAATGTCATTAGTGCTGTTAATGCTGCCCAGAATCTCATAAATAACAATGCTTCTCAAGTTATTGTCCAGGTAAGCTCTATTTGATCAAAGTACACTAATTTATGCTGTCATGGAGATAGAGGTTAACTTGCTTTTGATCTCTTTGATCTGGTCCTAGGAGACAAAGAAGTACATGGATACCATAATTGGCTACTTTGAGCAGTACACTGAGTGGGTCAAGGAGTCGGTAAGGTGCATTTACTTTATTGAGAGAAGCTGTGTTTAAAAATAAGAAAGCTAAATAGTATTAGTAATAAAATCAATAATAATAATAATGTTTCTTAGTGTGTTTTATAGTTTCAGATTTTAATACAATTGTACTTAACTGTGAGTGGGAAAATCAGTTTCCTATCATTTTGTTGCATTTGCAGAATGGAAATGATGAGTTGTGTTGGTTGGAATGCAGTGCAAATTTAACAGTATTATTTTCACAGCTAGTCTGAAATCTACCATTTGTGCTAGTACTGCACTGAACCTGACCCTGCATAGTTCAAATTGATGTCATTAGCATGTTGTTTATTTTTCTCTCCTCAGCTGCAGCCTTTGAGAAAATAAGCTGATGTTTAAATGACTTTCAGTTGATAGCATATCCTACTGTTATTTATTTTGAATTTGGATAGGGTAAGACATAACAATTTAGTCAACTATAACTGTAAGCAAGTTTAGAGATTCTTATTTTATTCTGTTAGATACTTAAAACTGTAATTTTTTAATCTTCTTTTCAGATTTCCATGGAAGTAGCAGCTTGCAAGCCTATTGCCAATGTGATAGATACTGCAGTAGATATTTTTTTATGCAGCTATATAGCTGATTCTGTGGTAAGAAACATTCCATTACTCAGAATTGGGGCATCAAGGGGAAAATTCTTTCAACGTATATCTGCATTCAATTATTGTGGCTAGACTATTCTGAAGTAAGATAGTAAAGTATCACATACAAAGTTATGCAAGGAAAATGTTCTGATATGGATCAAGTCCAAAGACAAACCAATCTTGGACTTTCTAGATTTTCAGTAAACTTAAGCTTCCATTAGCAAGAATTCTGTAAAATTAACTGATTCTGAACCACCTTGAAACAGAAAATGGAAAAGTATAAAGATCTGAAGCTTCATCAGTTAGCAACTGTTGCTAACTTACAGGGATGAGGTGTGGGCAGGACGTGAGTGGAAAATACCGGGGAAAAACTTTTTCAGTTATCTTTCCTGAAATCTAGAAAACCTGAATGAATTTTTATCACTAGACTTGTAGCAGGCAGATCTTGATTAATTTCTGTATGTTGGAGACATTGAGCATGACTTGTAGCAGGACAGAAGGGCAATATTGGCTTTTTCATCTTGCCAAAAGAACTTGGAAAGTGGACAGCATGTAAGTAAAATAAGACACCATGTGCCTGGAAGGGTACCTAAACTGTCTCCTAACTATTAGCTTTATGGCACTTTTAGTCAGATCCTAATCACACTACCAGTAATACTGTAACAGTCAAAGCCAAAACACTCTGGCCTTGGTAATGCTTAACCAAGAAAACCTCCTAATCTATATTGTACTCATTGATTAGCTCATACATTACAGAGCTTCTATTCTCCTTTGTGGAGCCATTATCCATCTGGTGAGTGATGGACCATGATTTTCCTGATGACAGAACTTAGCTGAGTCACTTGGAAGTCAAAATGCCTCCAGCCAATACAAATCAGATTTGAAAAATCATCATTTGAACACCAGGTGATACTACTCAGTTCAACTGTGTAATAATGAAATTAGTTACACAAATAGGGCTGCAGTTTGCAAATAATAAAGTGCCTTGAGAAAGTGCTTGGCATACTTTGAGAAGAACTGCAAGAACTCATTTCTACTGTGTTCTTTTGGTAACAATGGTTAGAATATCAAGCAGGGGTTCAGTACTTTACTCATTAGTTTTCTCCATGACCTTTTTTCGTTGATTTTTCTATTGCTTTTGTTTCAGAATACCTTCTGGTTTGGTTTGGGAGGCTCGTCAATGTTCCTAATTCCTGCCATAATTTTTGCTGTAAAACTCTCTAAATACTATCGTAGGATGGATACAGAGGATGTTTATGATGAGTAAGTACATATTCCAAAATAAGCTACGTGGCAAATGGATTAAAATGTTTTTTCTAATGTTTCACGTGAAGGCTCTATAATTCTTAGACCTGTGCTGCCAGAACTGCATGTTCATGTGTAATGCTGCAGGTTTGGGTCAGTGCCTGCAAAGTGCTTCATGCAGGTGGCTTTTGCTAGCCTTGACTTGCCATGAATGCAGATAGCACTGGCTCTGACTTGGAGAATCTTATGTCAGAATGAGTCTTCAGAGCTTTGTGAGCAGCATTTATATAAATAAGTTCCAAATGTGCAAGTTACTAGCTTTGCAAAGTAACCTGTTAAAGTGAATTGTGCCTGATTTGTAGTCTCCTTGAACTAATTACTTGTTTTCTTGCTGTATTAGTTATTCCTAACCAGTCTTTCCTTTTTCAATTGCAGTTCCTCTGTCTCAGGGACTTGGCATTTTACTTTATGATAACTATTCTTACGTATTTTCCTATCAGTTTTTTTTACTGTTTTCTTTTCTCCTCATTTTGCTCATTGTTCAGTTAGCCTGTGCACTGCATTTCTCCCGTTTCACAGTGGTTGTTTTTCATTGCACATTCACAGGTCAGTAGAGCAGAAACAGGCATGTACAGCTGAAATCACTCACTTTTTAGTGTCTAGTTAATTACTCCTCCTTTTCTGTGTTTTTTAGTTTTGAAAACATATCCATGTAAACGTAAGACATTTTTTCCTGATATTTATTAAAATTATTAATGTGGGAGGGTTTCTATTTTTAATGCAACTTGTTACTTCAAAGGAGGTAACATGTTCTGTTTCTCCAGACTTGATAGATTATATTAGAGTCTCCAACTCAACAAGAGTAGCAAAATAATAATTGATTTTTGGAGAATATAAAAAAATACTATAAAATGTAAAATTATAATTATGCCATAACTCTTGAAGGTTACAAAGGAAAAGTTATATTCTATTGTACAGACACAATTTATCTTTGCATATAATACCATCATCCATGTACATATCTTAGAAGCCATATTGTACATAGTGCATCTTATAGTTAACATGGTCTTTCTCGGTGTATTTATTTTATTACAGTACGGAAAATGGTAATAATGGTTATCATAAAGAGCATTTATATGGTATACACAATCCTGTTTTTACAAGGTAAACCAAGTCTGAAACTGCATGCCTTCATGTGTCCTTACTTCAGCTTCTCTTTTAATCACATTTCAAATTTTCTTCATGCTTTAAAGTGAATCTGTTAATTCTTTGGGGGTTTTTTTGCATGATTATTCACTCTAGCAAATGCTGTATGATGTATATTCCTCAAATACTCTTTACATAACAAACAGCAGATATAGAAGTAATTTCCTGCAACTTAACAAAGTAATTGGTAAATTTGATCTTAAAATCCATGTAATCAGGTATTTAGTCAGCACAGTGGGTGGTACTAAATTGACAAACCCATTAAAATGCTCTGATAGCAGATGAAAGTGATGGGATGGAAATGCATTTATACTCTCCTGAGCAGTTGTTTTATTTTTTAAATGGTGATAAGAGATCTCCTGTGTAAAAGGCAAGTGTTCCAGGTATGCAGAAAGCATGAACATAGAAAATGGATGTTTGTGCATGGGTAGGACTAGGATTTACCATTATGAAGCAAGAAGCTCATGTTTAAAAAAAGGAGGACATTGAGGTTATTTCCTGCCTCTACAGTTTCTGTGCTGTAAAACATCAGCTAGTTGAAAGTGTCTGTTTGCAGGGGGATAATATTCTATATCCCGCAACTTTATTATTTGGTTTTGCAAAATTTGCGAAATTTAAACCTTAAGAAAGGTTTAAAACCTTAAGAAAGGTTTAAATTTATGATTTAAATCTGTAGCTCTGGGCCTTACTTTGCAACTTCATGACTGAATGTATAGGTTGAGTATTTATAGAGAAGATAGCACTGTGCTCTAAATAACAGGTGAATAGAGAGAGCTCAAAGTTGGCGTCCTTCCAGAGTTCATGGTTGCATCTGATGATTATGATGATGAGGATGGTTATTATCATTTAGTATTGTATTTTACAATAATTATTTACTGACCAAATCTTCATTCCATATCTCCTTCTGAAGGAAGTCTTTATATAACAATATTTTTAGTGATATTTATGATCACAATTGTTGTGGTCTGTTCTGCAACTTAAGGACGCTTACTCCCCACATTAACTGATAAGGAGTTTAAGTCCAAAAAGCTCTCCACTGCCATATCTAAGGACTTAATATTTTGCATGAGAGAAAACTAATAATTTCCCAGGCCTTAGAATTCCTTTTCTGATCTTTGAATCTTTAATATGACTGTTAATATTCTTGAGGTTCATAGCATGTTTTCTTATGATATTTCAGTCATTGATAAATAGTTTAATTTAGTGTTGCTTAACAGCCTAAAAATTGCTAGCATAAAATAATCTTCTACACAAAGATCCACTAGTTCAGTCCTGACTTATTTTGATAAAATGATAAAATTTAAAGGTTCAGTTTCTTAATTATCACACTTCTGATGTGCTAACAGAGGTAATTTGAAAAACTGCTAATTATGGCATACATGCTTTGGCATTCCCATATGAATAAAATCTTGATTTTAATTTTCAATTTCAGCACACTCTTTGCTTTTATGCTATCCTTGATTATTCTTATTTCCTACAAATTATTTTTGGACATACTTTAAGAGATGCACCTTTAAATAGATCTCTGTGCACCTATACTTTTGCAGGTTTAAAGAATCCCATAGGGTTGGGCTTGGGGTTTTTTTATCCTTCAAAATCAGCTGGATAATTTTGCTGAAAGGAGATGCAAATAATTTATAACGCTTAAGATATGTAAGTTCAAGCAAGAGCTACATGAGGTGTATGTGTCTCACATTTTTCTACACGTCAGACACAAATAACAGATGCAGCCACCATTTTTGTGAGAGCAAAACATGAAGCTGGATTAAATTTGCAAAAGAGAGGTGTTGATAGGCAGTCCAAGTATTTATTTCTGTCATGAAACAAAGATAACCTGACAGACTGGTGGAGAAAACCATGAATCTATTTCCTCTTGTTTGAAAAATGCTTGATTAAATGAGTAAAACATTGAGGATATCATAGTCCAACTGAGCTTGTCTCACCTCAGTTAGACACAGTATTTCTGTTCCATTAGTGAGCAAAAGAAAATGATGGGTTTGTTTTATGTTTGGTTTTTTTGTTGTTTTTTTTCTTGTGTAGCTCTGTGGAACAGTGGTAACACATCCTGGAAATGTGAAGGGGTAAGTAATAAGCTTAAATCAATTCTAGATCTATTACTGCTTCACTGTTTTAGGAAGGCTGCTCTGATTGCCACAACATGAGCGGGCTGTAAGGTCTAAAACCAGAAAAAGTTATTCAGTCATGTTGATGTTCATATTAAAATCTGTCCCTTTATTCTGTTTAAATTACATTAAAATTCAGTCTTTATGATTTTCTTTCCTGAACTGTTTTTTGTTGTTATTTCCAGGCTGTATAAATGAGGCTCAAGACTCTTCTGTGGGAGTACTTCATTATTCTTCCAAGCGTATTGGCATTTCCACTCATCTGACAGATCCTGAGCCACTTGTTTTATGTCAGCTGTACTGTAAATCCCAAATGTACTATTGAATGTTATGCCATAAACTACTGTACAGAATATTTTGTGATCAGGGCACTGCCTCTCAAATACCACTGTTCAAGGCTTGAATGAAAATGTTTTTTTGGTTTTTTACTTTTTTACACTGGGCTTTCTACCTTACATCACGGTATATAAATTAATTAGATTAACAGCCTTTGCCTAGCAATTCTCTTCAAATTGTTCAACTTCTTATCTTAAATTGTTGATTTGTGTTAAATACAGTACATACACGTTTACATAAAAATACATTTTGTATACAGAGACTTTTGTATATACATTTTTCTTAAAACTTCTAAGTGTTTAGTTAAGATTTTAATATTGTATAATATCTTCACAAATGAATTTACCAGCATGATCAGTGTTGCTATTTGGTGCTCTTGAATGACTACATTGGACTAAATTTGGATTGTAATGGGGTCCACAGTGTCTGTGTGTCTGAGAAGCTCAGTTGCAGTTTTGTTTTCTCCCTCTTTTTTTTTTTTTTCTTAATTATTTAATATTTAGTGAGTTTTACTGTATAGACCTTGAAAGGGACTTCTTGGAGAAGTTTGTTTTTAAACTTTGGGTGGGAGGGTTGGGAGTGTGTGGGATGCATAATATAGTGAAAAAGCTAAGCTTTCTAGAGTTCAGTAGTACTCAAAAAGAGCATGAGGGATGTCCTATGTTGGCAATTTTTAGAATGCTTTACATTCTCTATCTTCCTTTTCTTCTCTCACACCCACTTCTGTAATGTCCTTAATAGTATCACTGTGGCTCTTTTGGAGGCAGTGATAGTATTTTTGCTAAATAATATTAAACTGTGATTTACAATATTGAAATTCAAATCTGTGTAGCAATTGGAGTTAACATTTGTACTGTTAGACTTATTTCCTTGAATTTAGGCATATGGTTGACTTGCTGAATTAGTTAACAGCAGATTTTTATCAACAAGGCCAAAACTATGTTACCAGTGTAAAACCTTCTGGCAGGTGAAGTAGTCAATATATTGATTTAAAATAGTATCTCTTCATCTATCAGTATTGTTGACTTTGTTTGAAACAGGGTTCATTGTCTTGAAATAGAGATAATCCTGTACATCATTATTATAATTTTAAAGAAATACTGAAAAGTGATACCAGTCTTTAATCCAGAATAACCTTAAATTTTTCATTTTTATGTCATAAATTGAAACATTTCTAATTGACAGTATGTAGCATATGTGTATATGTAATGTTCAGAACTGCAAATTTTTAAAAGTTTCTATTTTTAATTTGAGAAAATGTTCCCAGTTCATTTAAATAAAAAAGATCTTGCTTAACTACCTTATGTTTGGTTCTCCCTTGTTTTGTTGCACAGACATCTCTCAGAAGAGTTGCACAGAGTTAAAATCTTAGGAGAGTGAATTTTTTTACCCTGATTAAAAATTTTTGCTATATTTGACATTTACTTTTGCAGCAGGAAGGACTGAAAGATCTTTGACTGTGCGTGAGGGAGCTTCCAACTTCCACCAAGAATGTGAATTTGCAAAGATGGTAGGATTCCAGCTAATGGCTGTGCATGATTTCCATGTAACCTGTTTCTGTATAGCACTGACAGCAGAATTAAACATTTGCTAGTTCTTCAGCTCCCATGGTTCACTGCTGGCATCCTAGCTGACCTTGTAAAAGGACACTTGTTTTCTACTGATAGCAGAGACCACAAATTTTTTAATCTGAAGCTCAGGCAGACAAGACTGAAATGTCAGATTAGAATGAGACAAACACTTGGTGGGAACATAGTAGCTGTAACACATAAATATGTTTAAGTCTGAGTTTTGATATTTCTCCTTTTCCTTGTAGTTTTTTTCTTATGATTAGACCTCAAAAACTTTGAGAACAAGAGATCTGAAACTGGTATAAATTAACTTTTGAATTGTTTTCGACTCTTAAGCAAATGTAAAAATTCTCAGTGCTGTTTGGCATAACAAAGTGTAAACAATACATTTGTTTGTCAAATATTAGGAGGTATTCTAGTACTTGCAGTAGGGATTTGAAATCCTTGAAATTGACTGTGAGGTCGGTAACAAGTTTCTTCTCTCTGTCTGTCTGAAGGGTGAGAAGACTCCCCAGAAAACAACGGAAGAGTGAATGGTAAGTCTTAAGCAGGCTTATGCCACTGTTGTCCTAAGACTTGGCTGGAGCCACACCATTGTGCCTTGAAAGAGAGGAGGAACTAATGGAAAGAAGCTAGAGATGAGGTCTCTGCAAAAAAATATTATTAAAGTAGCTGTGGAGAGGGAACAAAAAGAAAACAAGGTTGTTCTCGCTGTCAAATGGTATTAAGTCATGCGAACCTGATGGCCCATTGACTGGAAGAACAAGCTTAGGATACCCAGGATGGCTGTTCAGGTGGCTGCATCTTCAAGCAGGCAGCTTTCAGGTTATCTGGGCTGCCACAGCAGCAAAGGAGTCTTGTCCCTCTTCCATTAACGAAGCTTTTGTTGTTGTATATGTTGTTCTGCTTTGCCATCTGTGTTAAAAGGAATGGTTTCGCCTTGGTTCTTTGTTTAGCACTACCTAGTGAGTGACTGAGAGTACACAAAAGGCTGTTCTGTTCCATTATGTATGGCCAGTCTCAAACCCAGGGTTTCCAGCACCCCACAGTTACTGAAGTCTACCTAAACAGTCCAATAGCCCTTTCCAGGAGCTGCTCAGGTCAGGCTGGCTGTAGTATATATATCTTTGGAAGAAGTGCCTAGTGGGGGTCTTACTAGCCAGAAAAGCACTGGGGATTGCCACAGCAGAGGAGGGATTTTTCCTCATGACCTTTTGAATGCTAAGGGAGTTAGTGATTTTTCCTTAGCTCTGTTTTTAGTTACTGCAGCAGAAACTGCTCAGACAGGATTCTGCACTACAGTATTTCTGTTCTCCTACCTTTGCTTTACAGCATACACAGGAAAATATCTATTAAAAAAAAAAGGGATGAAGCACAAATATCTGTCTGACATGCTCTGTGGTCTGTTCCCTGCTGCTGAGAACTGTGATAAGTTAATTCTGCTGTCTTGCTCTATTGGCTGAAAGTGACTCATGATGTGAAAATGATGATAAAACTTCCAAATGTTTGCTGATTTTTTAGACCTGTAATACCTTATTTTGCTCAAGTTGTATTTGTTTTCTTGGGTACATGTTGCTTCCATGGCTCAAAGAATGTGCAGTTGATCCTTCCATGCATCCCCAGTGCATGTCATGTGTGGATTAAAAAAAAGAGCTGAAGTTGCATCCTTACTGTGAAAATCCACAGAAAGCCCATTCCACAAATCAACTTTTTTACCAGGACACTTACACTATCAGGACATTTATAATCATTCACTTGCAGAGATGGCTTTGGCACTTCTATCTTTTTTTAATTTGATATGTTCTTAAAAGTTCTACCATGAAGATAGCTATAAAACAGCTGGAGAATGGAAAATATCTGTTAAAAATCAAATATGACATGTTCATCCTGGATAGGAATGTGCTTCTCAGTTATACAACAATCATTCTGTATTTAACTGCATTTACAAGACTTGTCTTGTTACCTTCTTGGGAGTTCACACTCTGAAGGTTATTCGGCACTCCCTCAGGCAGTAAATTACGGGCACTTGCCTACTGAAGTGTGATTTACTATTTTTATAAAAATGCCCAACCCTTACAACCTGTGTTTTGCTGGAAAGAGGCTTCTTTGTGCACCAAGAATAAATTGTGAGCAGCCATTTACTTACTGCTTTCATTTCTTCACATCGTGTTGTTTAAGGATCTCAGTTCACTCCTCTCACCATGAAGAGTTTTGCTCTCCTTTTCCTAGTTGTGATCTGTGGCGTGGGAGCATTGGGACAGAAGCTGAAACCAAAGAAAAGAAGCAATGGTGAAGAAATCAAGTTTCGGACTAAAACCAAAGATGTTTGCACAATGGCCATGAGTGGCGATGATGAGGAGATGAAACTTAGAATTGAATGCAAAAGCCAAGGCATGTCCTACTGGTGTGAATTCACTGGCAAGCCATCAGTCTGTCGTGCTTTCAGAAATAATCCAAAGATTTACTGGAATCAGATCGCTGCGGAACTCAGGAAGATCCCGCACGCTTGCGAATCGATGGAAGTGTTGAAGATCACCATGTGCCAAAAGGCTCCCCCAGAGGCTCTCATGAGGCAAATAGCTGCTGGTATGGAGCCAGAAGTTCTAGCAAACCAGGAAAAATCAGTCCAGAAAGCTTCCATTCCTATGAGAGAAGCAGGTCAAAACTCTGACCCAACCCAACACGGTCAAGGGTCTGAAAATGAAACTGAAGCAATGAAACTGGCACGGGAACATTGCTGGGAATCTCTGCATGGTGTCTGCTCCTACATCATTGGCATCCTTAGGGGTTAAGGATTTGCTTCAGGTAAAATTAATCTGGAAGCACAGTAGAATATACCTGAGACTAATTCTGTTGTAATTTTATTTTCACTTTGGCGGTCTTAGGGATGTGGACAGGGAGGTGCTAAGCTCTCTTGCTAAAATCTAACATTACAAGAGCTGTTTTATGTCTTTTGAGGGGTTGGACAGCTTAAATTTCCAGTGATCTGTATTGGTTCAGGAGTCCCATACAGTCTCCTGAGAGGTCTTCAGTATGTACTGAGATGTTTGCCCTATCTGTTGTTAATCCTATGGTATTTCAGTTCTAACTGTTCAAATTGGGCTAATTTTTGCCTTCTGTCACTCCTTCTCTCTTGTGCTAACTTCTGGATTTATGCCAGGAAGGTAAGATAAATAACAAATGCATCAGATACAGCCAAATGCATCAGTTAGAATAAACTACATTCAGAGACTGAGGGAATAAAGCTTATTCATCAAAACTGCTGGTTAATAATGAAATATTTTAATCTAAAAAATATTTTAATCTGAAAGTTCATAAACCCCTTGCAGAAATGAGTAAACGCAAGTGGACTGCCTTGGTTTGTGAGTCTGTTTCTGTGGAGGCAGTAAGGGATCACATGCAGGCACTGGTTTGGCAAGTCTCAGATTTTCAGCCAGCATTTAAAAAGGCAAAGCCCTTTATTGCAGAGGGATTGGTTTTATACCCACTTCTGTTCCAACTCAGAGGGAAAGCCAGGAGCTGGTGAGTGGACCTGGCAGACTTGAAAGAAATGGGAATATATGCAGTGTGAGCTGGCAAGCATTTAGGCTGCTAATGATAATTTATGCCTAATACAGCCAAGTGACTAATTCTTTTCTCTTTATTTGTTTTGCAGAGCAATGATATTACAGCTGAAGAAGGATCCTTGCTGCATTGTAATAATTTAGACATAAGAATTTTGGTTAAAAAAATCAATAATTTCTATAAATCTTTTTCATTTTTAAAGAAAAGAAATGAAACTTTTTAACAGCTCTGAAAAATTCATGAAACTGGAGTGACAGTACTTAAAGTGTTAGGATGAACTAAGTGCTGCTAGTCTTGTTTCACACCGAAGTGTACTGCATTTATGTAACCAAGGATCTGCTTGACCTTGCATAGGTTTTTGTGTGTACTGACTTGCTTCACTTTCTTAGAGATGAAAGCTGTTAATAATGATACAGTTAGTGCAAACAATAAAAATAAGATTTTGAAAAGGTACATGGTGTGCTTTCTTGAAATTTTAACTGATGCTGTTTGTATAAGGTCACAGTATTTGACACTTGTTTCTTAAGATATTGTTGGTAGAATGTGTAAAAGAAGTTACAGGTCTTGAGTCATTGCTTTCCCAGTGTGAAAAAGTTTGCCTGAATATTAACATTTTCAGTGTTACAAGGTTTAGATTATAATAATGAGTTTCAGCCAGCAGGAAAAAAAAATTGTAGAAATCAGAGAGTACTGTAATAATAACTTCGTGAACATAGCAGATGAAAAGTGTTCACCAGTGATGCATCTGCAGAGTTCAGTGTTACCAGGACCTGTTAGCGGTACTATTAGTGTTTGGTTTCAGTCACAGCACGCTGTTTCCCAGGGAGCTTGTCTCTCATTTCAGTAGAGCAGGGCTCTGCTGCAAAGGGCTCTCGGCGCTGTGCTGCCTGGAATGACCACCTGGAGTTTCACTGTTGAAAGCAGAATCGGTCTCGCACCAAAGGCCCTCCTTTAATGAAATGCTTTTAGTAACATACTCAGGACCATAATTAAGCACCACATTTTAGAAAGAGGTGAAGGTGATGCATGCCATGGATTGCATTTCATTAGGCAATGCTATGCACCCTCAGCAAGTCAGTTAAATATAATGATCTTACTTTCAAAATGTTTAAAACTTGGATGTTAACTGAAATATCCCACTTTAATGTAACAGCACTGTGACTGGATTGGCTACATTACCATTTAATTGTTTTGCACCAGAAACGTACAGTCATGACATTTCAGTTTCCTTCCGAGTAAAAAGTGCTATTCATTAATGAAAGGATGAATTGAGAAGTGTTTGTGGTGAGTTTAGTGCAATCTTTGGGAACCTCATGAATGAATGAATGAAACCTGCTGTTTAATTCCTTTTAGGTGAACTAATTAGTCCTGTATATGTAAGTACCTCAGGAAATCCATCCAAGTGGAGGTGGAATTTCTCTTTATTTTCCTGACAGAGGAACAACAGGCAAAAAGTTTGTTTGGATTCCTGCAGGCAGGGAGACCATTGATACCCAGGCTGCTACTTCTGCTGGTAATTCGGTGCAGTGAGAGGTGTCCACCTGCCTCAGAATCCTCATATTTAGGTTTCCATAGAAGCATCACAAGTACTTGCTACTTTGATAACAGAAGCCTCCAAAAAAAGCAAAATGAAGCATTTGGAGAACCTGTGTATGCAGGGATGTGTATTTGACACACATAATCAAGATCCAAGAAAGATTGGATCAAGTCTAATGGAGAGCTATCAAGATGGTCAAGACTGGAGCACCCTCCTGTGAGAAAAGACCAAGGGAATGGTTTTGTTCAGCCTGAGGGCTTGGGGAGGGAACCTAGTAGCTGACCCTCAATCCATATGAGAAAGCTCTAGAGAATACAGAGCCAGGCTCTTCACTGATGTGTGTGATAGGAGAAGAAGAGGTCCTGGTCCAAAATTGATCGAGGTGACATTCTGACTAAGTGAAAGGGAAAACTGAGGATAAACACAGAAATTGATTCCTCAGAGCAGCTCTGGAATCTCCATCTGTGGAGCTTTTCAAGGCCAACTGGACAAAGTTTAAAGCAACATATTCTGAACTGACAACAGCTACGCAGTAGTGCACTCTGGTGTTTTCTGAGAGAATAGTTTAGGTGTGCTCTCTGGTCATTCTTGCATTGTATGCAGCATTATGTTTTGCATTCTTGATTTTTCAGTAGATGCCCTAGTTAATATGGCATTGATTTTAGGGACAGATATCTCTCACCTAAGGACAAAGAAAAAACTAGATCTTTCCCAAAGTTTCCCACTGCCATTCCTACTTCTGTAAAAGCTTTCCGGTTGTCACTTTCTTTTTTTTCTGTTTCTCTTGCTGTTGCTTTTCCCAGTCCCTGCTTTTTTCTTGGAAGGGGGGTCAGGTATAGCACAGGAGATTTTTTTTTTTTCGAGTTCTCTGCTTTTCCCCTTACAGATGAGAATTGTTCTAGTCGGACTTCATAGATCATTTTACAGCGATAAAAAGTATGTGATACATACATAGAAGTGGTATATACAAGAACAGGAGTAAGAACTCAAAGCGAAGGAGGTGCAGTGCAGTCAGTAGATGACAGAAAATTGGTGTTATCTCATGGGCGTGTTGTTCACTTTCCTATCTTGAATACAAATTAAACTGCTTGAATGGTAGGCAGTAGTAGGCCAGGTCTGGATTTCCAGAGTAGCTGTGCTACTGTATGTAGAGAGCAAGAATAAAATCAAGCAGATGTGTGGTTTGGAGCGGAAGTTGGTGTTCCCCTCCCGGCCGCGCTGCTCAGCGGGTTATAGAACTGTTTGCGTAACCCGCTGCTCGCCGCAGGCGTCCCTCCCGTGGTGGCTCCTGCTGCCTCGGGGCTCACAATGCTGGTAGTCAGGAAGGGAAACAGAGGTGTCCTTTAGATTCTGCTGGCTGCAGACGTAAAAAGCCCTGCATTGCTCTGTCACCACTGCTGTGGCCCGTAAAAATTAATGTGCTAGTGGTGACATTTGGTTGCCCCTTTATTTGTCTTACTGGTGTAACACGAGGCAGTCCAACAAATGCAGCTGTAATAAAGTGAAGAATGTGCCTAGAAACTAGACTAGAAGCTTCATGACAAAGGAAATGGTGGGCAAAATTCAGGCTCTGACCTCTCCATTTCCTCTGCCAAATAGCCCAGCAGGAGAGCAGGAGTGCTGCCCCCATCCTCCCCTCTCACCCCTCTCCAAGGCATGTGCAGACAACGTGGGTGCTCTCACCAAGGTACTGAGATGACCCCCTGTTTCTTATACTCCAGAAATTTACTGTGGTTAAATGGTTGGCATTACCAAGGAAGGTTATCAGATGCCCTCGGAATGATTTGGTCAGTGTGGGAAGGTGAGTAAGGACCATGGAGTAGGGTTTCCACATCTATGTGCAGAAAACATCACCTGGGCCTGTCATGGCTCTTTGGTGTCTCAGATGGCACAAGTGAAGCTGAAGCCCAGGTGTCTGAGCAGTGCCTGTGTTTGCACGGGGGGCATTCACATGGCCTCCAGGAGGAGGATGCCTGGCCCTGCAGCGAGGGCTGTGCCGGCCTGGGGGCTGCTCCTGGTGTGCTCTGGGGCCCTGCTGCTGGGCTGGCCTTGGGATGTGCCTCTGGGCTGCGGAACCGGGCTGAGGAGGGGGGTTTGCTGCCAGGTGCTGGGTTCTGGCTGTTCTGCAGGGACTGCCTGGAACAGCTGTGCTCGGGGGAAGGGTGGCTGGCAGGACCCTGCAGGAGGGTGGAGGCCACAGCAGGAGAGACGCCAATGTCTTCCAAGTCGTGTGGGTAAACTTGGGCCATGGCAGGTGGGTTTGCCCCAAAGGTGGGTGCCAGAGCAGATGGAGATGTGGTTTTTCAGAACAAGATGTGTCTTTCCTCAAGACCTTCCCCAAACACTGCTGTCCCTCGTGACCCATCTCATGCCACTTCCTCTCATCAGAGATGCTCCAAGACTTTTTGTTAAACCCCCTCTGCACATACTGCATGGTGGGATTCCCATGAATGGAAGCTATTCCAGGATGACAGGAGGTGTTTCTCACAATGTGCCAGGGAAGGAGAGGTAAGAGCCATTAAAGGACAGAACATCACCTGCAGTTGTGCTCCCCCTGCCTTCTTGGGCCTGAAATCTTTTGCATAGTTGGAATCAGTCCAGTATCCTTTGGTTTTGCTTCATGCTGATCACATGGCATCTGGACATCTCAGGTCAGGGTAAGTCAGCAGATGAAAGAAATCAGAAACACAATTTTCCTTTGCCTTAGGGTACTATAAAACTTTTTCTAGAACTCTACATATTTCACCTCAGCGGCAGCAGTGTTCTTTGGCAGGAACATACATAATTTGAAGTGTAATAGAAACAATCATACTGATTTGAAGGAACAAGCAATAATTTTTCTTCCTCACTATTAATCTTTTTTTTTTTTTTTGGTGGAGGATTGTGTTGTAAGTGTTTAAAGATTACTTTTAATCTTTACCACCAGAAAAAAGTTATTCTTCTGGGTGTATCATGGCCCTCTTTAAACATGTAAATTTTAGTTTAACTCAAATAGCAAAGAGTAGTATATGACTACCTTGCAGCTGCAGTGTAATTTACATGAGCAAAGAAAAGTCAACTGTCTTGGACTAGAAAGCGGTGTAGAAAACTGACCAACTTTAGCATCTGTGAGAAGAAAGGCACATTGTAAATATCTGAGAGACAGGAAGAAATTTACCTGGAAAGGACATCCTCAGGTTTTTCATGTCTGTGTTTCTTCTGCTATATATAAAATTTATTTTAAAAATAGTTCTTGACATATAAAGACACATAGAATATTTTAATTTCTACTGTGCTTTCTATAACAACTTTGTGCGAGTGCAGCACTTGTCAGCCCATAATTGAATGCAACAGAATACTGTTCTCAGCTACAAATTTCTCAGTGGTAGATATTGTTTAAAGTTTAATACATTTTTTTTCCACATACCCTTCTATTTGTACATTTCAGGATGTTTAAAGAAAAAGAAAAATGTAAACATGGCTTCTTGCATCTGTGTGACATAGAGACGTATCATCATCTGTCTTTAAAAGTTTAGGAAAGAGAGACATATAAGAGAGCCTCTGACCGCAGATGTGTCGAGAGAAATTAGGATGTTAAAGAGTTCTACGGGTGTGTTTAAGCAGAAGCAAAAATTTACCACACAGTTTTGTAACTGTGCTAGATGAGTACACACCTGGGAACGAAGCCTGTCCCTCACATGCCGCAGCTTTGGGCCCCGAACGGGCAGGGAGGGCTCGCAGGCAGAGGCAGCCTGGTTTCACTGTCTGGCACCAGGGGCTGCTGCACACGGATACAATTCTGCCCTGCAAACCATCCCCTCCTCAGGTCTTGCTGCTTCTATCTGCCTGCATATCTTTTCTTCCAGACATAAATCTGTCATGCTGCGAAGTGCAGATTAATATATATAGTGTGTCATTAATATGTATGTTGTCCCCAGTGAATACAATCCTGCCTATGTGTGCCAGCACAGGGTTTAATATAAATCTCCCATCTGAATGCAGCAGTGTTTCTCTGCTTTTTTTAATTATACTTAATTAAAACCATTACTCTTCATTTCTTTCTGATCATCACCTTGAATAAAATGATTTGGAGAAGGAAGAAAAAGCTGATAAGGAGAGGAACAAAAATAATATTTAAAACCTAGTCTTATGTTTTTATATTTTAAAAAATCATTGTGCAAATACTAAGCAGCTAGTCTGGAGTAGCTGGATCAACAGAGAATATATTGGTGGGTTAACAGGAAAAGGGCCTTTGATGATGCCAAGGTTTCATTGGTTATTCCAGAACTAAAATTTACAAGTGTCTATATGGCAAGAAGACAGCAATGAATGAAGTGGCTTTTTCCCCTCTGTAATTATTCTATGTAATGCTTAAGTAAATTGTGGTTTGAAATTATTTTGTGAGATCATTTAGTAAATTTTGTTGACCTTCAAAAATCTCTTTTTGTCCTCTCAGAAGCTGTCCAAATGTTGCCAGATTTATTTTTGATCCTGTCTGGTGCACCCCATCTCACCCCCTACCACAGCAGTGGGTCAGCCATTGAGCCCTTTTTTGGGGGTTTAGAACTACCTTTCAAGTAGTTCTACAAAGTGATAAGGTCTCCCCTGAGCCTCCTTTCCTGCAGACTAAACACCCCCACCTTCCTCAACTGCTCCTCATGGAACTTCTGCTCCAGACCCTTCCCCAGCTCCACTGCTCATCTCTGGACTTGCACTAGCACCTCAGTGTCTTCCTTGCAGTGAGGGGCCCAAAACTGAACACACCACACAGGTGGTATGGCCTCACCAGTGCCCAGTACTGGGGGACAATCACTGCCCTGGTCCCGCTGTTGCTGATACAATCCAGGATGCCACTGCCCTTGGCCACCTGGGCACAGCTGGCTCGTGTTCAGCCACTGTCAAACAGCACCCCAGGTCCTTTCCCACCAGGCTGCTTTCCAGCCACTCTGCCCTCAGCCTGCAGCACTGCCTGGGGTTGTTGTGACCCAAGAGCACGACCTGGCACTTGGCCTTGTTGAGCATCATAAAATTGGGCTGGGCCCCCTGATCCAGCCTGTCCAGATCCCCTGCACAACCTGAAGTCACTTGGACTGTGTCATCAATAATACACATACAATACTCACTATCTAGTAATTAAAGATTGTGTTCAATAGTCTAATAACTATTTAATAGTTTCTGAAGGCTGTGGATGGGCAAAGTGGGAAGTGGTTGTGGGAAGTGGTTTTGGAGAGGCTGTTCTTTAACAGATACATCTTTCAGCCCTTTTCCCAACCAGCAGGTTTGTTAACAAGGGCTTAGGTCCTCTATACCCATATACAGAAGAAAATTACCTGAATTCCCTGATGGCATGAAGTAAGACATAGATGTGAGATTCCTCTACAGGCACAGAAGAACAAATAGAATTAAAAATGAATAAAAGGTTACTTTTTGCAATTCATGTGATATCAGAGGGGAAAGCGGTAATTTTAACTAGGATTGGAATTATAATGCTGCACCTTCAGCAGTGGCATTCTGACGCACTGCTTTTCACCCATTTTCAGAAAAGTTCTGGCTGAACTGGACTGAATTATTCTAAAAAAATGTCCTAAATATTTAGAATGTTCCTAGTTCTCTGCAAAACCATTTTAAAATGTATTAATACCTAATGCTTAGGATTATTAATTTCTTGATTATTAATTTCTTGTCTGTTGATGGTCTCCACATGGAGGAGCTGTAGAGTTAGAAATGATCCAAGAAAAACACTTCAGAGACATCATATCTTCTCTAGGTTAACTGAGCAACCCCCAAAACAATCATAAATGTTGAGATATGTGCATCCTTTCAGCTTTTGCTAACCATAACACTAGAACTTGGAAAGATGGATCAGGAAACTTTTTTTTACTTTTTTACTTTGGCTTCTATTCACTACATACCTGAATGTGCTGAGATCACTAAAATGAAAATGGCAAATCAGATTTGTCCATTTCCTTTGTCCTTTCTCTGTGCCTTCAGAGGGTTGTGTCAGATGTGGAAATGCTGAGAGCTGCCAGCCCACACAGCAGCTGTGAAATCCAGACCTCTAAGGTCATTCTTCTGACTTGTTGAGCTTTCAGCAGGAGTTTTCAGAGGCTCTTCCAGATGTGAGCTCTGGAGCCTTACAGCTTATCCTGTGGTTCAAGGATAACTCAAGGGTCACAGAGGATAAACTTTATGGCTAACCCTGTCAGTGGACAGGTCACAATTTGGGGCTGACATGCCTTATGGAGGCATAGCTTGTGTTAGCCCAAGACCACTTTTTCTGTGTAGCTGAAATAGCTTCTTCAAAAGAAGAAGTAATGATCTAACTCAGTCAAATAGTTGTCACAACTGTGACTGCAGCTTCTGTTGTCTTTGTTGGGATAACTGCTGTGGTTTAGGAGACAAGGCAGTGTCAATGTAGCTTGGACATCAGTGTTTTTAGTGACAGAAGAGTTCTAGGGGTGAACCCTGTGTTGGTTCCTTTTCATCTGGAATCCACTGAAATAAAAATTCCTGTTAGTTATTTGCAGGATTTGGGTCTCTGTGATGGGTGACCCCGGGCATCAGTGAAGTCTCCCACAGCCACTCGCTCTCTCCAGTGGGATGGAGAGAGAACTGGGAGAGAAAGAGAGAGGAAAGAATGTGGGTAGAGATAAATACATTATAATAAGTGAAGTGAAAAGGGAAGAAACAACAGCAAGTGATGCAAAGACATTCACGTTGCATCTCCCCCAAGCAGGCTGGGGCCCAGTAAGTCTCCAGGCTGGGGTTACTCCAGAAGGACAGCCCCTGGTTTTACTGCTTGTGCAATGTCAAACAGCATGGAATATCCCTGTGGTCAGCTGGGGTCAGCTGTCCTGGCCATTCTTTCCCCGTCCCTGCACAACCCCAGCCTCCCTGCTGGAGAGGGGACACAGTGAGAAACAGAGAAGGCCTTTGTGCTGTTTAGTGACAGCTGAAACATGGGCATGTTATTAGCACTCTTCTAGTCACAAATTTAAACACAGCACCATATGGGCTATTATAAAAAGCTAAATCCATCCCAGCCAGACCCAGCACAGTCTTCTACACCATAAAGTCCCTGGTTTTCCATTTCTCTTTCCTGGTTTCCTTTTCCTGGAACAATTTCTTGGTTCCTGTTTCCATTTTCCCACTGTACTTAAAAAGTGTGCATGAAATGAATGTTTATTCCATAGCAAGTGCTAGAAACACTTTGCTGTGCTTGGAACCAGTGCTAAACTTCACAAAATTATAAGGCAGTGGTAAACTTATGAGAGTTTATGTAGTACAGTTTCTTAGTCAAGGTGGAACCATCCATTCTTCTCTCTCCACACAGAATATGCACTAGTCTTTTCAACAAATATACAAATAAAATCACTAATATTAATGACCATATCAGAAATAAAGAAATTGTTCAGTATTTATTACATTACATCACATTACATTTTATGCAGTATATATATGCACATGTATATTTATTGGTACAGCCTAATTTATTTACAGACTTAAGCTTCATGGGAAGGGTCATGAGAGTAGATGAAGACCAGAGTTATCACTGATATAATTACCAGACTTTTGAAAGTCCATGTATTCTGACCAGGACAACATTAGAGAAAAACTAGAAAGGAAATCCTAGTATCTTTAATTTCTGAAAGTAAAAAGTTCAGATCACATGTGGTTTACAGAAGCCCGGACACAACCTCAAAAGAAGTTGTCAGCAGCTAGGGAAGAATGTCTCCCTGATGTACCACATCTTGGCCTGTACATACTCTGTCTTCCACTCCAGTTATGTTGATCCTGTGTCACTTTGCAACAACATCACAGTGTGGAAGACTTTTACTGCTGATCTAGTCAGTATTTGAAGTGCTCCATACTACAGCCCTTTGCTGATCTTGGTTCCCTTCACCTAGGCAGGATCAATTAGTATTTCTGCTGTGTCTACACAAAGTATTTCAGTACTGACCAGTGCATACGTCAGAAAAAACCTAAAACAAATACCTAAGTAATTTTAAATTCCCACTAAGTAAAATAAATCTTACCTTTATGAGAAGGTGGATTATAACTAGAAGAGGGCTGAATCTCATTTCTTACCTTCATCCTCCTGAAATAACTCAACAAGTATTGCCTTAATGCAAAACTGTTTTTCTGCTCTTCAGCTGGAAGCATATGGGTACTTTTTCACCACAGTTTTTTTAAAGAGAGCTTGGGCACTCATAACAGCTGAAGGAGGTTGGAGCATCAGGCTCAGTGCTTATGGCAAGCAGGACAATCCCTTGTGTTCTAGTGACACTTGTCTGAGGATTTCCTGTAATGTGTCCATTTCTGCCTTCTCATAGTTATGCATGACTTGCAATTTCCCTGAGCAGACTAAGGGCAGTCAGTAATTTATAATGGCATCCTTTTGTTATTTAACTCACTTTAACTCTCTATAAGAGACCCATCCTTTGTCTGCTTGTATTTCTGAAGCTTTTCTGGTCAGACAGAGAGGATCTTGCGTTGCTCCAAGCTATGAAAGTCTTACCAGAATAAGACAGCAATTAGTCAATAGGTTTTTCTCCTGGCTGCCAAACCAACTTGAGTGTGTTCTGAACACCCTGAATCTATGCTAATAAATCTAACAGCCAGCCTGCTCAAATAAATCCACACGACTTTGAAATGGCTGTTCTTGGAGAATCTTTAGCTGTGCTTAAGGTACAAAAGTGATTAACTTGTATTGGAGCCAAAAGTAAGTGAAAAAATACAAATTCGGGTTTTGAGAATAAGTTCTTCCTGATATTGGAAAGATCACTATGAAACACATTCCAGTCTCATATCCTTTTATTTCATGTTGGTTTTACTCTGAGGTTTTTCTTTTTATAGGAAATGTATCCCCTGTATTCTGTGAAAGATAAATCCTACAGAAGAAGAAAAAACCAGTTGTGGGTTTTTTATCTGTCAAATACCATCTCTTATTTGGTGATCCTGTAGCATTATCAGAAGCAATCAAAGTCTTAGGGTCTGCTTAGATTTGGATATGTTTACCACCAACTCTTGTGTCTTGTATACTAACAACCATTTTTATCATGGCATCAGCATTTAACATCCTTTATAGAAGAGGGTAATCGTATTTATTTAATGGCAAATATTTATACTTCTTTGAATTGTTTCAAAGTCAAGGCAAACCTTCTTTAAGGTTGGTCTGACATACTTTCACAATAAAATTAAGGGAGAGGAGACATCTCAAATTTCCTTTGTTTGAATTCAGAAGGTCTCCTCCTGCCAAGGCGAAACAGTTTGTACACTCCATTTAGCATCAAAATTTTGGGTCTTCTGTATAATATGTGGGGTTTTTTTCTCTGTATTATCTCATAAAACAGAAGGAATTTCCTCATTATTTCAGAAACATCCTTAAGGGCCATGCTCTATCACGGGCTCAGATCTGCTTGACTTAGTCAAAACTGCTTGTATTTTTGCGGAAGCACTGCTGTCCTTGCCTACGGAGACAAAGCAATGCTCTGCAGGTCTGAAAGCAAACTGCCTTTTCCAGCTGCCCGTGCCAGTGTGCTCAGTGAGCCGGCCAGGAACTGATTTACAGCTGCTGGCTGCCACGCATGAGCTGGGAGCCACCAGGGCTGAACCTCTGCTGAGCAGAGCCCTGGTGGTAATGAATGCCAGCATTTTTTAATCACAGTGTTGCCAACTTAATGCATCACGTAAATAAAGAAACACTACAAGTAAAAACTACTGACTCCATAGGTGAAGAAGGTGAACAGTAATACTTGGCTAACAAATGATGGATAAAATGATTAAGCTGTTAGTTTCACGTAGAGATAACCACTGTACGAAGCAGCAGTGTTCACGCAATTTACTAATGCTTCAGGAATTTAGTTCTTAAATGCAAATGCTAACCTCTGCATGAACTGGAGTTTGCTATAAAGTAACCTTACTGTTTAATCTTGTAAAGCACTCCTTTTTTTTATTAGCTTAAAATATAAAGCAGTCATTTGATTTCTCTTGTTCTTTGGTTAACTTACAGTTAACGCTTGTTTGAATTAACTAGTGTTTCTTTCTTTTTATTAGGATTTCAATATATTAGTTTTCATTAGGATGCTGCTCTGCCAAATTCAGTTGTCAGATTTGGCCAGCTTGTGAAATAACTGTACAGTGGTAAAAGATTCAATGAAGAGAGAACCTGATGCCTTTTTTTCATATTTATTTAACTAATATGAATTTAACCCCAGGTCAGAAGTAACTGAAAATTGTTAACTTATGAGTTTTCTTCCACTTCTTTCAAATAATTGTGCCTCCATGTAGAATAATTAATTAGCAGATCTCAGTGCGGTGAAACCATCACTACATTTTAAATTAAACAGAGGCTTCCAGAGAAAGGCAGTAGGCTATGGAATATTCTTCAGAAGTGTTGGGCACAGGCAGCGAGATGCAGAAGAGCTGGTGATGGCATCACGGTCTGTGTGACAAGTACTCTATTGCTGTGTAAAAGGGCTGCAGCACTTAGGGCTGTTAGCTGACTGTCTTTTGTAAATCCCCAACTTACGCCATCAAGAAGGAAATCAGGTTAGGAGTTCCTTGCCTGGAGCTTGTTTACCCAGGGATGGGAATGCCGTGCCAGAGAACAGCCCACAGTCCCTGTAAAAAGGTTATTGCACTGGGAGGTAGAGGTGTCACTGCCACATCTGCCAATTAACACCGTCTTTCAGCAGGTATTCCTGGTGAAATGACGTACACCTACAGCCTGTGCCTGATGATATTTTGTTAGAGAAGTGCACAAGAGCAGGCTACTTTGTTTTAATTACAGTAAGAATTCCATATTGATGATGTGTGTACTTATACACCAAAAACTGCTTGAATGCTGCAGGACAGTACTGGTGGACCTTAATTTGAAGTGTAAGTAGCTCTTCACATCACTGATGCTGGATCTGTTTTAGTTCTCTCTGCCTGAGCATTTGCACAGAGAAAAATGTCCTGCTGTCCACACGTATAACTGACAAATAGCTGATATTCTATGGAGCCCTATTTTTAGGTGGTCAAAGGAGTTCAATCAACCATTTACTATTCATAAACTAAATTAAAGTTTTACTGTTTATATATAAAATTTAGTTGTTATTCTGTGAGGAAAAGCTATGAATGAACAAGAGCCTCTTGATGTCACAGAGATGACACCACAAGAAACTGCAGTTTGCAAATAATGCACCACTGCAACTAATAGTATAAATGATAATAATTTCCTATATAAAAAATACATATATGGGGATAATACTTAGGCAGCAGTAAGAACTAACTGAAAAAATACTATGCTTCTTCCACACCAATGAATCACAGCCAGGAATAAGGATAAACAGCAAAATTTAATTATTGACTTAATTATAACAGTACTGATGAAAAACTAAAGATGCTAATTAGCTATCTGAAGTTTCAGTCAAAAGGCACAGGAATATCTCTGGACTGAGATTTTCTATACAGAATTTACACTGGGATTTGGGTATCCATGTTTGTAATTCTCAATGACTACCTTTATTTGCTAGTGTTGCCAATTTTTTTCCTATGCCTTTGTATTTTAACAACTAAACAGCTCTCCGTTAAGTTTTACCTTGCCAAATTAGCTGTTCAGGTTTGCCTATTGCTGCATGGATCAAATTGTCTTTTGATGAATTATCTGCATTGTTTGTTCTGCAGCAAAACTCTGCGTGCAGTTTACAAGCAAACAGCATTTCAGCTCAGCAAAGGACACAACTAAGGTGTATTTTTAAATGTGCATGACAGAAATTAGAAAACGCTTTTTGGGAAATCATGCCATAAGCAGGTTTTTGCAGCAACTTTTTGTTGGCAATCAGGTGCTAATTAAGCATCTAAGAAATTGTGCTCATACTTTTAATTTCGTGTGATTTCTTTTCAAGATGAAAATTGAAGAAAGTGACTGTTCCAATCATCTGACAGGACAGCTCCCAGAAGGACTTCTGGGGCACAGGATGAATATGTACTCTATGCCAAGTTAGGTAGAAGACATCCACAAAACAGCAGTTCATATCTAATGATAGCAAAACAAACCAAAAAGATATCCTGAGGGCATAGCAATAAAACTGCCTGATGTCCGGACAACTTCCATAGACTGAGGCTGTTTTTATGCACCTAAATATGTAAATTTTGGTTTACTGAGATTTTGAAATCATCTGAGCAGCTCAGGCAAGAGGGGCATCTGGCTCAAGAGAGATTATCTCAAAGATGACAGCACCCATGTCAACAAACACTTGACTGCAGAATTCTCTACAGGAGCTTCTGCACACTAAAGACTAGAAGAGCTGACATGTCCAGGTTGCCACAGCCTTGGGAAGGGAGTACCAAAGCAGCAGAAAGAAGATCTTCACTTTTGCAGCCTTTTCTCTGCCTGTCCTCCCCCATTTTTATGAAGTAGTAGTGCTAGGCTGATATGTCCTATCAACAATGGGGCAGGTGAACTGAGATTGACATTGAAACTTATTTTGCTTGTCAAAGCCATCAAAACAGGGAATTTCGGAAGTGATGAATGGTGGAGTGCTTAAATATTTTCAATATCTTGTCGCTGGTTTCACCAGTAAGTGGCCCTTTGTAAACACCAACAAAAAAAATCATTGCAACATCATCAACAAGGAAATTCCCTTTCCAGGTGAAGAACATCTGGTGTCTCCTAGTGAATATCTCTGAGAAAGTCTGGGACAGAGCTGGAACAGGAACACAGAGCTCCTTCCTGTAAATCATATTCTTGCTCACATTTCCCAAGGTTCTTTACATACTTGTAACCTTCCTCTCTTACCTATCAGCAGACATAGTTCAGCTGCAGTAGAAGAGATGTCTTGGTGGCTTGGTAAGGTTTTTGGCTTTGGCAGTTCCTTGCCAAAAGAGCAGCTTGCTCATAGATGAACCTATACCCTTATCTGTCAAAATATTTCAATTTGTAGTATGTTTACCCAAGCAATCAGGCATGTTAAAACTGTACCCAAATTAGTTCCAGAACAAGAGGTTAGCACGGCCCTCTGGCTCTGGGCTGTCCCCAGAGTAATTAGCCCTGATGAGAGGCTTATTAGTTACAGCACACAGCCACACTTATGCAGGTACACTGTTCTGAGGATCCCAGCTAAATACTAAATCCTTCAGACAGTACTGTGCCTGCTATGTGGCATTAGTTTAGGACTCCCGAGCATGACATTGCCTCCCTTACTTACCTCTTACATTGTCCTACTTCTCAGATTCCCTTCCACCACACAATATTATATATTTTCTGATCCCTGAGTCATCCCTGCCCCTAATTCATCATCCCTTGCCGGTGTTAACTACAGATCTCTCACATTTAGAGGATTGTTGGGAATAGCTCCATACATACTCATGCCAATCAAAAGTGCACAAGGCACATCTGATGGCTGAACTCGATCAAAAATCAGACATATCTTAGGAGATAGTCCTGATATACAGGTCAAACCCTTTGGATTTCAAGTAAATGCATCCCATTCTCTGCACTTCTGTCCTGCATGTTGCAGCATTGCACTTTTTTCCCCTAACTTTTGTCTGTAATTTTTTTAAAGAAAAATCCTCATTGCCAAACTAGTCCAGAAAATGCCTTGCCTGTAGCTCTGCTCCTTTGTATCATTCCATTTACATTGGATGGGAAAGAGCCAAAGAGGAATACCTGTCTATGTCTTACACTAGTTTCTGCTTTTCTCTCTTCTTGCATTCTTCTTTTATTCTGATATTCCTCAAGCACATACAATAAATGCCTCACATTTCTTTAGTAACACCAGCTGAAGCAACCAAGCTACAAAGAGGGATGCCTATTCCAATATGTTTTTTTAGATTTATCTAATGCTTTTTCTTTCAATCCAGTCCCACAAAGAGCACTCATGATGTAACCCACATCTTTACACACACAAAAGTTGGCAGAGAGGAGGGAACATAGATCATTACTGTGCAGCTGAGCCTTAGACCTCTCTGTCACTAATTCTGCAGGAGTATGAATTTGTTTCTGAGTTTCATGCTTATGAACGCTGTCCTAAATGCAGTCACATAGTCAGAGAATCCTAGAATGGTTTGGAATTGGAAGGGACCTTTAAACACAATCTAGCTCCAGCCCCCTGCCATGGACAGGGAACTTTCCACTAGACCAGTTTGCTCAGAGCCCCATCCAGCTTGACCTTGAACATGTCCAGGCATGGGAAGTCCACAACTTCTCAGGGTAACCTATCCAGTGTCTTGCCACCCTCATCATAAAAGAATTTCTTCCTTATATTTCATCTAATCCTCACCTCTTTCAGTTTAAAACCACCACCCCTTGTCCCATCATTACATGCCTTGCACAAAGTCTCTCTCTGGCTCTCTTTTAGACCCCCTTTAGGTACTGAAAGGCTGCTGGAAAATCTCACAGGAGCCTTCTCTTCTCCACACTGACTCGCCTGCCTCAGCCTGTATTCACAGGAGAGGTGCCCTCTGATCAACCTAGTGGCCCTCTGGACTGGTAATCCTTACTACTCAAATAGTTACTTATTTTGGGTGTTTGAAGTTCTTCAATACCATTTTTTTGTGACACAGGGTAACAAAAAGTTCAAAAGGTAACTTTGAAATGCTCTGTGGAACTGTTTCCATTTTGATTATCAAATTCTGCTAAACACAATGAAAGTGAAACATGCTGAGGGCGTTGCAGGATACATCCCTCAATAGCTGGTAAAAGACATTTTAGAGAAGCTCATGATCTGATAAATCTCTTATCATTGTTCAAGAGGAAGGAAGGACTTGGCTAAAGGAACACCTAAATTACGCAAGCTCACCTTGCCACCCCCACAGCCAGGTGCTTTCTTTGTACTAAGAAGGAGAGCTGGCACTTTTCCAGGGAGGTGTGTCAGAGGTAAGTGAACTGAAGTATCCTATTGTGTTGTAACAGTCGTTCTGGAGACCCGAAGGTGTGCCCCTGCCTTTATAAATACCGCGCTGCTCTTCCAAGCAGCTCCGGCTCTTTTGAAAGAGGGGAATTGCACCAGGAGTTGCGTTTGGGTGTCTCCGAGCCCTCTGCAAGGTATGTATTTTAGTTATCTTACTTTTGCACTGTTCCACTTGCAGCAGAAGGCTACTGTCGAATCGTTATCCATTTTAATGTAATTATTTCCTGTGTTTGCAACAGAACTGTGAATACCATATGAGGTTCCCTAAAGAGGGGTTTATGGAGTGAAAATTTGTGTATACTATCAGGCATGAAGCAAGTTCAGTAAGAAGTAAGAGCTTGCTCACATAAGCTGCTACCAGTGTATTCTACAGTCTAAATTCATGTAACTAAAGATATTGGCAGATAACTGAATGTTGAGATAGATTCTTTATTAGTGTAGCTGCACACGAATTTCTGCTTTCTAACACAAAAACTTAGCTACAGAGATAACTATGATGGAAACATCTAAAAAATACATTTAAGGATTTAATCATTAAAATGCCAGGTTTAAACCCTTCTCTGATCCTGAAAGCTGCTTTATAAAGGCAAACATCTACAGAAATAAGCATGCTCTGCACAGATGCAGGGATCATCTTGACAATAATTTGCTAACTAGGTACATTTCAAAACTGAAGTTGCATATTTATCCCTGGAATTTGATGGCTTTAAAAACAGTCCAGTACACTGCAAGTTATCTTCACCAGCAAAAAGGTAGTTCCATTTGTTTAGCAGTCAAGGTGGAAGAGAATGCATCAATAGTTACTTTTTGCTGTCTGAAAAGACTACCATAACTTCTTTTTTCAGAGCAAATTTGAGATACTGGCAAAACAGTGAATTACAAGGATTTTCAGTATGCCTACAAAAGAGTTTTCCTCAACTTGAACCAAACAGTTTCCTTTCTATCTGGCATATTTTTGAAGAATAGCCAGAGGTTGGAGTCAAAAATGCTTATGAGTCATTTTACAAAATAGATTGTGAGAACAACTGCTTTATTGTTATAATTTAAGATATGCATCTGAGAGATTGACAAATTCCAGGTTCAAATTCCTTCTCGGACTGCAGAAGACATTTTAATTAAGTACCTCAGTCACTGGGCAGTAGTACGTCCTGGCAGTGATTCTTCTATCCCCATTGCATAGACAATGAAGTAACTGAAAGTTACTCCACAGCCTCTTACAAGGATAATTCATAATGGTATTTAAACCAGGTATTATTTACACAAAGGACAGATCCTTTTGCTGATAACACCACTTTAAGAGGTACCAAAGAGCAGTGTGCTGCCATGTCTGAAAAACTTCAACTGTCAAATGTAAGACAGCATTAAGTGAAAATATTTTTATCTTTTTGTTGGTTCTGAAGGCAGATAACAAGCAGAACAGAGACCATGAGGATCAAAAGCTTTGGACTCCTTTGTGTATTGATGCTGGTCTCCCAGATGCTACTAGCCAACTGTGAAAGACAGAAGGAAAGAAAAAAGGGAAGACAAGGCATAGAACATGGTGGAAAAAACCAAAAGGAATCTAACCAAGGAAACGAAAAAGGGCAGAAGTCAAAAGGAGGAAAATCATCTCCTAAAGGCAAGTTTGAAACCAAAGAAAATGCTAAGTGCACCTGGTCAGTGATGGACACAAATGCTGTTACTGTGCACGTACAGTGCAAGCGTGGTGACAGTGAGTTCTGGTGTGAATTCTCTGGAAACCCTTCTAGCTGTGCACAGTATGCAGCAAACCAGAAATCCTACTGGAAACAAGTCTCCCGCTCCCTAAAGAAGCAGAAGCAGATTTGTCAAGACCCCAAAACTGTACTAAAATCTAAATTATGTCGGAAAGGCCCACAAAGTGCTCACCTCAGGTTGACTCACTCAAGCCTACTAACAGCAGTGGGTCCTGCCAAAGAGAACACAATGCACCACACAAAAGAAGTTGTTCAGACTCCAGCAGATGCCTCTGTGACTGGAAAAAGGCTAGAACACAGTCCTCAAGATTGTGTTGAGGATGTAGATTACATTGACCAGAAAAAGGTGGCTGAGGAGTACTGTCCAGAAAGCTTGCTTTCTTTCTGCAACTTTTTTATCACAATGGTCCAAGACAAACGATGCTGAGGAGGTGTTTCTAAAGCTCTGAATCGTGAAAGTCTGGTCTCTTTTAAGTTACTGCAAACCATTCCAGATTTCATTCTCATGTTCTATAGTGTATATAAACGAGAAGGAATATATTTTTCTGATTTTGTACATACACAACAGACTACTCTAACATAGTTGAAGATGTTATAGATGTAGTGTGCCCACAGATTGCTACCCAATGGATGTGTTACCAGTGGATGTTACGTACTCTGTGCAGAAGTGTATCAGTAATCTCCTCAGCCCTCTTTGAGCTGTGCCAGCCAAAGTGATGAATTCAGTGCCATGCACTTCTTGGTTATGTACAATGCTTTTGACCTAAAAATTATTAAGAAAAATAAACTTCAAAATACACTAAAAGTATTCCCTCTCTCTCTGTGTTTTACTAGATTTCTCTGTAAGTGCTAAACCTTTGTCAAAGAGTGATCTTTCACCATATCTGGGTGAAGTGTTGTTTATAAAGTAGTTTCAAAAATATTTCTGCAGCTTTCCAGACTTCAGCTTTTGATAGCAAGCTACATTACTGTTAGATTTTCATCATGGTATTAATGAAGGGCAACAAGATTTTCTGATTTGTCAGTAAGTGTGCAAATATTCAGTTTTTAATCACACCAAAGGAGGTCAGAACACTTTGAAAACATAAATTCCCTTTTTTTTCTCCTACAGTCTGAAGCACATTGTACAAATTTTCTGGTAGATGAACAGAGATGTGGGGATAAAATGAGTTGTCCAAGTTTGTACGTAGGCCCAGGACTGGATCCCTTATTCAACAAATAAAGAACTCACATTCAACACTACCTGCATGTTTTTTTGAAATTCCATATTCTTCTATCTCTCTGTATGGAGGTCACTAATATTTTTTCTGTTCATTAAACTTCATCTGTGTTTAAAAGCCCAAACAAACAAACAAAAACCCACAACATAAAAACTCCACCCAAAACTCCAAGAACAAAGATGTTAGAAAATGTAAGGCTAAATAATGACAACTGATCTTTGCTAATTTTTGAAAATTCAGCTGGAAGAACTTTAACATGCAACTTACACTTTTCTTATGGATCTGAGCACAGAACTATGGTCTTCTGCTGGTGATCCACTTGAAGAAACTTGAAATTTCATGAAAAACAATTTCCCTGATAATTTCTAGCAAATTAAACTAGCATTTTGGTCTCTTGAGAAAATACAGCCTGTTACGTTCTGTTAATATGTCATTGCTAAAATATTTTTAAGATGGGTAGTTATGAGTTGAATGTGGGGTGGTGCTATTAGTCAGATAAACTGTGTTTGAGAAGGATTCAGATGTGTTTCCACACAAGTAAAAATGGCAAAAGAGAAGCAGATTCCTCCTACTGAAGTTCTAGTCTCTGCATGCCCTGTGGAAACACTGGCTGTTAGCAGGCCATGCAGGATGAATTTGGTCAGACTGATATCCACAGCAAAGCAAAATTCCAGTAAAAAGGGGCATCAACACTAACACCTGTGAGGCTGGAAGACAGCCATTTTGGTGCCACGTAAAGTGGGAAAACAGCTACCAGCTCTTTCTTATTACAGGAGATGCAAAAATACTGAGAGGGCAGGTAAGCTGCAGCTGCTAGACACTTTACGTGTTGGCCTACACCCCTTCACATTAGAAGATAATTGAGATAAGAAAGTAAAAAATGCAGAGGAAGTATTAGGAGCTTTATTTGGCCCAAGCAATCATACACTGCAATAATTAATTAATTATTAATGTCTACTCTGGTATAGAGACATGAGACACCTTCCTATTAGTTCCAGATTATAACCAGAGCACTGGGCAGGCCTGACTTAAGAGTCTTGCTTGCTCCAGATATTTTGGCAAATGCCCAATCCTACATACCCTTAGCTGCTGTTACTCTCAGGAGCACTATGGTGAGGACTTTGTTGCCTGAAGCAGGATCTGCTGAGTTGCCAGAAGGCACTGCTCTCCCTGTGGCTCCCAGCCAACCACACACACTGGGCCAGTGACACATCCCAGAGCAAATTCCAGCCTGGGATTCCAAAGCTGTGAGTTACATCTCCATGTGCAGGACTGTCAGCACCTGGACCCACGTGCTGGAGCTGCACATTCCTCTCCAGGGATGCATTATATTTCTTCTGTCTCATCTTCTTGTTTCCATTCAGGGCTGACTTTGATCTTCACATGTGGCTCTTTGCAGGAGGAAAACATGCTCATTCTCAGCAGTTCATGGGTGCATTTCACCTTCAGTGCAAGCAGTTGTGGAAGCACAGTGTGGAGCATCAGGAGAAAGAGGGGATCTCTGTGCAGCCTTTTTCCTCAGAAGGTGGGCTAATGTGAGAGTGAAGATCTCAAAACAGTCTCAGCCAAAGTATGGAATTTTTTACCTCCATGAGTGTGTAGTTTTGAATGTTCTTCAGAAAGGTGCATTTCAGAATAGCAGCATCTGAGGAAAATGTGTCTGGAGTCTAACTTCAGTAGAGCCTATTCTATAATCTACTGACCACAGCTCTCTGGCTAAGAGGGTCTGAGGTCTTGTTGCACTTTCCAAGCCTGGTGTTTTTTCAGCCAACTTCCACAAAGCCATCACTTGGCAACAATCATGTATGATTCTTTCTTTGGGGCATGTACTGAGTCATTGAAGTCAGTATAACTTTGGTGATTGTAGATTCAAGCTAAACATCAATAAAACATTTCCTGGTATTGTTCATCTTAGGACCTGTGCTCGTTATGACGAAATTCACAGCTGAGCTCTATTCTCTGACTCTTTGTCCCAGGTGTACCAACTGTCGTTGTGTCAGAACTTCAGGTTTGAAGAACTTTATGGTAGTGACTTTTCTAACACCTTTTCTAGGAGGGCAGGCAGGACTGCAGTGAAGGAAAGCAATGAATGGGTTTAAATCCTGAGTGCATGGTCCAAGTCCTCTGTCCTACCATATTGAAAACCTAACAATCTCAGCCTTCTTAGTGTTGATGTGAGTTATGGACAAATCAGCCCTATTGTACACCTGGGGAGACAAAGTACAGGAAGGCTGGATGATCTTGACAATCATGGGAAGAATATCAGAGGCTGGATCAGCAACCAGACAGAGGTCTAGAGTTCCAGTGGTTCCCTTCTCCCATGCCTCATGATTAGGCCATTCTGGACAAGAACAGTATGGATTTGTTCCTGAAGGTATCCAGCTAGCTTCTAGGTATTTTTAAATTATTAGGAGTATCTTGGTGAAAAATTAGATTACATTCTAGGCAATATAACTTGTTTTGCAGACAACGCTAGGTATTATAATGTGAATACTTATTTGGAAGAAAGATAGGGCTTTTGAAGAGAGGAAACTAATTTTAGCTTCAGACATGAAGCTTCAGGGAGTTTCTCTTCTGCAATATGGAATACTTATACATTTAGTAAATGCTTTAGATGATGGATGATCTTTTTAGATGGACCCAATCCCCACACACTCCCACAAATTCTTACTCTCCTCAAACTTAGGAGTTTCAAAAAATCAATTTTATTTTAAAAAGAGAAGAGGCAAATTTGGAATTTTTCCAGCCGGTATCTCCTAACATATGATGGTTTTATCTGAAAAAAAGTTACATATTTCTTTGTATTCACTAGGAAATGGGAAGACATTGTTAATGCCCTGAAAATAGCTCTGGCAGTGCAGCACTACCTAAGAATCTGTAAAATTTCAGCTCCTTTGAAGTTTTATTCATTACTATTTACCTCAGTGTATTTTATGCCCACTTTCATATGCAATTTCATTTGAATGAGTTTCCGTTCCTTTTGCAACCTCCTTTATTCATTTACCACTTTGGCAACAGGACAGATTAGGTATCTAATCTCATATATTGCTTGACTACTTGAAGGAGAACAGAACTGAGAGTGACTCAACCTTCCTGCTTCCAGGAGTTCCCCACCCTCCTCTTCCCCCGAGGGGGCCAATGGGTACCTGCCACCTGAAATCACCTCACCTGGAACTGACCAACCCCAGTGGAGACTGTGTTCAGACAAGACACATTTCACACTGCCATGCTCCTTCTGTGCAGAGCTGAACCTAGATAATAAATTCCCCTCCCTTTTCCACTTTCGCCTTGTTTTTTTCTGATGCTGCCCTGAGCAAGGCAGCTCAACACTTGTTGGTTGCTGCTGCACCTCACTTGTACCTTTGCTGGGTTTGCATTCCAATTCAATGCATTATATAGTTTGTTCCTCCAGGCTATTCCAAGAGTGGTACCATAACAGGAATTGATCAAAAGGAAAAATGCAGCTTCAAGGCTGGGAAATTCAGCAAGTTCCAGCCTGCAGGGGTTCCTTGCAATCTTGTCCCTTGGATGATGCTCCTGACAAGAGCATGCATGTCCTCTGCCTGTTATCACCATAAATGCTGCAATTCCTAGGGCATTTCTGTGTTCTAACATCCTGGAATTTCTTTCTGCTCCCTCCTTGACCAAGCAGGGGAACTCCCAACCCTGGCTGCAGTCATCACCTCTCTTCAAAGAGCCAAAGAGAAGGCGGAATGCAAGATTCCTGGTAAGGTTAGGGTTATCAGACACTGAACACCTGGCGGGCTCGGAGGAATATCTGTGTGTCTCTCCTGCTCCTTCCATTGCTGTTACTACAGTGAGACAATACATGGTCACAGATGAAGACAGGTGACTGGCTGTGTCATAAAGCTTTTTACCTGTTTGCAGAGCTTTGTAGCAGGAAAGGATGCATTAGGGCCCAGCTTATCTCTTAAACAAGGATTGATACATAAGGGACTTCTTTGGAAACATACTGCTATCCTTGTAAAGTGTGTGTTTTACTTAGTCACCAGAATTTCTTCCAAACTTGCTTATCAACCCTACTGGAAATACCTGTCTTTTAAAGAACTGATACTGAGTAAGTGGAAGAACAGTGAAATGTTCCCACCAAGCCAATGTTACCTGCCTGCCTCAGCCACAGATCATACCAGGCCTCATGTGGAAATGATAAACTTAATTAACCCAAAGCTCCCAGTGGAACGTGTAAGTCTCACACTGATTTCCAGGCAACGAGCAGACACATCAAAGGGACTTTGTTATATAATGAGAGCCTGTGACACGTTCAAAACCATCGACCAGTGTGCACTTGTAAGTACTCTGTGGTGTTTTGTGTATGCCAGGGAAGAAAGTTGTTCCAGCCAGCCCAAACGTTTGATGTTAAAATTAATCTAAAAATGAAGGAATTACAATACTATCTGTAACAGGAATGTATTCTATACATCCGTAATATGTGCACTAATTATATGCAATAAGTGTGCTCAGATAATAGAATATTATTTAAACAATACTAGTTACCTTTACACCTTTTGCCTGAAGGTGCTATGGTCTCTAGAGTCACTCTAGAGGTGGTGTGGTTCCCTGAAAAATTTTACACTGCTTTTGAGCTATTCCACAGCAGCTGAATCCCTACAGATGTACATGCCATGGCAGCTCAGTTCCCACTGCTTGTTCAAAGCCTGCAGTGCTCAGTGTCTGGTAGGGAGGCCTCCAGGTAAGTGTTAAACTCAGAAACACTCTGTTCCTCACATGGGCAAATGACACAGAAGAGAGCCAAATAGTAAGCTCTGAGACAGACAGCAGTTAGAACACCAGGGATGCTGAATTTTTGTGCAATTGCAGAGGAAATACTGTCTTCAAAGAAACCATGACACATGGGCTGCACATGCTGGTGCAGATGGGGTGCACAGTCTTGGTTAATGATCAGATTGTTGCTTGTACAGGGTGTCTGGGGCTCCCAAGCCACTCTCACTGCAAGCGAGGACATCGGCTGATGATGTCCTGGCCAATGTCCAGAGAGGTAATTACACTGTGCTGCCCAAGCTCTTCTCGGAATTTCAATCAGATGCAGCTTTTTTCACTGTCTTAAACTGCTTTGTGCTCTGACAGTTAATACTCTGGTGTGGCTGATCTCACATAGGCAGGGGACTGGAAAAATATTTACTGAAGTCCCCCAGGTCTGAAGGAGGATCAGTAATTAAGGCAATTTTCAACTCTTATTTAGAGAGAAGATATTAAAAAAAATTAAAAGTGATGGTTTAAAAACAAAAGCAGAAAATCATTGTTTTCAGACAGGCAGATTTAATACTAATAATTAGAAACACAGTTTTCTTATCCAGTGGTTTTATCTTGAATGTCTTTGAGCTTGATGTTTCATTTATTCTGCAATCCACAGAATACTATGAAAATGTGAGTATCTTTGCCCTCACAGTGTGAGTAGGGCTTAAAAACATAAACTAAGTCTGTATCAGCTGTCCAAAAGCCAAATTCCTAATACAAAGAGCCCCCCACTTATTATTACCTTAAAAATTGCTTTCTAACCTAATCTCATAAGGGTGATCCACAATTTTTGAGTGCTTTACACTGTGAGGAGAGACATACCGGACAATCAAATATGAGCAGTATTAGTAGAAATTACTTTCGTAAAGTTGACTTTTTCAAAATACAGGGGCGAAAATGTACCTGAAAAAGAAATGTTAAGAAAAGATCATGTGAGATTCTGTGGGAGTGGTGCTTAATGGTGAATAAAAGTGTAATTTGCAGAAAACAGAGACCGGTAATGTAAGAGCTTGTGATCCTACCTGCATGGCTCATGTGAATTTGCCCCACACTTGCTCCTGTAGACAGGTCTGGCAAGAGTACAGCTGGCATTTCCATTAGTTGTGTTGGCTTCACCCTCTGAAAGCATAGAAAGGTATCTGGAGATTAAAGCTCTTTTACTTTCCTTATAGCACTGGTCTACCTATCACCCTTCCTATCTCTTGAATGTTGAGTTTGAACTTCTCTTTGCATTTCTAATCCTTGAGTGGCCTTGTGTTTTCCTGCTGAGCTCCACCCATTTACACAAGCACTGTTTTCAAAGACAGATGTCTATTCAGTGCATATGAAGCTCCCCTGGACTTGCATAAGCACAGCTCAGAAGTAACTTTGACTATCATTAGGATTAATTTTATCTTTTGAAATAGCTACTGTAATTCACTATTGATGAATAAGTCAGAGGAGGCCAAATAATTAGATGCTCGCAAATAGAATTAATTGAAAAATTGAAAACAGGATTAAAGGAGAAAGTAGCAGAGGCACAATCAATGCCTATCTCTCAACAGCTCTCTCTTTCCACACTCTCATATGTCATGTAATTTAGATCATGACTTTTAGGCTTCTTCATGAATCCAAGACGCAGCTGCTGCAGGAGTTCAGCACACACTGCAGTCGATATGACCCCACAGGAAACTAGAGGCAATGTACCTGACCTGATGGATAGGGAGCCATTGCCTGCCTAAAAGGATCCAGACATGCTCATTCTGGCTGGTTTTGTGACTGGGACATCCAGCTATTATGGAGTGTTATCCTCACTCTTAGGCTGGGGGCTCCTGATTTTTGCTGCTGATGAGATGTCCTTTAGGGTGTTACTCTCCTGCAGCCCAAAGTTCAACTGATCATTGGTAGTGAGCAGTAGTTTAATCCAGTGGCTGCTGTCACAGCATTCCTCCAAATTTAAATACAGAAGGAAACAAAGTTCACTGTTTGCAGCAACACTTGAAGTGTTTGCTTTCTTTAGGCGTGTTCTCACTAGCTTATTTGGTCTTGTTACTGCAACCACCTATGATGAGTTACTGCTCATCATAGTCACCTCAGATTTCATCCACCAATTGCATGTATGCAAGAGACTACAACATATCTGACGTTTGCAAGAAACATCTTTGAGAGTAGGCAATTTCATGGTCCTACTTTCTCTCCTTTATTTTGGGTGGTGGTGCTTCCAAAAGCCTCTGGTTCTCAGAAGTAAATCAACATGCTCTAAAACTTCACCTCTGAACTCTTAATGCCATAAGAAAAGATATTTTTATGGAATCTGGGAGTCCCAGGGTTTGATCCATCAGATGATGAGTTGGAGGGAGTTGTATTCTGCCTCAGAGCTCTGACGGATGCTGTTTAGTTCTCTTTCTCTTGTGTTGTGTTTAGTCATATCAAAACTACTAAATCGACAGACAGACATACTGCTGGTGCACAGAAAACAACAAATAACAGGCACAACCTGAGCAGTGCATTGTAGTGCAGACCATTCAGGAGCTTCAGGGGCTCTAGATTTATTATTGTTAATACTAATTATATATAAAATAAATCTCTTTTGAAAATCATTGTAGAAAAATAACTACCAATGCTGCTTTTGTACCCAGCTGATTTATTGCACATTGTATATGCATCTGTCTGGCAACAAGTAGGACATATGAGCAATGCTCTCTTCGCTCTTTCCAGAATCTAGTTTGCTTTACTGAGATTTAAGATGTCTCACTGTGAGGCTAATAGGAAGTGAAATCTGTCTAATGAACATATCATTACTGGTGAGCTGCTAGGTAAAGTTCAGCTTGGAAAAAGGGTTTGAAAATACCCTTTTTCAACCACCAGGAAATTCATGTGCCTCTTTTGTGGTCAGCATCCCAAAATCCACGACCAATGGATGCAACAAATGAAATAAGCCAGCAATCCCAGTCACCACTGTGTGCAGACTTTTAAAATGCTTGCGCAAAAAATACAATTTTCTACACAATTATAAAAATTTCATATCTTCTACATTCACATTTAAATTACTGAAATCTGTACCTTGCAAGAAATAACTTCCTTGGCCTCACTGTTTCTTAGGGTTTCTAGACTACATTGATAGCTCTGCAGTATTCATCCTGCCTTGGAGGCAAAATACCACATTCCAAGGAACATCCCAGAGATGGAGGTTAATCCCTTTCATACACCTTACAGCTGAATTTTGTTTGTGCTTCCACTGCACAGAAGACACAAATTCAAGTTAAATGCTGTTGGAATACACCACAGTTATCACAAAGATCTACATATAAAATATTGGTCTTCACCCAATTTTCTTTGGGTGAAAAGTCAAAGAGCAGTAATAACAATAGAATCAAGTAGTGGTACCTGGTGCTAGACATTTCGTTTATTTGCCATTCATATGAAGAGGTGGATCAAATGTGTGGTGAAATATTCAAACAACCTTCTAAGTCTTCAAACTAAGTCTTCAGTTTAGTCAAAAGCCTACAGTTATTCACTATTCTCATTCTCTATTATCTGTTAATGAAGAAAGATGAAGTGCCTCGGGACATGAGGGACGTGTTAGACTGCATGTAACCAAATATTTGTTGTGCTTATAGTAGTGCTTAAGCAGCAGTACAGAGTACCCTAACAGGGCAAGGTGTTGGTGTTTTGGATCAGCAGCAGCAAGACCTGGGAGAGGAATAAGATGGGAAATAATGAGCAGCAGCAGGGCAACAGCAATGGCCATGCTGAGCAGCGCTGCAGAAGGCAATGGGACAGGTTGCACAGGCTCAGCTCACCAGCAGCCCTGCACAGGCACTCTCATCCTGTCTGAGGATGTTGAATACCTTGTTTGCTAGCAACAGCAGGAACCTGTAACAATAAAAACTATAAAGGTAGGGAGAAAGAGAAATGTGTTACAGTATGATTTTCCTTTGGGGAAATAAACCATGAGATCAATGTGCATGGCCTTGCCTGAACTTCACCTATTTTTCCATCAAGAAATGTAATCCTGGATTTCTCCGAGGACTGCAGCATTCCCCCAGGATTCTGGACACCTCATAGTTTAAACATACCTGAGGGAAACCACAATGCACAGTATATTAGTATATTTTGGACAGACTTGTGTCCCTTCACATGCCATGTGCTACCACAGTTACTTTTCTTAGAGGAAGCAGAGAGAGCAGAGACAAACTTGCAGCAGCTCTAGGAGTGTGTGGCACCAATGCTAATCTTATCTGTGCTTCTTGCAGTTTAGACATGTGCCTTTGATCTGTGGCATTGTCCAAGGTCCTATAGGTCACAGATTGAGCTTCTGTTATTGCTGTGTTATTTCATTGAAAGACTTACCCAAAATAACCCAATGGCTTGCACACACAGAACCTGCTGATCGCAGAAAATTAAAAAAATTAAAACTGAAGCTGACAGGTCAAAATCCAACATTAATCAGCTTCTGTTTGCTTAGTTCTATAGCCAGGAAAGGAGCCTTTACCTGAGGCTATCTTGTGAATTTTGCAGGCAGGAACATCCCATGAAACAATATTTCTTTAGGGAACAGTTTGTTCTCTCTCAGTTGGTAACAAGAGCTGTGGTTTTGTTGAGGCCTGTGTTAAGATACTATATCCATGACAGGGAAAGATATAATTACAAAATTAAAAGTTCTTTTTTATGTTAGTCCATCATCATAATTAGTAATGTGTGTAAATTACCAATAAATATGTATTATTTCATTCAAGCAATGATTTTTGATTTAAATTGGCTGAATTTTCTGAGCATCAAAAAAATGCATTTGGAGAGCTTTTCTGGCTGCTAAGTGTGAAAGTGGTCAGAGAAGCTGGCTAATCCCCCTCTCCTCTAGCTGTACTTTCAGCTGCAGGGTTCATGGTGAAACCTCTCAGAGATTACAACATTTTTACCAAGCACTGACTTTTCTAGGGCAATCAAAAATCCTGGCAATCACAAAGGGAATAAAAATTTACCACTGTCAATGATGCATCATATTTCTTCACTCGTCCTACAGCCCTTTTATCTGGGAAATGCTGGGTCCCTAGTGACAGGGCTCCTATCCAGCCACTGGGGGCTTTTTTTCCCTGCAGTGGTTCTTGTTTCCTCTTACTCAGGTGTGAGCTGCTTGAGCAGGCCCAGGGAATGCTGCTGCTCTCCTTCTCTGGGTAGTCTCCCACGGTCAGCAGTGCTCTTTGCAGTGGTGTTCATCAGGAATCCTGGCACGCCAGGGATTGGGCTGCTGGAGGACAGTCAGGACATTAAAGGCTCTGCCCCATCCACCTGCGTGGGGCTGGGCTGCTTCCTGGCTGGACTCAGAACTGGGGACAAGGCAGCACAAAAGCCTGGGTTCTGTCTCAGTAATCATTAACTGGAATATCCCTGTCAGTACTAACCGGGGTTTTAACTGAATTCAGGTAACAACAAGATCCTTATCTCTGGATAGGGATGTTTTGCAACAGACTCTGTGTGGGTTCATTGACCTGCAGATGCCTGTCAGCTCACGGGACAGCCCAGGCATTAATATTCAGCACAACTCACCCACAGCTGAAAATAATACAGGGAATGATTTATTAATAATTTCCTATTCATTTTTAATTTACTATATCAAGCTTTAATGTATCAAGTCGTGACCACAGTAACCTTTCCTGAACTAATTGAAGATTATGTCAGTGAAAAGAGTGAAAGGCAATTTTAGAGAGGCAGACTGGTATGTTTTTAGTGTGGCACTGTATAATTTTTGACATTGTAATTAAAAAGCAATTACCTTTAAACTGGCATGATTTGTCATGCTGCACATCCCGAGATCAAAATCAGTCATCTCCCAATAAATTATCTCTGCTCCTTTGAGATAGTATTGTGAGACTGTGACACAAACAGTCCAAACCAAAAGGACATCAAATATTAATGATTTTGCTCCTTTTCTTTGAAATGTAGATAATCTATTTTTGGCTTCAATGTTCAGTTACATCACACAGTCCATGTGCTGTGCCTTCCATTTAGCTTACTTACGGACATCTCTGTTCTACTGGAGAACTGAGTAATAAACAGGAAAAATGTGTAGAATTATGGCCAAATGGAACACCTGCAGAACACAAGTGGGGCACTTGAGCAAGGTTGAGAAGTTAAAGGTGACTGTAGAGCATCATCAGGCTTACAGCTGTGTTTCCATTATTTTCTCTGCTTCAACTTAGTATTAAATCAGGAAATAACTCAGATGACTTTATAACTTTATAACAAAATAACTTTGCATTGGTAAAGAGGTCTTTAATTTCCCAGGATTGCTGTTTTTCTCCTGATAAATTGAGACAGAGAAATGTTGATGCTGGTGAAATCTTTTAGGCTTTGCAGAAGGCTAGTAAGTAAAGCTTGATACATATAATTTGTACTTGAAGGTATATTACTGTGTAGAATGCTTTTTCTCAAGGAGGATAGAGTGACAAAAGGTCTGAATTAGGAAAAAAATCAACTTGTTATAGTTCTGTTAAACTAGAATGTTTGGGCTAATAATTAAAGGGAAGGGTTATTTTGTAATCAATTAACCGTGCTGAAATGATAGGAGAGTATTCTGCTGTAAATTTGAAAAAAAATCTTGCCTACTCTAATGTGTTAATTGATGCCATGATGTTACATTATGAAAAATAATGTGTGAAATAATAGATCAAATGAAAGACATACTTGAAAAAGAGGTTCATTAAAACATCTCTGCAGCCAAGTATTTTACCTACAATGTCCACCCACTTCTGCTGGGTACTATAACAACTGGGTTGGTTTTACATAGGAGAGAATTGGCCTCTCAACTTTGCCCCAGCAAACTCGAATACTTTCTGTAATCATTTTATTATAACTCATTACTGATAAACAGAGTAAAAGTAGGGACTGTGTTTCAGACTAGCTGTGTCAGTCAACAGGCCACAGGGGATACAAAATTAATCTTTACACTAAAAGAATAATAAAGAATGGGAGAGGTTGAAGAAAAAAGATACAGATTCTAGCAAATGTATCATCCTGAAATGTTTACAAAGGTTGATCTCTAATTCACCTGGAAAAGAGCATGAGAAGTGCCTGGATTAAGAATTCCTGTCAGGAGAGGAAGCTGCCCTTCCCCACAGAAAAAATTATCTTTAACACAGGATACAAGAGGAAGCTGTTAACACCTGAGTATAACCACAGAATGAGTCATAGAATGGCCTGAATTGGAAGTGACCTTAATGATCATGTAATTCCAACTCCCATGCTGTGGACAGGGACACTTTCACTAGGCCAGAGCTCAGAGCTCTGTCCAAACGGCCAATATAGGCAAACTATAAATTAATTTCCAGTAATGGTGGTAGGCAATTACTGGAACAGCCTGTGATGAAAAGTGCTTCACTGCCTTTTGTTATCAGAGAGCGTGAGACCAGTGCTGCTCTGCAAAAGTTGTGTTACCTAAAGCACAATTTGAGGATAAAATAGAAGCATGACATGGTATGAAACTAAAAAGCTGTAATATTCATAACATCAGTTTAGACACTATGATAACCTTTATGGTCTTAAAATTGTAAAATATCAGCCTATCATGTCACCCATTCAGGCAGGAAATCTCAAATCTGAAGATTAAATTGTTTGCCTAGTGTCCCATAGCAAGTCTCTCATAGCCATAGAAATTAATCCCTGGCTACACAGTACATGCAATACAGCTGCAGCTCAAACAAAAATGTAGTTGATTAATGAAAAAAAGATTTAAACATACCAGGACCTGCTTAAACTTATCAAGCCATGTATTTTTATTTTACTTCTTTACATGAAGCAGCCCCACATATCATGCATCAGCAGTGTCTGATATTACTCAAGAAAATTGGGAACATAAAAAAATTGGGAGACAGTAACTGTCTTCCTGCTTCCTGTTTTTAGTAGCATGTTTAGCATTAGGAAATGAGTAATCTGAATTACAATTGTGTTTATTTCTATAATTTCTCTCTCTCTTGACCACTTCTTAGTCTTAATATTTCCCTACTGTAAACCAAGCACAACACCACAGAGTGTTGTTGTTGGAAGCCTGATGCAGGGAAGCAAAGCTGGCTCCTTCTGGTCACCTGCCACTGGATGAAGCCTATTCCAGCACAGAGTTATGCTCTGTGCAAGGCCTCAGCATCAAGAGGTTTATCATCCATCCCAGAGGGGCTCCAAATGACTGTCCAGGGAGGCACACACCCCTCTGTGTCTGACCCACAGAGATCATAACTTTGCTGATATTTTCAGACAAGAGGCCTTTTGTTCATTCCCTGAAGGTTCAGAACTCAGCTGCAGAGGTCCCAGGACTAATTAAAATGGAAAGCTATTGATTTGATTAGTATTCCAAGAAGAGTAGGAATGGAAAAATGTTTTCCCCCAGAGTTTTCCCAGTCCTCTCCAAACCATTATTGTCACTCTCTTGTCTTGACTAATTAATTTATAGATTCATTGAGAAACCACCCCCACTCCCCATTTTTAAGCTACCCTTTAAGCTATTTATAATTTACATCTGTTGCTTTTTTACTCCACTAGGCCACAAAAAAGAAATTGTAAGACTTTTCCCATGGCAGTTCCATACACAATTTTGGCTGAGCTCCTGTAACCAAATTGGAAAAAAACCCCCAAATCTAAGCAAGTAAGGCATGTGCAGAAAAAAGAAAACCCTAAAGCAAGCAAATGTGATCTCAGTCTTGGAAATTCAGGCAGTCAACAGAAAAAAAAGATATTAATTAGAGTGAGTAGATAAATAACAATTTATTTTTCTCTAGCAGAATGCAGATTTTCTAATTGCCTGCATTTGATATGCTCAAAAGTCTTCATTATCACACAGTCAGTTCCTAAAATCAGTAAATTTTAGGACTGTGGCTTTAGGTACTAAAAAAACAGATTGTGAAATTATAATTTTTAAATATTTTGCAAAAACCTTTTATCTGCTGCATTTGAGAGGATACTTAGACGTCCTTTGCTGCTTTGCAATATTTCTCACAGGGAAATATATTTGAGGTTAATTTTATGCAACTTTAACCACCCGGAAGGTGATTTTATGAATTTGACCTGATAATCTAGGAAATTTTGATAGGGAGTGGAGAGAGGATCTTGTGTTGGAGTGCGCATCATCCCTACTGTGCCACCCTCACTGCTGCAGAGCAGGACAGGGGCTTTCAGGAGGTGCCTGGTTTGTCCTTTTGTTTATAGAGAAAGGCTGTACAATCAGGTGACTAACCTTAAATGGAAGGAATCCTACCTAAAGTATTTAGCATGGATTTTAACCCTCTCTGCTCTACTCTCCCTCCATGCACACCCAAATCCCAGTAATTAAGTGAACTGAGGGTAAAGTAGCTGTATTGCTGTGAAATACGATGGTGTGGAGCTTCTGGGGGCTTCTGATTTGGGCAATCACTGCCACACAAGAGAGGAGGAACAGCAAGCAGGCAGCTGCCCTCTCCTGCTCCACAGTGCAGTGCTGAAAATAAACATGGTCTTCATTAACTATAATACTTTTTTCCCACCAGATATAAGATTTTTTTTTTTTTCTAAGCAAGGAAAAAAGTATTATCCCAGACTATTTGCCTTTCTTGGATCATCAGGGCAAAGCAGAGGGATACCCACTCTGACATACTATTTGTTTTTAATCTTTTCACCACCCTTCCTATTTTACATGAAAAAAAAAAAATATTTAGATTAGCCATTGCTCCTTTCAAGCTATTTAATAAAAAGGATCAGCCCCTTAGTCCATTTAATTGTCATTTTAAGCCTGTAAATGATATTGCTGTTCAGAGAAAATTTTTGGAATTCAGCCTGTTCACAGGGTTTCCTACCTGAACACTTGCTGATCTCATTTTTCTATTCTTTCTACTGAGCTCTTTTACACGAAACAACGTCTGAGGGTCACTGTTTTGAGTATCAGGGAATCTTCCCAAGTAGCTGCATTAAGGGTAGCCCAGAAAAAGTAAGGGGAAATTTCTGCCTCATACTGATAGACACTGCAGTGCTGCCACCACCTCAGCTTCCATCCAAAACCACTCCCCTGTTGCCAGAGTCCAGGGGGACCCAGACCCACTGCACAATATGCTGCCAATATACACACAAACAAAAACAAAACCCCTCTCAAAGGTTTTTCCCTGTATTACAGTGCTCGAGGCCAGGCTGAATGGGGCTTTGAGCAAGCTGGTCTAGTGGAAGCTGTTTCTGCCCATGGCAGGGGGGTTGGAACTGTGTGATCTTTAAGGCATCTCCCAACACCAACCATTCTATATTACGTGAAATCAAACATAAGGCCAAGTGCAGGCTGCCAAGGAGAACAAATCTTTCTATATTTCATTTGTTTCCTAGTAATTTAATGATTGCAGGCTCTGGTCAAGTGAAGTGCATCAAAGAGCACAGGGGAGCAGCAATGCTGTTGTGATAAGGTCATAGAAGTAACTTTTCCAGCTCTGTGCGGTTCTGGGAGTGATAACATTGATAAACCTTATCACACAGTCACTCAGATTCCTCTCGTGTTTCTGGGCAGCAACCTTCAGCAGTGTTTGATGTGGGCCTGAGGCACAAGCCAGCCTATTTAGCTTGAACAAATTGTGAGAGTTAGATTTTTCAGACTAAAAGCATGTTTGCAAAACCCAACCTTTTCCAAACCATATTAAGAAACATTTATCCCAAATAGTGAGGAAAATGCATAGTTATTTTTCCTTTTATTTATTTTCTGTGAATTTGGAACACATTGTATTTGTTTGGGAGGGTTTTTTGCTTGGTAAGTCTTCAGCAAAGCAATAGGATTTGCAAGTATACTTTTCTGGTAGGGCATGTCTGCACGGCGTTTCAGATGGGTGATCAAGCATAATAAAAATGCTTGTTGGAAATGAGTTTGCTCATGTTCTGCCATGTATGTGATCCAAGCAGCTCAGACTTGGCCAGCCACCTGCATTACAAAGCCATCACTTACTCCAGCACAGTTGCCCATATTAATTGTGCACCTCAGCTTCCGAAAGCATGGTTTGCTTCTTAGCATCTTAGTACATAACCACTGACAAGAACAATCATCCTTCTTAACCATTCCATCCAAGAACAATCTATCCTCAAGATAAAAGCTCAGGATGCTTCACTTCCAGCCACCTACAAAGAAAATGACTTCTCTGTATCAGATGGAGAACACAGCCTGGGGAGGATGTGCTCTGTTTCTCTGCTCTCCAGGGTGGTTCCATATAGTGTTTCATCCATTGAAGAGATTTCTGAGCTGTTTTTAGGAAGTGGCCTCTTTTGGTCTTCTGAGAATCTTTTTTTTCTTACCTTTCTGAGGTTGCATACAATGTGAAACTGAATTAGGAACACTTGTCATCAGCAATTTTATTACAGATCTTGATTTTACAGTCAATATTTTATATTACAACAGAAGAGGTACAAAAGTGAGCGTGAAGACAAACTTTTAACTGATAGTCAGAAAAAACCTATTTGAAAGTATTGGTACGTGTCTATGTTGATACACCTAAGTAGTTACATAACAGCTTGCAAATATAAATACATTTCGCTTGATGTAAACATTATGGGTGAGGTCTTGGGTTGGTCCAGGCAGGCTCAGTGCAGGCCTTCTATTGCTATTTAAGAGACAAGGTTTATCTAGAGATGCTCAAAATTACACCAGCTTGTGTAGTTCCATAACGATGTGTTGCACTCTGGGTAGTCACTAAAACATGTGGCAGTACAACCTTCTCCCTGTGGGACCATGGAAACCCCAGTCTGCCTAAAGGTTTGGCAACTGCTGGTCACACTGTCACCTCAGCACCGAGCAGTCTATCTGCAGCAAAGCCTGCTCTGTTCTCTTAGTGCCGATGGCACTGCACAGAGGCACTACAGCCGTGGCCACAAGCTGGCCTCAGATACTTGTTTTGCTGTAAACACTGCACTTGAGACTGGTAAAATAGAAATCAAAGGGAATCACTGAAACCTGCTCTGTCAGTGCACTACTACAGCATGTCAGTGCTTGTGAATTACACACCTCAAGCCATCACCTTTCACTGCAGAAACTGGGGTCAAGAGAGACTCCTTATTGTGGCAACTGTTAGATGTTTTTGTTTCTATTCCAGTGGATGGCCAAGTTGTGGCCTGAGGAACCTTTTATGAAAGTTGGAAGGCTGGTGTTTACTGCTATATTAAGAACAAAATGTAATCTGACCAGCAATGGTGTATCCAGTAGGATTTTAATGGAGCTATCTGAGTCAGTCTCACTATTTTCTCTCCCAGCTGCACACTCAGCAGTTCTTACAGGTGCAGGCAACCCTCCAAACAGTTTCTGTTTTTTCCTTAGCTCAGCTCAGCTGTCTTCCCACCAGCTGCTTACTGTGATATCCATTAAAAGGCAAGAAGTGTTCTGCCTATTCCATTGCTTGTTTTACCTGGTCAGAAGTGTCACAGAACCTGGGAAAGCCACGATTTATACTATGTGCTACTGGGCAATGTTCCCCTCTGGGGAAGGTTGCTCTGGGATGCAGGGAAAATGTAACATGCCCTGGTCACTTCCTGCTTAACCTTTCAGCAGGAAGGAAGATAAGCACTGATCTGGGCGAGTTCTGCCTTTCCCAGAAAGTCTCTTCCTTCTCTGTGCATGCCCCAGGGAATCCCTGCTCTGTGCCAGGGGGGAGGCTGCACTGGAGGGAGCGAACCAGGGCAAAGCACCTGTTTTCTGTTGCTGACCACAGCCCCGGCCCAAGGGAAACCGTGTGTTTGTGTGTACAGCATCACCTCAGGTATCACCTCCTGCTATTTGGCTGTTAGTATCATAGCAAGGATTTCTGGTTACGAGCTCAGTACACACCAGGCTACTTTTATCACTCATCTATGTGGTCACATCTTCTCCAGCTTTACACACAAGGAACAAAATCCTTCAGTAGCGTGAGAACTCTGTTTCACGGAATTGCTGTGCTGTTGGTGCAAAGCCTGCAGTCTGTGTGGTCAGGGTTATGCACACACTGAAGGAGCTGAACAGGCCTGAAATAAGACACAAAACAAATATTTAATAATCACTCTGCAAGTACAACAGAATTATTTCACAGTTATTGAATGCAATGTGAAAGTCAAAGCGCACGTTACATCTGTGCTTATCAAGCAGATGGATTTCTTAGGGTAATTCTTTTTGATCTTGCTCCAAAAGGTAACTTTGGTGTTTTTAGAGACAAGGGAAAGTCAGTACAAAACAAAGTAGGATCTTACTTCACAGCATGCAATATAAAAAAATAATTACCAAAAAGAAGAAAGATTTCTTGCACAGACTGTAAAATTCCTGCCATGCTGGAAGTTCACCATCTGTCTTACTCACTGGTAAATCCAATGCTACAACAGAAAGCTGTTGCTGTGAATGTCAGATATGATGAGGTTTTTTTTTTCCTAATGCATCCAGTGAATCCAGTGTTAGAGTTACTGCTGGAAGATACTGCTGACCTATTTTGGCAAGGGAGAAAATGACAGCACCAGTTGCTACATGGCATGCAAAGGCAGATGCTCAGCTGATACAGACCCACATGGCTCTGTTTGTGATGACTGCAAGGGAGTGAAGCCAACTCACACAGTCTATCCTGAAGTTTGGCTTTACCTGTAAATTTCTTATTTTATTATTATTTTGCATATAAAATAGTAAAATTATTTGTCCATGTTGCTCAACCCACTTGTTTATATATGTGTTAGTTAAGCTTTGACAGAAAGCCCTACTTGTTACTTTACCTTCAGAAGCGAGTTGTGAGACACAGCAATGAGCGTGTCAGGTTCCTCCCTGTGCTAAGCCACAAGGGGTCTAGGCTACCACATATTTCACCCCCTTCCTGCCTCTTTCCATAGCTGATTTCACCATAGGCTGAAATAATCTGTACCTTCTTACAGGTCATGGGAGTATTGGTTAAAGTTTCCATTTATCCAAAGAGAAAGTAAGCACACGATTTGGCAGATTTATGCACCACACCAGCACTAATTTTTCCACAAAGTGCAGAGCACCCATTAATCAGGTTCAGCAATACGCAGACAGGAATATATTGCTCTGCCTTTGGATTTAAAGACCTATCATTTTTCTCCTTTGCAGACCAATTTTTCCTTACTTAAAACTACTGTCACAAACTCTGAAGTTTATAGAAATCTATGTTTACTTTGGAAACGTTCTTATTCAAGTATGAGTCCTTGACACTGAAAAGCTGTTCCTGACAGATAATATATGAGCAGGATTGAATGTTTGCTGCTTTTCTAATGTCTCTAAAGAACAATTTTGCTCTGTGTGAAGGTCTCTGAACCCACACACAGGGATAAAGGGGTCTCTGGATTTTGCATTTCCTCAGCAGGAAGATGGAGCTATCAGGCAAGTCAGGACTTGGGCTGCTGTTTCCCAGACTCCTGTTTATAGCTCCTGACAATGGTAAATTATAGTGATTAGTCATGCTTATTGTGTCTCATGCTTCACTCTCTGACAAAACAGCAGGACAGAAAGCACACTCAAGCTATGGTGAAAGAAGTAAGGACCAGCCTCACAGCCTGCATTATCTGTATGCAGCAGGGATGAAAACTGCCTATTTGGTTCAGATTATTTTATGTAAAAGCCCAGTCAGATGAAAATCTGGTGGCTGGATTGCTCCCTCCCTGAAAACAGCTGAACAGGCTCAATGGAAAGTGTAAGACAGAGAGCAAGCCCCAGACCCAGCCAACCCCAGGGCTGCAGCCTGGCTGGAAGCCCCTGAGAAAGACCCAGCCACACTGGAGGGATGTCATGGCACTAAGGAGGAAGTCTGCTCTAGCTTGCTGCAAGCCTGAAATATTAGTTTTTTGTTAGCAAAGTCATCACCAATAAGAGTAGATGATTACCTGTAATTGTCTTCACAGATGATCTTAAAGTTTCGCTCTTCTAAAATGCTTATTAACCTCTGAATGGAATGACCTGAGCAGGACTCACTGTTGAGAGAAGACTTCAGTTACTTGTGCTCTCTGTGTGTACAAAATGCTCACCTAACTTTCACACTATGTCACTGCTTTATTATAGGTAAGATTCCTTAAAAACTTGTTTGCTAATGTGTTGTAAAGTCCATTGGGTTTGTGGAGCTTTGGCTACCATTAGGCCCTTGCTGGTAGAAATTATGTGATGTTCAGCTGTGCATCTCGCATGAGAGCTTTGTGCAGGAGGACATCTGTGGGACATGACTCAGTCCCATTCCCAGTTCAGGGTGCTCTGAAACTGCTCCACTGCTGCTGGTGCTTCCACCCACAGCAGCACAATACAAGGCTTATCAAAATCTGTCAGAGTGCAAAAGAGTCAATTTCTCTGTGTGATGAGAAAAGGCCAACCATGAAAGCCAGCATCTAAGTCCCAGGAAGGAGGTAAGATAGGAGTAAATTGATAGAAAGCAAGGGAGGAGGTGGGCTATGAGCACCTCCTGTATACTTGACTCAGTTTAGGGCTGCTGCTGCTGCTCTATTTTGGCAAGGAGCTGCTTCAACCACTTTTGTATTGGTAGGAGTCCTAATCTATGTATTTCTATGCAGTCCAGATAAAGGTTTCAAGAAGCACTCTCATACTTTTAAGATCTTTATCTCTATGTTTCATTTAATTAATCAGCCAAGGGCCCCAAAGCTGTAGTGAGAGGTTTGACAAATGTCACAGGCACAGACAGAGACAAGACAAAAAACTTGTTACCTCAAGGTAAAAATCATCTCCTCATCCAGAGTATAGGACTCACTTCTATTGCTAGGGACAAATCCAGTTCCTAACATATAACATTCATGGAGAGCACTGCCAGCTCTTTTTTGTTCACTAGACTTGACAAATTATCAGTAATTCAACATGGAATACAAATCAGAAGACATAAGGAATACATACTGTTGGGACTAGCTACACCTCCCACTCCCTCCTTAGAAGCAAGTAGAAAATAAAAACGAAATTGATATGAACTTGTCACAGGAGGAGGATGTGTCCAGCAAGAGGGCTGGCAGGGCACTGCCTTGTTGAAGCTGTTGAGGGGGAACATGGTGGCTTTTCTGATGCTGGGAAATCATGGGTCAAAGGATCCAGTGCCACAGCTGGGCAAAATGATGTAAAGATTACTCAGTGTGCTTTTCTTCAGCAAATCTTTATGCAAAAGGACCACAAGACTAAGTCTGGTGTGCTGAGCCCAGCACAGATGCACACCAGTGAACCATGGCAGGTGTGTCAGCTCATGTGGAAAGGGGCCACTTCTGGGTGTCTGGGCTAAGGGAGGGGCTGCAACACTGGAGCTGGAACTGTGTCAGAGAGTGAGGCTGTCTGAGCAAGGTCCAATCTCCTTCCTGAGTTGCACTGCACCATCACAGCCTGCTTCCTGATCCATGGCACCAAAGCCGCTGTTTCTGTCGTGGAGATCGTTAAGAACGGGAAAAACTGTGGCAGTGCATTATGACCATGTGAGCCACAGAACTGGCTCTGAAAGGAGGGGGTCAAAGGCACACAGCCTCGTGCCTAGTGTTTCAAATGTAGATCTGCAAATTAATCTGATTGGGATGAAAAATATCACTCAGAAAGCCTCAGCTGTGATTTGAAGTTCCTGTTCTTGTATCAGTAATTCCATGGTAAGCATTTCAACTACAGACTTGTTATTAAAAATAACAGAATCATTTCGGTAAGAAGAGATTGCTTGAGATCAAACCAATATGAGCTTGAAAAGGTTGCCCAGGTCCCACTTAGGTTTTGAGTATATCCATAGATGGAAACTCTACAACCTGTTCTGTCATTCAAAAATGGCTGTGCTCAGCACAATTATACTATTCTTGTGGACAATCATATCCATGTTTGGATGGATACATGGATATGTTCATCCTTGCAGACATAGCCTAGTCTCTGACTTCAGCGCTGCACCCACAGCAAAGGCCCATAGACCTCAGGGGAGTTGAAAGGAACTTAAAGGTCATGGGACCTCTAGAAAGCAAAGGAAATGTCATTGTGTTTTACCTCTAACTGTTCAGCAGTATCTAGAGGTACTAGAGGAAACAACAGTACAAATGTTATGTTTTCCTGCAGAGTAAGCACCTAGAAGGTGAGTGTAAAGCAGATTTCATGAGTTTAAGACAGCGTTTCTGTCAGACCTGAGCTGTGCCTGGTGCCTCCCACACAGTGCTCACCACTGTGCACCAGTGGGACTTACCTTTGAGGTCCACCAATGTTCTGCATAAGCCAAATGTGCACTTCGGAGACTTTATCTGGATCCAGGTTAAAGATCTCAATACTTCCAAAAATGCTGTGAGGACGGAGCATGAAACAGCAAAACACTCTTAGTTATCTCAGAAAGATATAGAGAGTATGCTCCCCAAATACTAGTGCTTATTAGTACTGCTGTTACACTCAGTGAGAGAACATTATCTTGCCAATGGATTTCAATAGACTATTTAATTGCCTTATGGTCAAATGTTGTCCCCCTATTCTTATTTCATTCTCAGGAGAACTTTTGAAACTGCCTGCATACAGTAACAAGCTGAAGTTTTACCATCTTTAGTGCCTCTTCTCCTGTTCAGTTTCCTGGCTATTGATTTGGTTTGGTGCCAGGGAAATTACCATGGTTGTTCCCCTAGAAAGCGTATTATTCATCTTTTGATACTATTCAAGACTGCACTTCCAGACAGGTAGCCAAGTCTAGTGAAGTAAAATCAAAGAAACTGTAATAATCAAGTTATTTTGAGCAGTAAGAGCACACTGGATACCTGACCCACATACCCTCTGAAGGATTTCAGTTACAGTCTCTGTATAGGAGTGAAAAGAATCAGAGTTACAACAGCCAGGGGTGAGTTTACCATAATTCCTTCTGCACTGGGACTCACAGGCAGAGAGCCACATGCAGCCACACAGAAACAGGAATGGTAGTGTGTTGAATGAATACCTGCTGCTTCTGAAAGCTCCAGCTTCTACTGATCCATTGAGCATCACTTGAACCACACCACATGCTGCTTCTGCAAACTGAACCAAACCAATGGACGTTACACTCTGACACTACATGCAGTGCCATGGCAGACTTGAGGCTGATAGAATTCATTGATGCCCTCACAACTGTCTAACACAAGCAAACAATCTGGGCAACATTTTTGCAGAACATTTCAGTGCAGAAAAAAACCACTGAAGGCTATGGCAAAACTGTGATAAAGCCTCATTAGACAGCTAAGAATTAGCAATCTAAGGTTGCATGGGACTGGTACAGCAGCTTGTCTGGTTTCAGTTTTTCTAGGGCTTTCCAGAGCCCCTGCAGCTGCAGCTGTCTGCAGTACTCACAGTAATCCTCAGACCACTTTAGCTCAGAAAGTAAGGACAAGCCAGAACAGAGGAATCACTAGTTTAAGGACACACAGACATCATATACTTGTTTCCTTGTGACTCGTGCTCTGTATTCTTTTGTGGCTTGGGAATTTTCTCTCTTGATATTTTAGTAAAGCTATCACTGAGTTTTGTTTGATTTGATCTTTAATATACTGGATCATGTAATCACTGCTTTTTTATTCTTTAAAACTTACGTCCAAATATTTAAAGACTACTAAGGTCTATAAAGTACCTGCTCTAGATATATAATCCATTGGTAAGGCAAAGAATTTTTAAAAAACTAAATGCAGGTGACTATTCTTATCAAATATCTCATGTCCTCTTAAACAATGTGGCTCAAACTCAGATCTTGAAAGCTGCAAAATTTCAGAAAGTTTCACTATGCATAACTTTCACATGTAATAAGCATGAGTTTTAGTAGATCTTGAATTTATATGGCAAGGAAGCCTGCAGCTGAGCAAACCTGAGTCTGTATTTGGTTTTATCTCTCACAGATTCTGAAACCGAACCATTTTCACTCCTAGTTTACCCACAAAACAATTTTTTTTTGTGGTGAGTAGACTTTTCTTTCTGGAGCATACAGGAATGCTTGTTTTCCACCTGGGCAGTCACCTACCAACAGTCATACCAAGGGTGAAATCTTGAGAGACATGTAAAATTAAAGTAATACCGGACAACAGGTTTTTCTCTGGCAGTTTGTTCCTGTAAAGTGCTGATTCAACAAAGCTAGGCCAATTGCTTAACTGGGATTAGCCGGATCTCATTCCTGTGATGGGAGTTGGCATGTGTCTGTGGGTGGGGACATCACAGGAACCTTGCCAGGTACTGATGTGGGAGGATGTGCTCTTCAGGTTCATGCCGGGAAGTGCAAGGGGATTCTCGGCCTCTTGGAAAACGGCTGTGCCAATTTGGGTGCTGTTTTCCACATTAGCATGCTAAAATAGATTTCACTGTAGCAATTTACATTCTGTGATTTAATTAAGGTGATTGTTATAATTGTGAATATTACTCGCAGAGCTCCAGCTCTCTGCCAAAGGTTGTTCTAGACACTGACACTCAGCCTCTGTCCACAAAAAGAATGCCCGAACTACAAGGACATCAAATGTTGTACATAAAATATGGGACCTTGGATTCCAACACCATGATTTTTAACACCTGTGACAGCTAAAGCTTTCATCAACTTTTACTATTCCATCTTTTAAGCCCAATCTGCAAAATCGTATCTTTTGGCAATGTCAGGAACTTAGTGCCATTCCTTGCTTTAGCATTCAGGGAGGTTTAGCCTAGATCTTACCATCTTGGATGCCATTTTCCAGAACACAGAGCCGGGGTTGCTCTCACATTCATTTCGTTTTGGACAAGATTCATAGTTGATTCCTGAGAAAAAATACATTTTTAGAATAGCTAAAGTTAGAGTGAATATTTTTGCAAGGCTTATGTGGCTTTGTGAGCAAAAATATTTGCCCTGTACCAAAGCAAGAAGGCTAAATGGGGAGAGGTCTCTAAAAGGAAAAGGAATTTGCATCTGTTCCTGTTTGCTCACAGCCTTTTCAGGAAGGCAGTTGCAGATCCCAGATCACAAATAATTCTCAGAAAACTGAGAAGGGAAAACACAATCCCAAATATGAGAAACAGGCAAGTTCTTGACAAGTACTGTCTGATTGCATTGAAAAATTAAATGCCCAACATTTTCAGCAATTCCAGCCCTGTTTAAAGGTTCCTAGCCGTAAGCACCAACCCAGGAGTCACGAGGGCAGCGATATCCCCAAGGTACCTGCACACTGCCCCAGCACTTTGACTGGCCCATGGCCAGGTCCCTTTCTGAATGACATCCCTGCTTTGCAGTTTGTCCCATAGGAACCACAGGGTGGAAGCAAGCAAACAAAGTAAAGGGGGCCAGATGTGGCCATTAGTTCAAGCAACAACTTGGTGTTAAAATAACATCCAAAGTTATGGTTTTTAATTTAACCTGAAAAAGAGGTATTATTTTCAGACTTCCAAAATATTTTTAAAACTAAATCACTAGAAAACAATGTGAAAAGGATTGTGTTTAGGTGTAGATTACCTGGGGCAGAGGGGTCTCCACACCATGAAATTCTGTCGGCCATATAACCCAACAAGGTGTCCTCCAAGGTAAGGAAATTTTGATTGGATTTTGTATAACGATGAACGAGGTCACCTGTCTTGCTCCAAAACAGTGACTAGGAAAATAAGATACAATGTCTGGTAAGTGACAGCTATACTACAGCTGGTCAGAAAATTTTTCTGGAGAAAACCAGATAATGAATGAGTTTTAGTTCATGATAGTGAAGGAGTTTTAGTTTTATTGAAATGCAGTGAGTTCTAGTGGGTCAGTTCTGATCTGAATACTCTCCTTTGCAGAATATTTTGGGCGGGAGGTTTTTTTTGGTCGAAAGGGACATGGTTAGCTTTTAAAGGATTTTGCAAGAAAGGTTTGACTAGTTTTCATAGGATACATACCAAATTTGTTGTTTGTTTTTGAGCTGTTCATGGAAGAACAGTTTTCTGGAAGCAGCATCCCTCTAACAGCATGATGGCATGCTCCTTCCAGAGCCATAAGCCCAGGGAATGAGGAGATCCCTGTCACTGCACTGGGACAATCCTGGCTTGAGGCAAGCCTTACACAGGGAGGATTCCCAGCCATACACTATGGACAGGGTCACTGGTGTCACTGCAGGGCTGCTGCAGTAAGTGCAAAAGTCAAATGCCATCCTCATCAACCTACAGACCTTCACAGTTGTTATGGGTGAGATCCCACTGCCCAGAGCACTGCCCAGACCTGGCATCCCACCACAGCCCACCCTGCACTGTGCTGTTACCTTGTTACAGGGTATAGGATGACTTGCTAGCTCCATTAAAGGCTGATAATCTTCTGGTGTGATATTACATGGATTCTTGTAAATGAATGCATCTTTTAATGATTCCCATATTTTCAGACAATCCTTATCTCTGCCAAAAGATTAAAACATAGTTAATAAGTATTTTTGAGTATTTGTGCCTGTGAAAGTTTCTCCCTCTGTTTTGGTCAAACACTCTGGATCAGATGTTAGATGTTCCAACAATGCTCAGGAAGCAAATGCATGATCCATTACAAAAGCAGAGTATCTTCAGATTAAGTATATACTGAGGAATGAACAGTTCAAAATCATCTTTTTTTTCTTTCCTGCATTTCAGATTAGTTTATTGCAATATCTAGGTTTTTACCCCTTAAAATGATCAGTGCTGATTTTACGTAATCAAAAGATCAAATTTCTTGATTATTCATATCAAATCTTGAGAAGCAAATAGCTTCTCAGACCATAGGTTGTACATTTTAAAAGTATGGTCAAAGGATACTGTTCCCTCAGACACAGCAAGCCAAAAATATGGCCACATATCTCCCTGCAGAAAGTTTGATCCTAGAGAAAAAAAAATCTGTAATTTTATCTAAAACAAAAGCAGCAATTTAGTTCTTTGGGACCTGAAATTATATTTATTTATGCACTAATTTGCAGCTATTGACTTTGTTAGAGGCACAGCTTATTTGCACACATATAACCAAGATCCAGGTCAGGTGCCACTGTACAATGCTGTCTGAAACTGAGCCTGGGAGCAGGGACAGGGCATGTCAGCCTGGAGGGTCTCCAGCTAAGTAGCCAACCAAGGCAGCCCTGGCACATCCCAAATTTCATGTCATGTATGTCATGTCATGCATCACAGGGCCAGTCCCAGTGCATTAGGGACCACACCTCTTCTTTATATGAACCAAATTTACCTCTTCATAAATAAAGATGAGTAAGAATGATGATTTTCTAACAGGACAACTATCTTTCTTTCAAGATCCTAAATGTACTTTTAGTTACATCACTGTAGAAATAAGAAGCCAAACTGTGGGTGCTGCAGGGAGCACGGCCATTGTTTTGCTGTTGCACTCTTGTGTCAGCAAGAATTCACATTTTGCTCAGCAGGACTTAACTTGGGTGTAATAAATTTTCTCCTGGAGGAACATTTCTCTGGCTGCAAAGCATAAATAACCCAGAGAGACCATGCTCCAAACTTTGGTACTTTATTTAGGGGTTAGGAAGCTGTAAATACCTCTCCCTGCTTCTAAAGATTACAACATGGACACACTGAATCATCCAAAAGAGAGGGCTCCTGCTGACTGAGGGATGACATTAGAAAATAAGCAGCTGTCTCTTTTGTTTTCCACAGTCAATGGTATCATAAAGACAATTTGCAGAGCTTGTCTGTAATCACAGGCACATCTCATAAACATTTATATGGCTCACACTTTCTAATTTGTCAAATGATTTGTCCTCCAGGCAGGCCTTTTTTTTTAAGCCCCTCCTGAAATCTGCTTTATGTAAGAGCACTAAAAGCCACAGGTGACAGCTGGGTATCCGGTGATGTATCCTTTCATATGGCAAAGTTTTTATGCTTGGTCTCAGAAGACAAAATATTTTTCAAGAAACCATAAAACAACCCAAGTTTTTTTTTTTTATTTATTTTTAAAGCAGAGAGGTAGGAGACAGACACGCTATAAAGCATTTCTGCTGCTAGACCCAAGTCATGGCCACGAGAGGCACAAAGAAAACCATCCAGGTGATTCATGGCCATGGCAAGACAGATTGCTAATCACTAATCCAAAGCAGCACTGTTCTATCCTTTCAAGACACTGAACTCAGCACTGGATGATGTGTGCCAATGTCATCAATATCTGATAGAAGAGTCTTTATGCACAGTCCTGGCAGAGCTGAGCCAAACTGCATCTTTAATGTCATAAAAGCTGGTAGGTCTTAGTGTGCAAGTGGGAGAGGCTCTTCTACAGCTGCTAATCGGTGTGGTGCTGCTAGCTGTAGCACAGGGAAGAATGGTAAGTCATGAAGATGAATAATAATAAATCATTGATTTGCCACTGGAAAGCTATTTCTCTGATACGAAGCACAAATTTTGTCTCACATCCTAAAGAGATTGCCAGGCACATAGAACTGTGATTTGGGTTTACATATGACAAGCAATGAGAAGACCTGAGGACCTGCAAATCCCAGCTCCAGGAAGATGTGCCATTCTTTCCAGTCTCACTGTTGAGGTAGATTCTGTTAAATAATTTTCACCTGGCCTTTTTCCAACACAGAAGGAAAATACTTGTCTGGCATGCAGCATTTAACTCACACCAAGCAGATGTGAGGGCAGAGACTTTTGTACCTCTGGGCCTTCTGAAACAATATTATAAGTTTGCTGGCACATGGTATGCTAAAAATTCCAGCAAGAACAGCTTCAGGTTGAAACAAGAACACTTGCCTTGCCAAAAAAAAATGCCTGAGAAACAAAGTTTTCTCTTAAAGTTGCTCCCAAGTCATAGTATGTGTTGATTTAGCATTCCTTCTGGATTTACAGAAGAAAGAAAGGCCGCAGAAGAGATCTTCACTCTTTCCAGTTAATTAAATGCATCTAATTCACATAATTCTGGAGTCCATGGGGAATACTCTTATGTCCCACGCTGCTGTGGGCCTTAGGTGCTCTCTTTCTCTGGCTTTTGTTTGTGTATTTTGGGTTGTATATGAGCTAATTCTGCATCCTATCTGGAAATACCACATAAGCTCCTCTTATCAGCTCTTCTGGCATAATGGACTTCTTCCTTTGAGGCTAGCTTTGTTTATACTGAAATGTCTAAGGCATTTTATTCTACTGTAGACTCGGAAATATTGAATCCAAATTCAGTGATATGTAACATAAATATACTTGAAATTTTTATTTACTTTTTTCAGGTTTTATTTTTATGAATAGAGTTTGGACAATGCTAGTAAATGTGAAATAATAACTAACAAAAAGAACACATGAAATCTTATGTAAACTTGAAAACTGCAACATTTCTCTGGTAAATAAAAACTGAAGAACTTGCCTTAAGACCTTTTTGAGCCAAAGACTTTACCCTGAACTCAGTATAGTATCCAATAAGGGTTGTAATACAAATAAAATTTTCCTTATTAAATCCAAATGTTATACTCACGGCAAGCATATCCTCCATTTGCCCTTATATTGGGGTAGAAGTTGCATTTTCCAATAAATTTGAGTATTTCTATCCATTTGCCTTATATATGAATATCACATTAATCTATCAAGCAAAAGGCTGAGGCCAAGAATATTTCCATTAGCACCTATTCCAGCAGCCAAATTTTAATGCGCATATTAGAAAAATGGACAGCTTCTGCATCATTATTTCTTGCATATCTATACACTGGTCTGGCTAATCTTGAAAGAATATCCTTATACTGAAAGGAACAGGATAGCATTGAACTATCCGGTAAATCACTGTTACTATAGATTTTTTTCTTTGCTTTACAATTTTTTTTTTCTTTAACTGGCCATGATGGAGCAAATTCATCCCCAATTGAAACTGACTTAATTGATATAATATCAAGGATAAGTTTCATCCCTGCTGATTTCAGTTACACTATGAACATCTTGCTTTCAGTTCAGCACTGGTTTGACACTGAATACTGAAAACATCTTAAGAAGGGCAGTGTTCCCTCGGGCTTTGTTGCCTCCAGTTTTCTACTCAAGAATTTGAGAGAGATGCTGAAAGTATGGGACCCATTTCAAATTTACCAGTAAAGAATTACTTACAGACTTTGTTCTGGAGAGCTCAATCAACTCCGCCCATGCTTTTAAATCACCCTTCCAGGCAGAGACACTTTGCTGGTGAGACCTGTTCTCCCCTGAAATCAATATCAGATTTTCTAAGGTTCAGAATTTAATTTCAAAAAGATTGCAATGTCTTCAGGCCACCCTGAGTTTTTAATTGTGGCCCTGTGGGAAGCTCTGAAGTTACAGCTGGAAACAGTCCCCTGAGCCCATGTATCTAACCTGTGCAGTGATCGAACCTCTGCAATTTGTGTAAGAAAATCCTTCTCATTTGCCACCATCACTAGACAAAACTGTGACGAGCTTAAGCACTCAGGAATCTGACTCTTTAAAAAATCAGCAAGATGTCTGTGGTTATAACATAGCTCCTTAAAGACATACAGCCAGTTTTCACTCTTCTGGGAATCTGAAGCATAGGGTTCACCTGTAAAAGCTCAGATATCTCAGAAGGAGAACGCATATCAAAGGAACTAGATGGTGTAGCAACATTTCTGCATCTAACACACCCATCTTTGCCTGTGTCAATTTATCTGCTGCATTTTGGTAAACTGTGATGGCTGTAGACAGCAGTGAAACTTATACATCCATAGTCAATCTTTTTTTTCATATGAGCTTATGTGTAGCTATGTCTTTATGTCAGAAATATACAAGGACCAGTAACGTTTATGCCTGTGTTGAGGGGAAGCCCTCTGTAACTCAGAATCCTTTCGGTACCTTTTCTGCCCTAAACATTTCTGGAGTTCTATTTCTTCAGCTTTCCCTTCCCTACTTCCATCCTTGCCGTGTCTCACTGCTGCTTTGGAGCAGTGTTTTCAGAGCTGCTGCCAAGGACAGCCCAGGGAGCTGTGGCTGGCTGTCTCGGGCGCGGGGCTGGGCTGGGAGCTAAAAGCAAGGAGAACACTGCCATCAGGTGGGAGAAGGAGCTCCTCGGGGGCAGCAGCTGGGGGCAGCCCCAAAGGCGCGGGGTCTTCATGCCGGGTGACAGCGCGACCCATCTCCAGGGCACGGAGCTGGCTGTGGGGATGTGCACACAATGGATCGGCTTCCTTCTTACTATTGCAGCACCCAAAACTCCCGTCAGGTATCTCTGTCCTAAAAATCAGACAGATATGCATTGAGAGAGGTCAGAAAAAACAGTGTCGTTGCTGAGGATCTGAGGACACTACCGCCTGCTGGTTTTAGCTTTAGGATAATGGAAAGGGGGAAAATTATCAAGGAAAAAGAGGAAGGGAAAAAATCAAACCTGTCAATCTCAGTGTCTTCAATAAGCACAAGCCTCTCCTCTCCAATTTCGTTTAATTATTGCAGTGCCTGCCACCATAACACTTACAGTAACAGACTTTTTGTCAACATGAAAATGAAATGCTTGATTTTTTTTTGGCAGCCTGATTTGGTAGGTATTGCTTTCTGCTAATTAAATAGCTCCAAAGTTAGTAAACAAAGCATTGGAGGAACGGCCTGGGTATAGAGAGGGAGATCCAGAACCTTGCCTCACAGGAAGATGACTTCTGGAAAGGTTGCCTGTAGGCAGAGCAATTAAATTCTGCATGGCAAAGAGAGGGAGCCTGGAGGTCTGGAAAGAGAAGTACCAAGTGAGATTGCTGCTGGATGCACCTCAGAGCCTTGTATGTTCCTGTTCAGTGAATGCCCTGGAGCAAGTGACAGCTCCTCACCACACCAGGCCTTCACCTTTGGCAGCAATAAGAAGGTTTTAAGTGCAGGAGTATTTTTGGCTTTGGTTTATAGCTCCTGGAGTCTTTCATGTGGGTCAGGAATTGGTGCTCAGGACAACACTAAGCCTTATCACCCTCCCGGGAAAGGTTGAGCCAAGAGGAGGCAGCTGTAACCAGTGAAGGATTCATCCACACAAGCAGATTGTTTGGCTATCTGGATTTCAGTCCCCCTGGGTGAAAAAACAGGCTGCTAAAGCAGGTGGTGTTTTCAGAGATGCTCTGTAAGTGGAACAGAGCCTCCAGAAGGGCAGAAGTCTCATCTGAACTGCATGTTGACAGAGGGTCATAGTTACCCTATATTTTAAGTTTCCAAGTGAGGGCCATGTCATCAACAGATATAGAGGGAATAAATTTTAGTTGGCATCTTACCCTTTGATCAGAAAGGGTATTTGTAGTAGAGTTTTAATATTAATATTAATGGTTTGTTTACACTTCTATAACAGTGATCTAAATTAAAGTACGTACAGGGAAGTATTCAATGGCTTAATGCACTTTTACTTTTCCCCACCCATAACATGAACTTGCACTACTTTGTTTTGTTTTGGTTTGGTTGGTTTGTTTGTTTTTAATAGAGCTGAACCTGCTGGGATGTGGCATAAATGCAGTAATTTGGGAGAAATCCGTGCTTCAAGGGTGGGCTCTGTCAGCAGGACACAGACAAGCAAATGGAGATTTAGTACACCTGGGAGTGAGCTCCTTGATAATTCCTTATTTTGTGGTCATCTCCTGGGAAGACAGAATGCATCTCTAGCACGTTTTTTCCCTTGGACACTTGAGACAGACTTTCATGTGACCCTAGAGGGAAAAAGTATCTATTGCTCCTATGCCTACGGATAACCAGACTTTTATTCCTCGTGGTGCTCTGAGGTGTTAAACAGCTCTTGAGTTTTAACCATACCTTGGCAATGACAGCTGAATGATATCACCTCTGAGTGTGAGTTTTTTTCCACTGACATATCTACAGATGTTATAGGAGAACAAAAGCAGGCAAAAGTAGGAGAGAACAGTATTCCCCTTTGCAGCAACAAGCTCATAAAAACATTTAATAATTTCAATCCTGGGGTGGTGCTGTGACACCAGACATTGTCCTGTAGAGTCAATTCTATAAAATCAATAAACAAGAGAGAAGTTAAGACAGGCAGCTAACTGACTGTGCACGACTAAATAGCTGCAAAGAGTTACAGTGGAAAACTAAATTGAAAAGTATTTCATCAGCAAATACTTCTGACTAACATATAGAAGGTCAGTACAGATAGAATAATATTCTCTCTAGTATCTGGGATTAAAACCAAAGGAGATTTTGACTGCAAGTATATTTCAATATAATGATGCAATATGTGTAAACTAACCCTAATATGAAAAATTATTTGAAATCCTATGGAATCTTGCAGTAAGAACCATTAAATATCTATACACTGTAAAATTAATGTAAAAAGTTTGTGTATACGAGAAATATTGAGTAATTTAGTAACAATTTTTATATGATAAGAACTCAATATAGAAAACTGATAGGTGAGTTGACAGACGGCTGTCAAGTGAGAGATGATTTCAGATCTCAACAGCGTTTCTGTACCTTAGCAGTACACTGATGCTGGCCACGGACAAAAGACAATGTATCTTTTGACACCTCCCCATTACCCGTGCTGGACTCTCAGACCTTGGGTTGCCTGTGGAGTTACAGCGTGGGAGGGTTGATTTTCAGCACAGAACTGAGCCTGAGCTTTGCACAGAACTTTTCACAGCCTAGCAGTGGCATTTATACTCCAGAAGAGCAGAAATAAATATGCTGGTGATTAAGTATTTCAAGAACAGACAAATGATAGCTACCCACTGCCCTATGAACTCGTCTCTTGCTAAAAGAAAATTAATTCTTTCTAATGAACTTCCTTCAGAAAGAGATGACAACAAAACCCAAATAGAGTCCTACCTTACAGCCCAGAGTAGTTACGGAAACCAGCTTTAAGCAGCATGAAGACTCTTTTGAAGGACAAACTCCAGAGCCTGTAGCCCCAGCTCTATATTCTCTATTCTCAAGTACTAATCACTGTCTATTTGTGCCTACTAAACATGATATTCCAGTTTCCCATTAAAGCTCAGTACAGCATATTTCAATAGAAGTGCACTTTTAAGTAAGACTCAAACAATTGTTAATATTTATAATGATATCTTTGCTACCAAGAAATTACAAGAACAATCAAAGTCACTTGTATATACAATTTAGGGAAAAACAGTTGTAAAAGAAACCTTTGTTATAAACATTGAAGGATAGAAGAAATGAGAAGCAGAGCAATGCAGGTTGCATACAACAAAGGCTAACACAGAAAAGGCATTAAACTCAGCACACAAGCACATGAAATAGGGAGGGGAACATGAAGGGCATACACAAATGTTAGGACTTGGGTATTTTAATAAGCAGTGTGTTATTATGATGATACAGTGCCCATCTTAATGCTGAGAGACAAACAAGATGTAGAAACAAAATATCAACATCATTTTCATTAGAGATGAGCCAAAACATTTCTTCATAGCTGTTTATCCTAGTTTCCCAGTGGACTTCTTACAAGTCAAAAAGCATTTTCTAAGAAATGAAAGAAAAGGAAGGCACTTCTGGTGATTATCTAGTCCAACCTCTGTCTCACAGAAGGTTGTTCAGGATCAGGATCTCTCTAGTTTTGAATGTCTCCAGGGATGGAGCCTCCACAAAGTCTCCAGTCAATCTGTTCCAGTCTTTGATTACCCTCTTAGTAAAAAAACCCTGTTTTTAACCCCTATGTTCAAATATAATTTTCTGTACTTTAATTAATGCCCATTGCCTCTTGTCCTGCAACTCAACACCATTGAGAAAAGCTTGACTCTCTCTTCTTTACTCCCCTCATCTGGTATTTATCACTTTGAGCCTTCCCTTCTCCAGGCTGCACAGTATCAGCGCTTTCAACCCCTCTCTGTATCTCAGACACTTCAGTTGTCCTCATGGTCCCTCACTAGATGTGTTCCAGGTGTGTCCCTGACTCCCTCGTAGTGACAAGACCAGAACTGGACCCAGCACGGCAGACACATCTCACCAGGGCTGAGGGGAAAGGTCTCCTCTGTCCCCCTGCTGCCAGTGCTCCTTCTCATGCAGCCCAAGGCTGCAAAAGCTTGTGGCTTTTGTCACAAGGGCACATTGAGGGGTCACGTTCAGCTTGGCACCAGGCCCCTGTGTCCTTTTCCACAGGCAGTGCAAATAGAGCCTTTTGTTTGCTCTGGGACCAAAAAAGATGGCACAGCAATGACAACAGATTTTTTTTAGAAAGTGTATTCTTACAAACAAAGAAACACTAAGTCCTTTGCAGTTTGATGGATATCAAATTAGGAAGCTTTAGAAATCTGCAGAGCACTCTAAGAGGGTCTAATGCATTACAGTTGGGTAGTAACTTGTTCTCTGCAGCAGACTGGTTCAGTAATGGTTTCTCTCATGTAAGGCATATTTTCTCAATGAAAATCTCAGGTAGGCTTCAGTACAACATTATGGGTATAAAAAATACAGTTAGGATTTTTGTGACACTGAATCAAATCATGGTTATTTAGTACCATGCTTGTTGTGAAAGCAGTAACAATCAGTGAACAAACACAAAGAAATTAGATTAAAAATGCCTAGTAAAGCATGAAGGTAAAATGCTAAAGTAAGCAACAAATCCCAGATTTCTTTCTGTGAAGAAATTATGCTGTGAATGCAATAGTATCTCACACAAAATCATGGTCCATATGTTCTTTTTGATAAAATATATCTTCATCTTCACAGGCTGCGAAGGAATGGGAAGGGAAAATGCATTCATGATTGTGCAGTCAGGAGAGAGAGCTCTCCTGGACATGCATCAACTCTTAACTAAATTTAATGGAATTACAGACTGTTAAAATTTGTTACAACAAGACTTGCCACTAATGATAAAAACAACATTGGTTGATCTAATTATATTTAAGGGGGAAACATATCCTGTGTCCACACAGAATTGCATGAAAAATGAAGTTTTACACTTTCAGCCTCATCATCAGGTTTTTGCACTGCTTAGTCAGGCACAGTGGCATTGTTTGGCCTGGCAGTTATATGTGTTATTGAAACTGCTCCCTGTCTGTGTCCTTGGTGCTCTGTTCCTGTCAGAAGTTAGACAAAAAATAAGCTGGTTTTACTTCTAGCAATTTTTAAATAGTAGGTCCTTGCCACCTTCTCTGGACACAACCCTGTGTAATGTGCTCTAGGATGATCCTGCTTGGGCATGGAGGTTGGACCAGCTGGCCCTCTGTAATCCTTTCAAACCTGACCCATTCTGTGATTCTGTGAATTAAAGACTGAGAAGTGACTGCAGGTGTGAGACGGGAGCAGTCATAAGCTGAGAATGAAAATTCTATTGAGCTGCAAATGTAAAATCAGTTATTTCTAGATTAAATAAATAAAAAAAGAGCATTGTTTATGCTTTGGGCATTAGTGACTGTGACCTTTTAGATAATGTGTCTTCTCCACTCCTTCCCCAGGTCACAAAGTACTGCTGGTTCCTGACCTCAGCCTGCCAATTCAAACGTGGGGAAGAGGAAATCTAAACCGGTTAACTTAGGCTACAGCTGCTGCCACTTTTTCTGCCCCAGCAGGTACAGAGGTGCCAAACCATCATAAGCAGGATCCTGCAAGTGATGGGTGAGTTATCGTGTCAGCACAGCTGGTCTCTGTCAGCACGGATCTGCTGAATTCCCTGACCTGTGCTGAGCGCCTGCTGCGCTGCCTGCTCGGATTGTGCCAGGGATAAATTCCTGGAAATTTCGCAATGCATGAGACTGGAGGTGAAACTGGCAAGCGGTTTGTTAGCCACGAGAGGGAGTCCGTACTGCTGGGAAGGAGAGGACAAAGTAACTCGAGGTCAAATTGTTTCTTCAGATCAAACTGCTTTTGGCTTTATTCCGCCAAAATGACCACATATGCTGATGGCCACACGAGATTTTTACAAGACTAGTAAAATCAGAACTTCTAGCTTCTGTTAATGTTGGAAAAAAGGGAAGACTACTAAGCTGTGACAAACTATTGCTTTGGAGCCAGTATTTTCCAGGGAAGTCAAAAGAGAATGATTATTCTTTACTGTCAGTAAGTAGGTGCGTGACTCTGTATGCAGGGAACAAACCTCCTAAAGCCCGCTGCAATACTATCCACATTCCTTCCTAAAAAATAGGGCTAATATTGAAAATGCTTTATTGAAATGTTTGGGATTCTCTTCCTCTTTCTCATGAACTTTGTCATGACAGAGTTTATGTGGGAAGATTGAGGAAATTGCATGTGTACAAATGTTAAGAGTCAGCCAGCCAACAGCAGAAATAAACCTGAGGACTGTACTGCACACAAGCAGTTGAACAAAATTATTACTGGCAGAGGCTGTAATATAGTAATATAGTAATATAGTACCAGAGAAATGTCCTTTTGTGAGCAAGCTCAACACAGAGTTTTGATGAATTTGAAGAATAAGAAAATCAACAGGATAAAATCTGATTGCATGAGGTGTTTACAAAACTTGTCTGCAGACAACAAGAGCGTTTCAGTGCCCTCTCTGGGCTTAGGTTCATTCAGCCCAAAGATTGTGCTAAAAAAGAGAAAAGCACAACCAGAGAGAGCTGGTTGGGCATGGTATAAGGGATCCAGTAAGATGAGGGAGAGTGCAAGGAGGTATCCTCAAAGATTAATGAGTTGTGATAGTGAAGGTGTAAATCAACGTGTCAGAGGCCTTCTTAAATGATTTACAGCATACAGATGCAAAAGCAGCGCTAAATGGAGGCTGTAAGACTCTGTTAAATCCATCTCTAATAACCAAAACCAGTATAATATCCATAGTCATATGTCAACAATCCCCCTTTTTCTCAAAACCTACCAGCTATTCCAATTTGAAATATGGCACTCCAAAATATAGTAAATGTCACTAACTACCACAGTGAGTAGATTTTATGTTCAGAAAATATCATCAAAGATGGAATTTAGTGACTCTGATATTAAAAAAAAAAGTAAAAATACAAGGAAATGTCCATGAGTTTATTAAAAGTAGATTTTTTTTAAAAAATGCACATCAGTGTAAGATTAAAAGGGCAAGAACAGAATATGGACAAATTTATGAGAAAATGAGAAGATTTCTAAGCAAGATAATGAAGTTCCATGGTGGGAAGTAGGGGCAGCAACAGTCCTGGCAGAGTACAGGGCACAGCTTGCCCAGCTTGTAAGACTGCCCATGTTTCTGCAGTTCCTGTTCCTTCTCTTTGATTAAATGCACCACAGATCCCATACAACAGAGGATCCCAGGCCTACGTTAATGATAAAAGAGAGAGGGATGAAAGATCCCACTCTCTGATGTGGCCTAAAGGCACCCAGGTCATTATCAGAAAGTGCCAGTGACAGAAGTGGTTGGTTACATCACAAACTGCACAGAGCTCAGTGCAATCAGAAATCAGCAGTCGTGGGTTCGATTCCCAGAAAAGTACCTGCATTTCATTCTCCATTCAGAAAACCTCTGAACGTTTCAGGTATTCAAAAACAAGCATACTTTTCCTTCTTCTGTGCTCTATGTTTCAGTAAAAAGTCTTTAAAAAAAAAAAAAAAAAAAGAGGGTGCTGCTATACAGAAGTCATTCAATCTGGAAGAAAGTGAGCTCACAGCCACAAAGGTATTAAGCCCTGTTGGATTATGAATAGCCCAAAATATTGTGTTTCATAGTAACAAACTCTTTAGAAAACTTGTGATCATGGATTTGTGATATTTTAAAAACTGTCCTTGAATTAATTGCCTAAACAAATCATTCCTAGAGATATTTGTGGTCCAGACTCAGACTGTATTGCCAGTGAAAACACACGTGGCCGTGGCTGAAAGCATATTCACACAAAAGTGGTTTTCACATCTCCAGCACCCCAATTTGAATGAAATGAGCCCATGTAATAAAGACCATTAGGCTTGAAAACAATTTCAGATTTAGATATTGAGTGTATAATTCTTTAATAAATCAATTTATGCTTCTAGAAACACGTATATGATTTTGCAAGTTTCAGGAGCTTTTTCATTTTATTTGCAAAATAATCCACCTTTCCCTCATTAAAGCCACTCAAGTATTTAATGTAAAGTGTGAACAAGTCTCTGTGTGCTCAGGCCATGCTTTTCCACGTGACCCTTCAAATACTACAGATCAGCTTTTTCATACAGTCCAGGATATCCAAAGCCAAAAGAAACCCGAATGCAAGCAAACTACATACAGCTTTGTTTTCATCAGCTCAATGTCATGAAAACAAGAGGTGGCAATTGCCTTTTTTAGAACAAAGACCAGGATGGTTCTGTCACCTGGCCAAGAAGTGGGGCAGCCCCACAGCACTCAGCCCAGGGTGATGGAAAATTCTGCCAGAGGCTCGCTGCAAACACAAAGCAGGGCAGCTGGTGCTGCCCAGAAGGGATGGATGGTTCCCTGCTGAGAGACCCTGGCTGCTCTGGATCCCATCCTGAGGGTCTCGGTGTCCCCAGGACCTGCTAGGGGGCCGGGGCACTCCTTATTTCATACTTTGTCCTTCTCTGCAATGAAGAGGATCAGAAAACCAGTTCTCAGTTCTAATATACTGTTGCAGACCTGGGCCCATGGAATCTCTTCTGCAGGAGAGGAGGGATGGGATGCCTGGGGTATTGTGCTATCTGCCATGATGAGCTGAGCAAGGACCACCTCTGGGGGAAGGTGTTTCCAGGGACTGCCGAGCTGGTATTGTGATCCACCTCTATTTTCCACGCAAGCTCTCTGAGCTCATCAAGAAGCCTTATCCAGATGCTAAAAACAGTTTTGAATAAACCCAAGATACTTCTCAATGTTTTTCTAACATTTTTGTCTGTCCTATAAATCTGTGTTGAACTTTCTCCTTTCCCTCCTGCGTGGTTTCGGTTACAGGACTGCAGTGTCACATTACAGACTTTGGCCGATCGGCTTTACAGCAAGTTGCTTCACCTCCACGTACTCAAACCTCTTAGAATTCAGCTTTTATTTCAGCTGGCATAGAGAACTTGCAAAATCCATTTATGATTATGTTTTGACCTAGGATTAGTGTTACTTTTATTGCCTCTGCAGGTAGTTTCCTTAAAAAGCCACCACTGGGGCACCGAGTTTCTGTACATTTTTTTACAACACAGGGTTCCTAACCGCCTGGTTTCTCCCTGCCACCGCAAACCCAGCGGTCACAGCCAGGTGGAGGCGACAGTTCCGTTCACCTGACACCTGAGGCATGACCAGACCTCTACTCACCCCAGCTCTGGGTGCTGCGCCGTGATGTAGTTGTAACATCTTCCCAGGACGACTTCTTGCAAGTTCTTAGTGGTCCCCCTGTCCTTCCACTTCAGCATTTTGGGACTGACCTCGTGCCTTCCGTGGGTCAGGAGAGAGGCCAGCACGACGGCGAGGACGAGGGCGGCGAGCAGGACCGCGATGCCCACCAGGAGGACCGTGCGCTGCCGTACGCGGGCAGAGCCCTGCTGCAGCGGCATCGCGCTGAGGGGCGGCGGCAGCTGCGGCTGCTCGGCCGCCGGGGCACCGCGGCTTCTGGGCCCGCCCGCAACGCCCCCGCCCCGCCGGACGCCCGGGAGGCCGGGCTGACCCCCGCCCGCCCCGAGTCACGGG
>VXBQ01004642.1:486401-520443 GCA_013400175.1 Phainopepla nitens
GATCTCTGGGCTCTCCGGGGACCTCTGGGCTCTCCGGGGATCTCTGGGCTGACCCGGGATCTCTGGGCTGACCCGGGATCTCTGGGCTGACCCGGGATGTCCGGGCTGACCCGGGATCTCTGGGCTGACCCGGGTCTCTGGGCTCTCCGGGGATCTCTGGGCTGACCCGGGATGTCTGGGCTCTCCGGGGATCTCTGGGCTGTCCCGGGATCTCCGGGCTGGCCGAGGAGCGCGGGGCTGACCGCGGCCACCGGGGGTCCGGAGGGGCAGGGTCCGCACCGCGGAGCCGCTTCCCGCCGCCCCCGCCCCGCTGGCTCCGTCCGTCCCTCGGTTTTAGAGCCAAAACAGCGCTTTTCGGGGCTCGGGGCGGTAAGCTGAGAGGCTGGGTGCTGTTTGCGCTCTGTGCCTGACTTTGCCGTGACCTCCCCGAGTTAAACTTCGGGAAGTTACCGGCGGTAACGCACACAAGTGAACCCCAGGAAATAACTCGCAAAGTTCCCGGAGTCCTCGTTCTAATAATTGCAGCGACATGCTCTATCAAAAGTGTGAGTAAAATATGAATGCAGACCACCCCAGTCTGTTTGCTCCAAATTAATTGTTTTGTACATGACAGGTGTTGAATCTGACTTTACCTAAGGGAAGAAGGCAACTTTGCAGAATTAAATTTTCAGTAGCCATAAAAACATAGTTTATCAACACACAGCGGGTTATTTTACTTCTGTCCCTTGCTCATAGGCTTTGATTAGTTGTCACATGAATTTCTAAGGCAAATGTGTAAATTATGGGTGTTCGAGGCTGTGTGAAATCATCTAAGGAAACACTAAGTGTTCTCTGCAAGAGGGAAGTTAGCTCCTTACTGAACTCTCCAAAGAAGGCAATAATACTTCCTTAGTCAAAAAGTCAAACCAAGACTCAGATCTCAAACCCTTAACAAAAGAAGCTATGCAATTCCGGGGTGTTAGCTACAAATTGTTCATAGATCTTTAATAATTGCTTTCCAAGCATCTGTCTTTAACAGATTGAATGTGATGAAGGGCATTTGTTTCACATCTCAGCCAGGCCTAAGCAGTTCTGAAAGACCTGAGAAATGCCATGCTCTGACTAAAGCCTGCACTAGCAAGTGGTATGCTAAGCATGTAATATGAATTTTTCTGATTCCATTTTCCCATAAATCATGTGGATTTCACAGAATTTAAACCTCAGTTTTAATGTGACATATCAGGCTGCCAGACCCAAAGCGGTCAGGCAGTTATAACAATATTATCTCTTTGTAAGAGAGACAATGGTTTTGTCTCTGTGACACTGCTTGTGGCCCCTGTGCTCCACATTGCTGATAATGCACAAAGTGCAGGAAGATCTCTAGGAGACAGTTCAGTAGAATTAACTCATAAAGTACATTCTTCCCCATATTCCTTTTGGTAAGCATATGGGTTTTCCTTGAGAGGCTCCATTGATTGATTGTTCTTTATTTTCACCATCCTGATGTGAACGCAAGGTATTCACAGCTGAACTGTGAACTATTTTATTATATAAAAATACAAGAGAAGTTCTTGAAATAATTTTTTCCTTCTGTTTTCTACTTGTGATTTTAGCTTCATTAACTGAGAAAGTATCATGTTGGGAAAACCAGCTAATTATCCTAAGCAGTCGATGCAGTAACACTGCAGTCTCTGATTGCTCTGGGTATTGAAGTTACATAGCTTCAGTAAGAGTCACTTTAAGAGTGGAACAATGGAATAGTTAATTTAAAGGTTTAAAACTTAAAAAATGTTATTTTTCAGTAAATAACTGATTTGTGTAAACTTTCTCTTCTCTTCCGATATGACAATGATTCACTAAGAATGAATAAGTAAATAACGAGTGCAGACTCAGAGGCTCTGGAAGGTGTCCTTGCTGCTGGTTTTGTAACACCTCAAACTACATAAGGGGCGTCAAAGACAAGTAAATGTCAAGCCTCCTTTCAGCAAGCCTGGGCAGCCTAATCAGGGTGAATAAATAGGACAAGCAGAGTTGAGTGGGCAGCACTAAAAACAGTAAAAGCTTGTCTTCCCAGTGTTTCAGAAGGTGGTAGATTCTTCCCCAGCATGAATGCAAACATGAAGTCACTCCTTGCAAACTTTCTGGCCCTCAAGTACTTCCACGAGAGGCACGATTAAGATAATAAAAGTGCCTCAGCAAAGAAGAAATGAAACAGTGTTCTCTGAATGGGATGGGAGGGAAGAACAGAAGATAAAAGTGAAACGAGGAGGGCTGAACGGAGTGAAAAGCAGTGCAAGGGCCTTGCATTCCCTCAGGTCTGTGGAGTGAGCTGGATCTCATTTCTTTCCTAAGCAGTTTTACCAATGCCAATGACCTTAAGCTGAAAGTCTTTATTCCACAGGAATTCAGACCTGTAAACAGGACCCTACTGAAATCCAAACTTAGGATTTCCCCCATGATTCCAGTTAAGGGCTCATGGATCTCTATTCCTTTTGAACTGTTTTCCTATTGCTTATTTTTCCATTCTATAAGGAAATCACAGTTTTTGAAAGCACTGTATCTCATAAACTGATAGCCAACTTCTGGAGTGCTCTGAGCTGTGTGAATTTACAAGATATCAAATCAAGACAAATCTTTTCAAGGTGTATGTACTTTTTTGAAAGCCTTTATACTAAATCTTCAGGTGGGATGATTAGAAAGTGTGTCTAAAAGATCAGAAGACAGAAATACTTCAGGAACCTAATTGCCAGCCTCTGCCTTGACACCATATATTACAGCAGGGAACTTGATAAAAATGGTTCTGTGTTAAGTACAATTTATCTAACGGCATAGGAGTATTGTAAGATAAAACCAGCAAGCCCCCACTGCTACCTGAGAGTTCTGTGGATGATATTTTTGAGGCAACTAGGGATAAAAGGCCATCCTCCAGCTGTTCCCAAGGCCTGATTCCTCAAACTTTAGATTATCCTTATCTTTTTTTATTGTCAAATGTAGATAGTTCTGGTACCCAAAGCATGGCTGAAGAGAGAAAGAATCCTTCATGGTAGAAATTGCTATAAAAGGTGGTGTGCAGTAGGTGTGACGGAATCTTTCCAAAACAACCACAATATCCACAGTGCCACTAAAAACTCCCAGTACAGTGGACACCTGTAATTTCTGGATGTCACTTCTCAGCAGAAGTTACAAATGAGAGAACTTGATCTGAAAAGAGCAGAGACTGTTATAATAATTAAAGAAATTATATCTTTCCTGGATTTTGTTGGAATAGCAGTGACTGTAATCTCACTGTTTCCCAATTTCACAGGGCAAATACTGTCATAACATTTATAGGATGTTTGAGATGAACACTGAAAATAAAGGGCTGGGACAAGGAAACCAGCTAGCACAAAGTGACAGCTGTGAAGAAATATGTGCCATCTAATCACACACACCAGCTCCTGAAAAAAAAGTCTTTGTAACTCGGTGTCTGAGCATCCAGTTCAGCTCTTCTTTCTTTCACCTTCTCTGCAGATGCTGCTAAAATGTAAATTTTCCTGGTGAGCTGTGCTGTGGGCCCCGTGCACAACCAGTATATAGGAGTTATTTAACCTGTAAGTTGTTCTTTATTTTTCTGGTGCCAGCCCCCACTGCACCTAACCTAGACCCATAGGCAGGCAAAGACACTGGCAGAGAGACAATGGTGCCTTATCTCTGAACCTGCACTGGTGGCCATCTAAAGCACATGAAAAATACCCCATTTGGGTCTTCTGCAAAGCCACATCTGCTGCTGGGAACACAGGACATGTTATACTCCTGTTTACCAGATGAGCTACCTGGAGCTGGTCTGAGCATTCCCTTCCCAACCCCAAATCTTTTTTGTTCACCTGGTTGATGTTACACAGTTTTCTTTTTCAGCCTTGTCATATTGTCTTGATGACTTTATGTTACTTCACACAGATTTCTACTCTAATTACACTTGCTTCTCCTGTAAATTCTTTAAGATTACTTCTGATGATAAAATGCTTCATTGTATATTCAACTCTAAGTATCAGATATCAGGGAAGGTTAATCTCTTCAGAACAGGATAGTGTGGCTTCCATTCAAAGAAATAACAAAAACCAAGGCTTCTGCAGCCCAGTACATAAGATTCTGGTTGAAATTGGCTAATTAGGTCACAAGAAATTGGAAGGAAAAAGGCTGACAGAGAGAGGAACAGAGGAGCAAACCAAGTGATTGCATAGGCTTCCTTTCTTTTGTAAACTAGGCTCAAGGGAAATTATCTTCCCACTTGCAAGGCTGCAAACAGCAGTGACACAAAGTACTGTGCTGTGCTAAGTAAGTGACACCACTTGCTGCAAGTGTAGTTTAAAATCTACCTGATGGATGAGATAACTGGTTGTCAGACCTTTGCCAGCTAATCTGGTACTACAATGTTCCATAGCATTTTAAAATTTTTAAAAATCTCTTCAGCATTGTCTCAATTCTTTAAAAGGATACTGCCTCCTTTTGTCCCTGTGCCTTGCTGCATAAAGAAGCTGTTTGAAAGTTCATAAGCCTTTCTGTGTTTCCTGTGTGGTTTGTATACAAAGTGCAGGGCTCTGCTAGCACACAACAACTGCCCTACATCAGATTGTGCAGCAAGTGTAGAGATAGACTTAGCATCCTCCAAGCAACTAGAGCTGAGGGTTTGCTGCATTTACCTTATAACTCTGGACTACTTCATTGAATTCCTGTTTCCTTCAAATGGTGATTTAACTTGTACCTGACCCGTGTCTAAGTAGTTCACTGAAGCAATCAGTAATGTAGATGTAAAATTGACCATTGAGTTTAAAGATACATAGCTGTATTTTCACTGTTTTTTCACTGTTTAGACACTGGCAGCTTTTCAAATCTCCAAGATTTCAGTACTGAAAACTCTTCTTCTAAGTATCTTGAGAAATTGTAGAGAAATTAGTTGTGCACCAGTCCTCAAAACTAGAAATGCTTTCTCTGTGTGTGTGTGGGCAGGTACATTGTCTCAGTGCTACTGAATTTTTGTGAGGGGGCACTCCTGAACAAATTTGTTGGGAAAATTAGTAATTTCTTAACTTCTATCTGCCTCTGAGTGGACACTTGTGGACTTGCTAATGCACTTGTGTTTAAGCATCCAGGACTTTTTAGTGCAAACAGAAACACTATTAGATCTTCGACATCCTTATATTTAAGAATTGCTGGATAGAAAGTGGTGTGAAACGACTTTCCCAAGTCCAGATGCCTATACTACTCACAAATGTAACTATGCACTCTCTGAGTGTTCTCAATATGGCCACTTTAATCTTATTCTTGCTGCAAGTACGGTCACCATGATGAATATTACCCTTCCCTAGGAAGAAGGAGAGGTATGGGGCAGATCATTGCCATTACCTGCTGCTGAACACACTACCACTTGGGCAGGAGAACACCAGCTCTCATCCCTGTTACTGCTGCATCTAGTTATGGATGCACACACATTGCTCTGTCCTTGAGGGTACGTTTGGGGGCTAATCCCCCTGAGTTTGGAACTGGGAAGTCATCCAGGCTGTGCTTCATGCAGAAGTCCTCCAAGGAGTGCTGCAGACAAGAGCAGACCCACCTGACCTGTTAGGTTAATGGTTGGACTCAATGACCTTAGAAGCCTTTCCAACCGAAGTAATTCTGTGATTCTGTGACCACAGAACAACAGGCCAAATTCATCCTAGAAATTGATGAGTCATTATTTGTAGTTTGCCCACTACAGGCTGCTGGGGCTTTCCATCTCCTTCACCTGTATCACTTGTGAGCAGCCTATTTTTCCATGTGGAAGTTGATTTGTTTTGTTTCATGTGCTGTGGAGGGGTTTGGGTGGGGAAACAAGAGTGCTGGATCAGCCCATGCAGATGAGCACAATGCCTGTGCCCTCTCAATAATGCACTCTGCTCTCTCTGCTGGATCCAACTGTTTTTCCTATGCCTTCTCACACAGGGAGAGTGTGGGAGGACCAAATGTCACCACTGTGCCTTGTAGCTTTTGTTAGTGACCTTTCTACTACCCTGCACGCAAGCCTGGCTACACAGGATGTAGTTGCTTCTCGAAACTTGAGCAGGAAGTTGAGGGTATAAGGAAAGAAAGAAATAACAATGCAGATAAAATCTAACAAATATGATAGTGCTTTTGCTTTCTGTGTAACTAATGTGGGTAATACATGCATAAAGAGCTCAATGGTGGACTGCACCCCAAGGCTGATGTACCAATTTTGAATTGTAGAACCAGAAGGAGCCAGCAAAACAGCATGCGACAAAGCAACATCTAAAATGAGAACTCTTGACTCAAGACAAAACCCTCCTGTACTTGCACAGGCTCATGCCAGTCTGCTTCCCCCATCCCTTCTTCCTTCTCTTTCTCAAATACAATACTTGTGCACTGCTGAAGAGCAGGGTGGGAGATGACATAAGGCCACCAGCACAAAGCTATTTTATTCCTGTGTGAGTCACTGGATGATCTGTTCCATCTGTCAATCACCTGTCAGATCTGCAAATGGGAAAAAGCTTACATGGTGCCCAGTGGACCTGCTTGGGCTGCTCATGAAGATCCCCCCTCCATGTTCACAGCTTTTTTGCCATCTTCTTCAGCTCTCTGCCTCAGCCCCACTTCTGCAGTTTGTGTGTGCAAAACCAGCCTCTCAGGGCAGATCAGTCCATTCTCTGGTGCTGGGCACCAGCAGTGACTGGGTTAACTTTCAGAGACCTGTACAGTAGTGATGCTCCCCTGGGTTTTATGGAGGATGAATTGATCTAGTAGTAGTTTTCTCAAAACTCATGGAGTCAGTGAACCATTTCTAGATGTCAATCAGCAGGATGCAAAATTTTATGATCAGAACAGACTATTGGTCAAAAATTACTGCTTAGGAAATGTTGAAAAATGGCTTTATGATGAAGAACTGATAAAGAACTGTAAATACACTAAGTTTGGTGTGACAGAAACATTTGTGACTGAGTGACTGTTGTTTCTCCAGAGACCTGGTGGGTGTGACCCAGGACGTGATGTTCAGGAGCCACTGAACATCAAAGGAGGCCAAGAGAAGAAGTTGATTCAAGGACAGTCTCAAAGCATGAGAATATCCTATTCCAAAGGGCAGGAAGTCAAAGCTGTGGCAGGAGTCCAGCTTGGCCAAATCGGGAATTCCTGACCTAGCTCAAATGTTGGAAGAAAGAATAAGGGGAGAGCAGAAGCAGGGATGGATATCTGGGAGGAATGTAGAACCATTTCCCAGACTGTTGAATTACGTAGCACATCTTATCTGCACTACCACAAGGGAGCTTGGAGAGATAATGGCAGAGTGGGGAAACCAAGTAATAGTCTTTCTCGGACATATTGTGGGGATGCAGGAGAAAAGCAGCTCATGATCACAGAAGATTTATACTAAGACATTTAGGAGGGTAAGCAAAGGTGGGACAAGAGGAATTTAGGTAGATTGTGAGGAACAAGAGTGGTAAAATAGACAGCTAAGGGACTTAAAAGGGCAACTGCATATGAATAGTTGGCTGGCAGTTTGCTTGGCTGTGCTCTGTGCCTGACTGGGCCAGTCTGTCCTGACTTCTCCAGCTCCTTCCCAGCTCTTCGCTGGGTGATGGTTTTCCAGTCTGTGTGCCCAGGTGTGTATGGGGTGTGAGTACAGCAGTGGGTCTGTGTCCTGGTGCTGGTGGCTGCAGTGAATGTGAGTGTGGGAATGCTTGTGTGAGCTGGTGAGCAGGTGACACGACTTGGGAGCAAGGGGTGAATGTGTCTCTGAGGGTTCATTCTGAATGTAGCGACACCTGGATGTCTCTAAAGTCAGGAGCTATGGGACCAGGGGAGTCCTAGCAGGCCCTGTGTGTGTGACAGACAAGCAGGCAAGAAATTAAGAAAGCCAAACTTAAATGAAAGTTAAAATTGGTGAGGTGTGGAAGGGCACCAGGAATGGCTTCCATAGACACACACAAAGCTGAACAAACACCAAGAAAAAGATGGAGCCACTGCTGAACAGGGTAGGTGACCCAGTCTCAAAGAACACTGACAAAGCAAAGGTGACTCAAAAACTTAACATTCTCTTCACTGCAAGGTGTGCTATCATGTCTCATAGGATCTTCGTGCCTACAACACTCATGTATGAGTTTTGGGCAGAAAATGACTGCCCATTTGATTGAGTTATGGGCCATTTAAGCACACTTGTTGAATACAAGTCCCTGTGTCCAGACGAGAAATATCTGAGGGTCATAAGGACAAGCTGGCTTACGTCCCTGCAAAGCTACTCTTGTCTTTGAGAGGTGCCTCAACCTATGATTCTCTGAAGCTATAATTTTGTGATAATGATTTGCAGAATGTTTTCTAATGACTAGGTGCTGGAACTAAAAAACTTTATCAGACAGGTCCTCGAAGATACTGGAATTTAGGAAATTGAAGACAGATGGAAAACTAGTTAATGTTTCCTTGAGGAAAATAGCTGAAGTCAATTACATATAAGAGAAACCTCCAGGTAGCTTAAGGTTGAGTGTGAATGCAAATGCTGTGGAATATTATTTGTGCTGCCTAAATTAGAATTTTAAGTGTTCTTGATAAAACATGTTAGGCATCAGGTTTTAAAATAAGTGCATCTATTATGACTGCTAAAATTCTATAGATGGCTAAGGATGTTATAAAAATAAAGCTGTCTTTCCAGTTAGGCCTTAGCGTCATGAAATAAAAAAGAGGACAATATTATGTGTGACAGGCCCTTCCAGAAAGAAGACATTCAGTCACTGCCATTCTTGGAAAACTTAAAATATCACTGAATGATGTAGGGATGTCTGCAGGTTATCTGGCCCCAGGAACTGCTCAAATCATGGCTAAGTATAAGGTTAGATTTGGTTATTCAGGGTGTTATTCAGTTCTTCAGTGTTTTTCTTCCATCTCTATGGATGAAGAGTCAAGAATCTTTTTGGGAAGCCACTCTTGTGGTGAGTTTTTAAAATGTTTCATCAGAATTTCCCTTGCTTTACAGTTTGACCATTGTCCTTTGTCTTTTCACTGTGCATCCCTGAAAAAGAGTATAGCTTCATCTTCTTGACAACGCTCTCTAGATAGTAGAAGAAATTATCCTTTCTGGATAACTTTCTGATATTCTTTTGGAAGATTTGTTGCTATAGCACACAGAAGTGTCTCATGGAGAGCTGGGGTGTTCAGACTTTTACAAGATTCTGATACCCATCCACATGATTTTGTAAAGATTTTTAAGAAATGCTTCCTCTTAGATCAGTATTTTCGGAAGAAATTGATGAGATTAAGGGAAGCTGGGGTAAAGAATTGCAGCATGGCTGTGTTAGGATAAATTAGGGTTTTTTTTCCCCAAAAGATTATTTCCATTAGGGATTTGGTAAAGCAGAATTTGTGGATTCCGAGTCCTTGAGTCTTAGAATACAATCTCCATCTCACCTTATCTGTGTCCTTCCAAATGTCCTTACTTTCACATGGGAAATCACAACTGGAAGAAGAAAGGAAGCAAAGTATCTCTTCCCCTCTTCAAGCACTGTGTTATAGCATTGAAGAGAAATCTTTGATCAGTAAGTGCTAAATTTTCCTGATCAGTAAATTAACTTAGAAAATCTTTCTGATTGCCTGGTACGGTATGCTTATCTTCCTATGGATAATTATTCCTGTTTGACTGTTTTCCTGTGAAGTTCTTCTTTAACTAGTGGTTCAGGGATGTTTTGAAAGGCTTTTCAAATTTTATATATATATATATATATATATATGTATGTATGTATGTATGTATGTATGTATGTATGTATGTATGTATGTATATGGTAATTTCCCTAAAAATCTTCCTGATCAGGGAACTATGTCAAATTTTTTATATGCCATTGTTTCCCACTAGGCTATGGAGACACCATAAGAGATAAGAGCTTTTCAAGGCCAGTAATAGAGCTTAAGATTCCTGAATTAATTGCCTGCTTTTTCCATTGGTGGTGTGCTCTGCTGAAATGGCACTGGAATGACAGACTTTAAATTGTCTCTTTCTAGGATGTGATTTATGAACAGTCATATTATTTCAGCAGAATCAAGCAAATGGTGAGATGCCCTGACAAGAATATAGCCATACCCTGAGCAGTCTCAGAAGTGGTGACATCTGTCCTTCAGCTCTGATGTTTCAAACTGTACTGCAGTTTTGACTGCCTTACAAATTAGTACAATATGACTGGATGTGCATTTAAAGCTCGTGGCCAGGGCAGGGCTGTTTGGAAACAGCTATTCCCTGGTCACTCTCCACGCAGACCTGCACAGCCTGATTCCTTTCCCTGGTCTGTGTGAGCAGCCCCAGCCTCTCCGTGTGCCGGCTGTGCGAGCTCGCCTGTCGCCAGCTGGAGCCCTGACAGCACTGACGGTGCTGTTCTCTGCCAGACAGGCTAACAGACACCAATTACTGATTTTTTTCTTTGTTTATTGTAAACAAAGATCCCAAAGGGTCCAAAGCATTCTTCTTTGGACCAAGCATCTTCCTCCCATTTCTGTGCTTGTTTCCCCTGCTGGCTCTCTTCAGTGTCATCCCATCTGCTCCTTTCCCTTCTCTTGCAGAGCCTGGCATTTCTACAGGTGCATCCTGAGCTTTGCTGTTCCTAAAGAATTTCCTGCTGCCATGAGTGTTGCTTCTTGTATTTTGCAATTCCCAGTTTCTTTTTTCTTTAGCCAAAGTGGTGGGTTTGTAACAAAACAAAGTTATAGCTGGGGGTTTGCACATTTGATTTTGTCAAGGAACAAGGCAACATGCCAAGAGATCTCCTGCATACAAACATGCTGCTCTGGTGGGGAGGGAGGTGGAGTAGCTCCAGAACAGTCTGGGGAAACAGGTTGCTTCATTTTTTGTATCACCTCCACCACTTTTTGTTATGCCTTTCTATTTATGCATGTCAGGAAATGATGTCCTAGGCAAACTAGAAAAACACATTGCAAAGTGTACTGTTTAAAGCACTGCCCTGCAGAGTGGGAGACACATGTTTAATGACTCATTCATTCTATCTGAATCGGGATATGAGGAAAGTATTTTTTACTCAAAACATATTTAATTCATAAAAAAATTTAAACAGCTGTGATTGTTGAGTTTTCAAGTAAGTGAGAGCTGTACCAAAGCTACATCCTATCAGTGAGGGATCTTATGATTTTTGATGAGGCTGCTGTACTTTTCTTGTGCAAAGCATTTCTCAAGGTTTAATTTAGTGCAGAGGAAAAGCACATGCAGCAATCCCACCAACTTCCATGAAACTGTCTGGCTGTTTTCTAGCCAGCACTAATTGTTATGCTGCTCACACATTCTGAAGAGAAATACCCACAAGGCTCCCATGCCACTGAGGCAGCCAAGGAAACAAAGTTGATACAGAATTAGGCTCTCCAACTCCAAGAATGTACAAGTAGCACAATTACTGCTAAAAGAACTATACAGGGTAGGTATGCCACTTGGAAAGACTTCATGTGATGGCTCAAAGGTCAAAAAACCAAGAAACTTGACAAAGATCCTGTCTAATCGACAACTATGTAAAGCATGTTTTTTGTATACATGTGTAGAAATATTTTTCTGGGATTTGATGCTGCATTTTACAAGACTATTGGTTATACTTACCATCCTTAACTACTTTTCAAGTGATATATGTCAAGTGATATATGTCATATAACCCCGTGCTAATGTGCAGTGGTGACAGAAAGTTCTGGATGAAAGCCCAGAGCATACATTCTGAGTTGTGGAAATACCAGCTCTGGATTTTCTGGTACCTTTCATCAAACCAAAGGAATAAGTAAAAATGAAGCTCAACACAGGCCAGCATGTCCTACAGTTGGAATTTGGTATCAGAAGATAAAAATTTCTGTGGGATACTTATTTCTACTCATTTGCTTCTTGGCTTGCTGCTCTTCAAAATGGCACAAAGTGACCTAGGATGTTTTCCACATCTGTACCTTGACACAGTGTAGCAGATAGAATGCCTGTCATTTCTTCAGCATTCTTGACTTTACCTGCTGCAAATGGGAAAAAAAAATCTTCCTGCAGTTTGGTAATCCAGAATTTGTCACAGTCTTGACTTATAATTCTTGTTTCTGCCTACAATAGTTAGAATTTTTGTTAATAATTTATCAAAGCATTCACACCTGATGCCAGACCATAACAAGTCTAATCACTGAGAAGTGCCCAGACAAACGCAGATACTAGGTTAAAAATATTTCTTTGTTAAGTATTGTAACAAAGGTCATAAGATACTCCAGAAATACTGGAGGAATTCTGGAGGATTGTCTCCATCTGCACTTAGGGAACTTATCACACTTACTGCTTCCACAGCCCACAGGTATTCCTAGTCAAATGGTCACAAGTGAGAGACCATTTTCGTCACTGCACTGCTTGCTGCTGGAAGGAAATGTATACTATGATTTCCGCCTCTGTTTTCCTCTTACAGAATTTCCAACAGCATCATTTTCTGCTCACATACTCTGCTAAAAATACCAAGTAACTCATCTGAGGGGAGATCAGGTTCACCTTAGCTGTGGCTGCAGAGGAAGGGAGAAGGTAGGAGGAGGGGTGCTGCCAGGCAGCACGGGCCCTCTGGCACGCCGTGAGGGGACATACGTGCCCAGGCTCCAATTTCCTGCACCGGTCTCCTGCCAGCCTGCGCTGGAACTGCGCTGCTGCCGGAAGGGAATGAGGATCTCTGACCTTGCCTTCAGCATTTTCAGGAAGCTAGAAAATCAGATACATGCGGATTATAAACAAAATTTGACAGAATATACTCTTTGCTTCTTACATAAAATTGCATGTAAATTTAGACTGGGCAGAAGCTGGAATTAGGAAAAACCTGAAAATCAAAAAAAACTTGTGGAGTGGGTGAGGCACCCTGACACTTGGCTAAATGAAGATACTGTGCCTCTCCATACTGAGCTATTTTAAACCAAACTTCTTGGCTCTGCTAAAAGCACTCTCCTTCCACTTCACACTATTGTTGAAGCAAAATACATCAGAATTATTTCTAGGTAATCCAGTTGAGAAGAACACTATCAAAAGAGTTAGCTTTCACAGAACAAAAAGTATTATTCAAATTCTTGAGGTTTCAGGTCACATTTCACTGTTTAAGGTTGTTGACTGAAAACATAATCATGTCAGCTGAATATTACATCAAGACCAATATGACAAAAATAAACACCGGCAGTATAAGAAGGGCAGAGAGGTGATCAAGTTGTCCTCGCTTTGTTCACATAACTTTTTACTCCAGAGCACTCAAGGGTTTGCATTTAAAAATAGGCAGAGCAGGTGTGAGCAGATGTATATGTGTGCATGCACATACACGCTGGAAAAAGGAACTACTCTGAATTAGAGTTCAGCTTCTGTCAGATACAATGACTGAAATGCATGTAGCAAAAAGAAAAAAAAGTAGGTTAGTAGGAGGGAAGATTATATAAACTTCTATATAGGAATGAAGAATGTGAGATAACTGAGTTCTTAAGTGGTCCACAAAATGGGCACAGCAGGAAATACTGCCTTAGTCTCAGTAGCTTCCACAGGTCTCTCTGCAGAAATGTAATGCTCCTGTACCTGATGTTTTCATTTGCCCTAAGCAGTTAGATATTAATAGATTTACACAGGATTTTGGCATCCAACAGGGCTCAAAATTAAGTGATACACATATTGTTTTCATCTGAAACATTTTCTCTCTCAAATTCGTATCTGGAGACAGCTGCTTTTGTAGTACTGCTAGTACCAATATGAATGGTTGAAACATTTTGAATCTACATTTGTGAACTTCCACACGCTTGAATGAGTTTAAGGAAAAGGGCAGATGCCTTTTGGACAGTGTGATTTCTCCATATTTGGCACAGCTCTTACATGAGACATAGCTAATCAGCGCAGTTCCTGAGTGTTCAAGACATGGCAAAGGGTCACCTAGCTGACTGTCAGGACTTAAGTGTAACATATATTTGTAAATAGTGCTATTCACATCCTTATTGAGATAGAAATAAAATTTTTAAAAAAAAGAGACATGTTCATGTCTCTCCCTCCCTCTGGGAGTAACAAATGACCTTATTGTTTCTTGCTTTGCTGACACTTCTGCCCCTCAGCTTCCGAGACGCCACTCCCACTGTTCTTTTGCACAGATTAAAACTATTATGTTAAACTTAGAACAAATGATTCACACTCAGCTTGACATTTTCTGCCTCGAAAAATCTCAGGAAACCTATGCGTCTAGAATTTTGCCTTGTTGCTTTTTTTTACTAGCTATATTAGTTGGTTCACTAAAAATCTTTACTGATCTTCCCAAGTTTTTTAAGCAAGTTTGAGACCCTTTGTTGAACAGATATTAGAAAAGAAATTGTTGTCTTTGCTACTGAGTTGAAGTAATGGGAAAAGAAATAATAAAACACTGCAAGAGGTTCTGAGTGTTGTTTTTGACATAAGGTTATTCATTAAATAACTTCTATTGTTTAAACTGTAGCTATCCTACTTTGTATTTTAATTTTTTTTCAGAACAGAATTATCTAGCACTTTCAACAGAGTGTTTGGTACCATTTGTAAGTGCCAGCACTGACTGTGCTGCTGGAGTCAATTGCATGCAGAGGCTGGAAAGCTTTCATAAGCTGGAAAGCAAAAGTTGGCCAGCTGGGATGCTTGGCTTGTGGTTGGAAGTTGCCTAAGAAGCACATGGCTGGCTAATGGAATTAAGCTGTTCCCTGGATCTCACACACACTGTCACATACAGGTCAGTAGGTAGGACACACCAGCCCTGATGATGGCTTGGACACCTTGGAGTCTCACACTGTCTCTACAGCCTGTGGCCCAAAATGTGTCATGATGGGATCTGCTGTGGGCAAGCAGAAGATTGATCAAAATTGCTTGTCTTCAGCTATGTGAGATGTGACTGTGTTACAGATACCGTCCTTACTACACTGGTGGCTGCTGTCAACAATAATAGATGAAAGAAATCCTCAATAAAAAAATGAACAGGATGTTCAGGGAACTACTCAAAGGACTAAAGTTAGAGCACAGATAGGGAACAGTTTTGAAGCATAATACAGCCCAGATTTTCAAAGGTCTGTAACTTCTGATTTCAGTACTTTTGTACTTTCAGTATTTTTTTGTGTCTGAAACAGATACAAAAATCCTTCAAGCTGGAGCCTAAACCCACCTGTGACTTAGGCAAACCCAAATATGTGTACAATGTAAAGAATATGCATAAAAAAAAAAAGATTATTACAGGCAGAGAAGCAAGACAAATAAGCAACTACAACATATTTTAAATATTTTATCTTTCAAACATACAACAAGATACAGTTGCATCCAGGATTGAAATCTACTATGGACCCTTAAATCCGATTCACTGAGATAACAGGGACATCCTCTCCAAGTTTCCTGGCAACCAGTCAATACAAACACAAATAAATAATACAGAAGCTAACACAAAATGCAAAAAAAATAATCTACATAAAGTTATTATATAGTAGAATGACTATTTTTCTGAACATTTATGTATCATCTTAGGAGCTGGATGTCTTGGTGGTTTAGAGGAGCATCTAGCTGGAGCACTGGAATTCACACGAGTAACCCAAGAAACCTTCAGGTTGGCATCTGCTCTCTCCACAGTGTGTTCTGAACCCTGCTATCTGAGTTCACTGCAAGTAGGCCAACATCTGACTTGGCAGATTCTTATCTGAATTTGATATACTATAAATCACATTGTGGTGGAAAAACTGTGGAACTTTCTAGACCTGGTATTTGTGACTATTTGCTATCCAGTGGCCAGGAAACAGCCAGCTGAGGAACAGGTGTGTGGATGACGAAGCAATTGATATATGGTAAAATACTTTATGCAAGGATGCAGCCAGAATCTTGCTGTAACCTAATTTTTAAGTTTGGCCCAAGTACTGGACCACTTATGAAAATGAGTTTACTTTTCCACTATCTTACCTATTACATCTTGTATCAAGTGAGCAATCTAAGATCTCTCCCACCTGAATTTATGTTTTGCCTTCGCAAAACATGATCATCAGTCACTCAGTTTCCAAGGTCAGATGCTAGGATGGTTTTACAAACAAGTAATCTCTGTGAGTGATGTACGACAGGCATAGTATCATTTTTCTTTCTGAAATTATGTGAACAGGAAGCATTATTCTCACTTTAATTCTGGATAATAAAGATCAGAGGAAAAAGCAATGAACTTCCAGCACAAAAAGAAAAGAAAATGAAGGATGAGGCTTTCTAGCAGCAGTGGGATAATTTTTGATACTAAAAGAAGTCAGTATTTAGTATGCAAGGTTTTAATATGCAGGTTTGCCAGTCCCAAAAGTAGGGCGGGACTGCTGTTAGAAGTTAGCTGAAGCCAAATTTATAGCCAGCTAAGGCAAACAGAGAATATGGATTCAATTGATTAACTTAGTACACTAAAGCAAATCTGAACAAAAAGCCTGCAAAAGAAACAAACATGAGCTTGTTCCAGCTGCCTCCTCTGTCTGAAGATATAGGTCCTCTTTGTGCTGCTGGTGCAGATCTGAAGAAGAGAAAACAAACAGGATGTTCACAGCACAGAGCTGAGTTAGGATTCTTTTAAATATCAGGGGTTTGTTGCCAAGGGTGAAGTTTGGGGCCCAAATGTTAAGCTAGAAGTTTCTTTATATGAGCCTGCCAACAGATTCCATTTGGCTGTCATGATTCTATAAACAGAATATCTTTGCAAAACCCTGGGAATTCTTCTTTCTACCTTTATACAAGAGCCTTCTTGTCTCTCGACATCCATTTGCTGTCTCTAGCCTTATACTTGTGATTTTATAGTGCCCTTCCAGACAGCAGTGGTCCTGGAGGACTTTTTTTTTCCACTGCATTCGGTGTAATAGTATCCAGATCCACTTCTGTGTCTCCCTGACATTGCAATAATGCAAGTAATAAATACCACCACTAACAGCTTGCATCTGGCTTCCTTCCTGCTTACATTTTTAAGCCATCTCTGCCATCTAGTGGGTATTTTTTACTCACACGTTTTCTCTATCAGGGTGTCACCTTAACAAGCCAAACTCCAAATTTAACTCAGCAGGAACATAGTTCAAGTCTGGAGAGGAGTTAAGGGGCACCACCACCATGCAAGAGGCCCCGGGTACCTTACAGCACCTTCTAGGCCATCCTTCTGCTACCCTGACCCAGCTCTCTCCTTTGCTCTGCCAATGTAACAGGAGTTGTGGGGACATAAAAAGTCACTTGTCCAACGCATGCTTTTGGGCTCAGGACATTATTCTCTGGAGGCTGAGAGGGCAGCTATCAGCCTTGTAATAGCAAACAGCCCTCGTGAAAGGGGATGCATGAGACCCTGCATGCCTGTTCCACTGTGTGCTATGGAAATATGAACACTGCACCCACTCTGCAAAGGAAACCTTTCCTAACAGACACACTCTCCAAACAGTGACACCTCTACTGACCAGACTGGCCCCATGTCAGTTAATGGACCACCTCAGAATGGGGATCAATGCACACAGAAAATGTACCTAAGAAGATAATCATCTATATGGATCTGCTTAAGGCTCTTTCTGAAAAGGCAGCTAGTTTCAATGGAAGTGGTGTTACTTACTGCAGAGAATTAAGTGATTTTGGGAAGAATGTAAATATTCATTGGCTCATAGTTTTAAGTTACTTAAATTTCAGGGAAAGGAAATGATATTTTTGCATTCAGATTGGGAAGCTCTGTTGTGATTTGGGATATAAAAGAAATTAATCAAACTTATTACAGTGCCATGCATACAGGGTGGAAGACAGTGCTCGTGAAGGAAACAAGAAAGGAAATTTTTCCTAAGGAGGATGAGAACAACTGAGATGCCCAGGAGGGTGTGGGACTGGTGTTTTAAACACACCAGGGATTATGTTAACTCTGAGTAGCGACGTGGATGGAAAGGAAGGGGCGGCTGCTCCCCTGCTTACACACTGCAAACGCCAAGCGGCAATACTGCAGAACTGCATGCTCATCCCTGAGCTGAAAGGAAAAACACATTCATGGTTTCCAAAAGCCTTCTCATCCAGGCTTCCTCAGCTGAATAACATACCCACGTCACAAAACTTTGAGGAAAAATATTTAAAACCTGGGAGAGGAGAAAAATCTTCTGTTAAGAGCTCAATACAATATTGTATTTTTCAAAATTCTGCAAAGTGCTTTTTCTTCCAGTTTGATAATATTGACACTATGTTCACAACTATTATTTTGAAGGGGATAACTCTATTTTCCTTTGACATGTGATCAAAAGCCTTAAAATTCAGTTTCGGAACAAGGAAACCATATTTTAATCCACTGTGGAAGTGGCATTTTGTGACCAATGCCCTAACAGGAAGCCTGTTATATGATCTACTGCCTAGAAGAAGTCTGGAGCAATCAGTGCTATCTATAAACTCACTATTTTCATAAAATTTATATGCTGGTGCTAGGATACAATTTGCATGTTTTACATGAGAATGCATGTTGCATTGCAAGGTGAGTAAAAGTTTTCAGTGACCAGCAGGAACAGGGAATACTCACTTTGTCTGTAAGTGTGTACCAAAAATTGGGCACATGTTACAGAAGGTGATATCCACCTCCTTTTCTGCACTGCAGGAAGCACTAGAGCCCCTCCCAGAGGCAGGCAAGCTGGAGTTGCACCTCTCTGCTGCCATAATCACAGACAGCAAATCAGGACTTTCATAGCAGAAGTTATCATTGCAATATCACACAGTTATTAACAGACAAAAATTTGCATGTGCTTGAATAGGGAAGAAAGGCCAGTAAGAAATAAAACATGGATCATTCATGAAAGGAATATAACTAAAAAATAGAGTTTATGTATCTATACATTCTACAACATTCCAAACACTGAGGAAGTTCTCATTCAGATGTTGAAGTATCTTGTGTGTACCTATATATGCAACAGGATATAGATTTAGGAACATAGTCAGAATTGAAACCAGTAATCTTTACTGTAAATCCACTGAAATACATAGTGAATTAATTTAATGCTCCTTATATAATATAGATAAATATGGATAAGTAGAGAGGTTGGGAGCAATGCTTGCTAATTAAGAACTTATGTCTTGGATGTAATCTGCATTCCTTGTAGATAACTCATTTGCCCAAGGTAAATACATTAAAATACAGAGATTAAGTTTCACACAAAATGAAAGATTAAAAGGAAACTTCCTCAAAGTTTAGAACTGAAAATTCCAGTAGCTGGAGAAATGTCCTTTAGATCTGTTGCCATTTGATCTATACTTTGATTATTCACGAAATTATATTAATGAAAGCAACTTCAAATTTGTAAGAGATTTTATATCAGAACAGTGATACGTACAAACTTCACATCATCAATGATATACAGTGTTGCTGTGGGATCAGTGAGAACCCATTTACACCCAATTTTGAACAGCAGGTGCTCACAGACAGCTGTGCACAATTTGTGACTAGAAACTGCTAACTCAATCCACAATAAGTAACAAATTCAAGACCACTGTGTATTGCATATGGGGAATATATAACAGGTGGTATAAGTGGGATCTGTTGAATTGTTGACTTCTGCATAATTTATTCAGTTGAAATGACACTGAGGATAGGTTGAACTTCTTTTACTTACGATGCAAGGGCACATTTAGAATGATCAGGATTATCCAGGCAGAGTAAGAACATTACAGATCTGTAAAAATACCATTTTATTTAGCACCTTTTAGGCAGACAATAAAAAAAAACAACAAACATGAAAAAATGAAACAAATTCACAGTATTATCATGTTTAAATCTTCCCTTCATTAAATTTATCTTACAATCTATGGGAAGGACTAGAGCTGTGAAACCTATTGTGAATAACTGGTAATTCTGTAGACATTTCAATAGTGTTTTTAACTGTTGTTTAGATTTTAAATCCAAATACATGAGGCCATATTCTGTGTCTGACATTGAGTAAGTATGTTCCACTCAATCATACAATAAGACATAGTGTTTTGCTCAACCCACAGCAAAAAATGCCAAGTCTGAAAAATGTGACATCATCTCTCCAAAGTACCAGTCCCTCCTGAAGACATGACATTCATGGCACTTCAGTATTGAACAGTAAAAGTCAAAATAGGTAAGGTGCTTCTGCAAATACAGCATATTAATAACAGGTTTTCACTTACTTGTTATTGTCAGTGCAAGTGACATCATAACCAAGAGTTTCCAGCCTTGTTTCTAATGTCTTCACACTATTAATTCCACAGGAATCTCTGTGAGGAAGGATTTCAATATTATTGCAAATCTTTTGTTCTATAATTTCTTTTCACTGAACTTGATGGAATTAGTAAAGAAAATCCCCATTACTTTGCCTCTTCTGTATTCCATAACACCTCCAGAAGAACAATGTACATTACTATTTATGCTTCATTTGCTTACATTATTGTTATTTCACAATTTATCCCTAATTTACAGAGTCTAGACAATTAGCTTCAGCCAGTATAGCATTTTCAGATTTTATTCACCAATAATCCCACATTTAATATCTGACTAGACAGAAAAAGATCTAACTAATTTTGTAAAATAGTGTTTTGTTTGTAATACCCTTTGGCAACTATTTAGGTAGTGATAAAGTTGATGCTATCTGTCTCTACAGAATAAGTTTGTTATAATAAATGAGAGTTTTTAGAAGCTTGTTCTCTCTCTTAAATGTTGAATAATAGAAAAAGACACAGAGAAAAAACCCAGAAACAATCCTAAACACAGCTCCTGTTTCTAGCACTGATTTTTTAATTTGTTGTCTAATTAGTGTAAGAAAGTTTACAGAACCCACTGAGACCTCTAAACTTGCAACAGAAATTATTAAGGCCAATGCTACTTATCTACTGGTCAATAAATACCCATGATTAAAGAAATCATATGGAGACCAACAAAGTATTGTAGAATTATAGTATTAACTGTAGAAAACAATTAATAAATATATAGAATTGCCCCCATGAATCCATTTACTGAAACATAAATTAACATTCAGTGCTTGTCTTAGCTTTTCTGTGTAAAAAGGGCAACTTTTCAAAAGATGAGGTGTATGTTTTTTCCCTCCCAGAGGGTATGATTCTTTGATTTAGAGAGACAGGCTGAGAAATGCTAATCTGAACTATGCTATGTAGACTCCACAGCATTGTGGTAAAATACACAACGGACTATTCTGTTTGGACCGATCAGATTTGTTATATTTGTTTATTACTTATTTGTTTGTTTGCTTTAATTAAATTACCAGCAAAATTAGACACTTTTAAAGCCTACATTTTATTACTGGATTAATTATTGATGGAAAAAGAGCTGCCTGTTGGTATTCGCCTGCTTCTACAGGCAAAAATTTTCAAACAGCTAAGATGGGTGAAAATAAAAAGAATGCATATGGTAAAGTAAAAGAAATATCAGTCATCAGCACTTAATCTAAAATTCAGATTTACTCTTAGTAAAACTGTTCATGCTCTATCTTCATTCAGGGTCTGAGATCCACACACAGATCTATCCAAGAGTTGGCTCCAGATCTAATATTAGAATTTATGATTTTTTTTTCTAATTCTGGTATTTCTATACTCTCTGGGAATGGCAGGTTGTGTCTTCTGTGTTCATGAAAGCATCTAAAATACTTTGCTTTAAAGAGTATGCAAATATAATCAAACAGAAAAATAAGGTGAAATTTTAAAGACAGATCCAGAAGGGAGAAACTAATTTTTTTTTTAAGACATAACTTACGTATCTGGTCCTTCAATATCATCCACAACCCAAATGACAATTTGGGAGATTTTGTCTTTCTGGAGATTAGGTATTTCATAATCTGCAAAAAAACTGATTCAAGAAAAAAAAATTTGAACTATAAAGAATAAGAAAATTTGATAGTTGTTTCCTCCTCTGCATTAATGAATTCACATAAAAGTGAACCAGAATGAACTTTTAAAAATACAAAAACAAACCAAAAAACATTTAATATTCGCTCATATCTAATCTAAGAAGACATGAAATCAAAAGGCTGATTTTAAAGTCTTTAGATTGGGGTTTTTTTTGTGAGATGCTGACATTTCAAAGCCACAGACTTCTAACCCTTTTAGCAAGATGTAGTGTAATGATTTCCAATCTTTTAGGGTTTTCTTCCCCCTCAGAAAGGTTGTAATGGCTGTGTTCTCACTGAATGCCTGGCCCAAATCTGGGTCTAGATCTCTCCTCTAATCTGTTATTTGCCTGTCACGTGTCTTCTTAAATGTCTATATAAGCACTCCGGTGCCTCTTAGCCCTTTTAAATGTTCTGAGACCTCCACAGAGAAGAAGGGACTGTTGGTTGCCACCTCCTGGATGGGACCAGCAGTGACAAAGTGAGGCTGTCCTCCCGGTGCCTTCAGGCCAACCACCGGGGCTCTGCCACTGAAGACAGGACATGTGTTCCTTGCCAGTGTCTGTTGGTTCACGAAGTTAGCAAATTATTTTATATTTCTGGAGAAGTGGAACAAGAGGACAGACACTGAGAGCTGCTTTCTCTGGTCAGGTCTGGTATGGCAGTAGCTGACCAGAGACCAGTAGCAGCAACAGCAGGTTTGCCTTTCTGTCTGAGGTGTCCATGCCCGTCCAACGCAAAGTGAAAATATAACAAAAAATAAAGATTCCAACTCATTTACTCTGTCATGCATAGGTTATTGCCAGAAAAAAAGAAGCTTGCTCCCAGATTCTGAGAAATCATTAACTAGAGGTGTCAGAAACTGTGGAGGAATAATGTACAACTGACTTCCATAAAACAAAATTTTAAACTGGCTACTATTTTTAGAGAAATCTGCCAACTAAATTCATACTGTGTCAATAAACAAAGTTATTTTGCCATGAAATGAGAAATAAACCTTAACTGAAATGATGACTTAATGATGATTTAAGTGTACAAACTAAAACTGAATAAACTTTGAAAGAGGCTTTGAAATACTTGAAAACAGACCAGAGAGATGGTTAGGAAGACAGGCAGATCTTTCAGATTATCTTCTGTTATTAATTATTCAACTTCCAGCTTTTTTCAAACATGAATTCTTAAACAAATTCAATCATAAATGGACCAGAAGATACACAGCAAAGAAAACAGATGGAGTAACTGGCTTTGTTTTCTCCTTGGCAGGCTGAGTTCCAGGTGATTTCACTGGTTAAAATACCACCAGACTGGCAACCCAGGGAACTGGTAGAATGTGTGTGTGAGATGCTTTTGAAATAAGGAATCTTTAAATTAACAGAAATAAGGAATGCATTTCTAAAATAAGGAATCTGTAATAAATTCTGGGTATTGGCCTGCTGCCAGGTATTACCATCTGTAGATTTGATCCTAGCTAGCCACTTGACCAACCCAAGGAGACTGTATAAGTCTTTGTGATTAGCTGAAAGCTGTGTACAGAGATGGATGTTTTGGGGGACAGAGGTGAGTAGTTTTGGAAAAGATGGTTCTTGTTTCTCTCCTACCCAGAGATAAAATTGCCTTTTCAGTGGTCATTTTTAGTCCTCAGTGAACACACTTCTATTCACTGAGGAGAGTCTCACTGAGGAGAGGAGAATATCTTCTATGGGTTTCTAAAAGATGTAATTTTTTGATCTGCCTTTGACAGGACAGTTGCTGAGGTAATGAAGGATACATTTTTAACCACAGGTAAGCAGTCACTACAAACACATAGCTAAAGTTCTAAAGGATGTACTTTTACAATATATTTTGAATGTAAGCTTAGATGAGCTTCTGCATGGTGGTACACCTCTGAATCAGGAAAAATACACCTGTCCTTAATATAAAAGGATGTAAGGAGAAGAAGAAGCTCATATTTGCTATTTTCCTCCTCAACAAACTTTTATTTTTGCTTTCTGAAATCATAATAGACTTCAAACTACATCCACTCTTTATCATGGAGAAATACTTTCCCTTTAGAACTTAGAAAGTTTGCTCCTAGGCCTGACAAAAGCTGCACTCTTTGTAACAATATCCTCTACTTGGACATGTCCCTGAAGAGAAATTTTGTTAACACTCATATTTTTGAAGACAGACACATTTTGCCACAGTGTACTGGCTGACTCAAGGACAGCTAGAGAGCATCCACCCTGCTTGCCACAGCAGTTTGTAAAATGCAGGAGTTGAAAGGATTGTTTCCATCCACTACGTGTTATTCCTTCAGCTAGAGACAATTAACAGTTGTTACTTGTCACAACTCAGCAGACTTGGATGCAACAGGTTCCTTCAGCTATGCTTCCCATGCTTTGTGCAGCAAAAGGTCCAAATAATTGGTTGACTTTTCTTTTTTGTAGTCATCAGACTCCACAGAGAAATCAGTCAGTTCCCTTACCCTGGCTGTGGATAAGCTCCTCCATCTGCAGAACCATTCAGCAAGACGTGTATCACCCCAGAGCTGTGCTGTGCATACTGCAATAGATAACAGCGCTTTTCAGATCTCACAGATTTGTCCTATAACTTGGTATTTTATTGCAAACAACAGTGATCAAGGAAAGAATTTTACCACGAAGAATATCAGAACTGCAAAAATAATACTAGACTAGCACCCTAACAGGTCACTGCAGTAAAAAAGACAGGAACCAAACAGGCCATGGTTTAATTCAATGGTTCTTCTCAAGCTGTTTTCTCACATTTTTAAGTAGTTTCTTCAGCACAAGAAGCAAGCATTTTGGCATTCTCTGTTGAGTTTGATCTGTGAGTAAAGGGTTTCAGCAAGGCTGTCAAATGTCACTTAGGACCTGTAATCAGTAGACAGTCAGGGTGCTTAATGTGCTTAGTATATGCTTTATATTAACAAAGCTAACAGAATTTTAACACATTATCTAGCTGTGGTGAATATTAGGCTCTTCTTGGGAAAACACAGCAGCCAGTCTAAAACAGTGTATTTGTATCAGGGGAAACAATCCAGTAGAGTTACAGGTTTAAATCTATTTTGAAGTAAAAGTGTTTTCCTGAACCACCCTGGACACACTTGCAGATGTATTAAGTTAGCACTAATAAAATATTTACAGTGATTGAGGCCATCCTCCAGAAAGATTCCACCGCATTGTTTTCACATTCCACCGTGGTAGGGCAGGATTCATAGTCCAGTCCTGTAGGAAGGCATGTGATTTGTGCTATTAGACAGATGATAATGACTATAAAAAGTGACCTTAGAAAGCATCTAAATATATTTGTGCATTACTCACTGAACCTACAAGATCATTTGACATAGCACTGAAATCTGCTGAATTTTTTCAATAATTCTCCATCCTTTGTAGTTTACACAAACAGTGACATTCTGAGGATTCAGTAATTTGGCTGAAATGGTTTTAACTCTGTTTCTGGAATGCAGGGAGCTCCAAGTTCAGATGACTGAGAAAGAGCTTTATTCTCACTGCAGGACCATTTAGATTTTACTGTGTGCTCCCCTGACTGCAGTGTTAAATATTCACATGATATAAGGGAGAATGACACAGTGAAGCCATCCCTGATTTTTCATGGGGTAAGAGCAAATTTAGTTTCTCCAGAACACAGCAGTTGGTCTCCATTATGGTTTTACAGATAAATGTTTAACATAGCACTCATTGTCTTACCAGGGCTGTCTGCCTGCCCACACCAGGTCAGAAAATCTACAACGAAGCCAAACAGAGTATCACCCAGAGACATGTAGCGACGTCCTCTGTCAGCAAGGCTATTGACTAGTAGCTGATTATTTTCCCAGAAAAGAGACTAGGAAAAAAAAAGCATAGAGCAGAAATGTACCAACACTCAGGTGTGGACACAGTGAGATTATGGGGTATTGAAAACAGTTTAAAACATGTTTTGGTGTTTCTTTCAAAAACAAGCTAATAACCAGAAATGTTAGCTATCTCTTTAAAGGAACAAAGTTTTTTATTTTCCAGAGGTATAAATTTTGATCACAAGTGACTTGAGGAACAGTACTAGTTTGATGAGAAGGGATGTAGTTCTATATTAAATACAGTTAGGCCTAGCTTTGCTTGCCTCAGCAGACAGATTTAGGGAAGGAGAAAAAAAGGAAGACATAAGACAGATACATGTTACCAGAAATCTCACAGGTTGCTATGTTGGCTTATAGTGTGAAAAAAATATCATATGTCTAGATTTTATTGCTGTGTTTGTAGAACTCCTCATAAATTTAGCTATGCTGACAGTACTATTTGTTGGTTTAGCTTGTATCATTTAGAAATGAGCAATAATTGTGCTAGAGGAAAAACTGCATTAAAGCACAAGACGGCTTTTGCACTTTCACCGTTCTTTGCGATTGCCAGCACATCAAACCCTTACTGCTTTCTGCCATAGAACAATGTCCTCTCTCATTTCTGCTTTTGCTTGTTTAGGCTGTCAATGTTTAACATGCCACTGTCATGAGACTTAGCTGTGAGGAGTAAAAGCAAAACATGATAGCAGGCACAGCATTTGCAGCCAGAGCACCTAACTTAAGGAAAAAGTAGAAGTGGAAGTTCAGGAACTATGGCAGAGCTCCCAGCACAGCAGGAAAAATGGGAGATCTCTGTAGTATGAAAAGACAGACGTTGCTGAGAAGTTACTGCATAAAAGAAATGGAGCCAAACACACTGAAACATGCTATCAAGTCTGAGTCTAGTTTATAAACTACAGACTGATCAAAAAGAATGACTCACAAGTCAGCTACAGAATGACTCGTCAATTTTGAACGTGTCACGTAAAATGTGTTCTATGTCACCACAGGGCAATTAACATAAAAAATTATTACCTTGTTAGGTGGAATCATGTGCAATGTGAGGTTGATAAATAATTCATAATCCTTAGGTAGAATGCTGCAAGGATCCTTGTTAATAAATGCATTTTTAAATGCTTCCCATATCTGTGAACAATTCTTCTCACTGGAATAATTGAAACAAACAAATAGCACAATTGTTTCTTCAAAGCTGAGCAAGAAAGACACTTGTTCTCAACTCCTTCAAATACCCCAACTGAAATCCCTATAAGGTTAAGGCACAAAACTGAAGTCAGGGTGGTAAAAAACTTGTAGCTCAGGAGGAGCATAGAGATCTTATCTACTGATGAGTCATAACTGCAAGAGATAAGGAAGAAGTAACAAGGAAAATATTAGCATTTACAGTGTGGAATTAGAAACACATCATGATTCAATAAAAATCTTAGTAGCATACACAGTACACACAGTGAGTTTGCTATCCAGCACTGTGAAAATACTGAAGAAAAGGCTCTCTTTGAAATTTTCCAGATTCAAAAAGCCATTTCAAAGAAACTATAGCTAAATATCCAACACTGTTGGAACGCAATATTGCTCTTAAAATGTCAGATTCAAATGCAGGATGAGTTGCTAAAAGGTTTTGATAGTAGAATAAAGATTGTGACAAAGAGATGCGTTCTGCTTCTAGGCCCTGGGACTGTGCAGTTTTATCTCACTGGAATGAGTGCAGTGACCAGGGACTGTGTGGGACACACACTGTCACTATGCAGTAGTTACTAGAACTACAAGAATGTTTTAAGCATTCAACACTTGAAGTGCTGAAATAAGATGGGAGGCTGTGCACTCCAAGATTTCCCTGCTGCCAGCTCTCTCTTGGGGACAATAACCTCCATGGAGGGACAAGACAGGCTGTCTACAGATGAAAGTGTCCTATCTCTTTGGACTTTCAGGATCTCACCCATCACAGCTCTGAGCCTGCCTGGAGCAGTATCTGTTTTTGCACCTGTGCAATATGAAATTTCCTTTTTGTTTGGATTACATTATTTGCTTATAGACCTAAGGGAAAGAGAAAACCCCCCAAGTTATATAAACTTAGTTGTGTATCTCTTCTTTTAGTAACGCCGTTTTTTATATAAATTCAGGAAAGTAGTCCTAATATCCTGCCTGGCTTCATGCTATCCTGAGCAAGAATATTTTGATGAACATGTTCAAACTTCTCAATTTTAAAGTCATGTTGTGAAAATGTAACCAAAATTCATTAGATCACAAAACTATCATAAACATAAGACATATAAAAATGTTTTCCAGAATATTGCAATTACATCTCTAAAAGTCCAAATCAGTTAATATGGCTAAAATTTCTACAGTAACTATCCTTTATGTTGCTCATTTTTGCATATTCTGTATCGTTATTCATGTCCTGCTTCAGAAATAAATGAAGTTAAGTCCTGCATCTGTTAAGTCCTGCAGGAGCTCTACCTATCCAGAGCCTCCTGAAAGACCAGATTACCTACACAACTGTTAACCAAGTTCACATATTTTATATTCTATATTATATTGTAGGAATATAGAAATCTACACTCAAAATTTACTTCCACCTTCCATTGTGACACATTTATAAATTCGGCAAGATTGAAATTCATGCACTGTGCTGTTTGTATTAGGATGATCTTTCTCTTTCATACGAAACTTGAAAGGAAACGCTTCTGATAAACTGTGTTACTGTGCAGAAATATATTGTTTTGTCTTTGTTAAAAGCGAAGAATTTGTCCTAAGTCCTTAATCTTCCCCTTTTGCAACAGGAACTGCGACGCGGCCACCGGCGCCCGGGCCCGCTCCAGAGGCACACGGCTGTGGGAGCACCGAGGGCAGAACCCCTTGTGCCACCGGCTCAGCACCTCTGTGCACGGGATTAAATACCACCAAAAACCGCAGGGAGGACACAAGCAGGTGGCCAGTTGGGAATTTCTGGGGAAGGAATGAGGGGATTTGTTTGTAACTCTAGGGCCAGCTGGGGTAGGAAGGGGGAGGTCATAGGGACCACGGGGCATCGAAGATGAGGGGAAGCCCAGCAGGCGTTGTGGTTTGGGACTGGGTCAGGACGAGACTGGCAGGGAAGGATTGAGAATAAGGGTAGGGTTACAATGACAAACAGGCAAGGAGCTAAAATAAAGGCTGGAGACACAGTGAGGGACGCCTTAGGGGAGGATACCACTGAGGACAAAACCATTTGAAGGGAGAACATGGGGGAACATCAGAGCAAACCACTGACAATGAATTTTAAAATGAATGCAAGCTGCAACAGAACTGAAAATGGGGAAATGAGGTGATATTCGCAATATCATCTAACCCTGTTTTAAGACAGCAATTCTGTGCCACAGGAACCCAGCCAGGGCCCCTCTGCAAACACCTCTTCACACTCTGAGGACAACTTTTTAGTGGCAGAATAAAGGGCTGAACTCCAGGAGACTGTCCTTCTTATTTTCTTCTCTTTTTTACAGAAGCCCTTAAAATGCAAGGAAGACAGAAAAGTGCTCCTTTTAGCAAAGTGTGTGATTTACCTCCAGTTCTGTGTAATTAGCACAGCCCATGAAAGCTCACAGATAATTCTAGTAGAGCAATTGACTACTATTTGATTTTTCAGGTGGATGAGCTAAACAGGTTCCTTCAGTACCACAGGATAGCTATAAAACGAGGTGTTCCCTTTCCTACATGACCTGACATACGGGCATGCAAGGCAAAACTGGTCCCCAGCAGCGCTGTCAGATTTGGCACTTCCAAAACGCCAACCCTGTAATTTCTGTGTATTGTTCTCCTTACAGAAAGTAAGGGGGTGGGGAGGACAAAAATGTGAAATAAAGAATTGAAGGATTAAAAATCTTCCCTCAATTACACTGCTTTACTTAAAATATAACATCCATCAAAGTTATTTTGTTGTCTCCAGACAGCTACAAGCATGTTGGCTTCAAAAGGATCACTTTTGTGGCTAGAAGCATAATATCAGGCTTTTGATTAACAACCATTTTGTACAGAACATAAAAAACTAATCCAGAAACAAGCAAAACTTACCCAACAGCAGGGTTCACAATTCTAATATAATCATAGCATCTTCCAATGACAATACTTTCCAGGTTTTGAGTAGTACCTTCACCTTTCCATTTCCCTCCCTGCACTCCTGAGAAGCTGTTCATGCACAAAACAGAGACAAATAAAAGAGGAAGAAAAAGGCTCATCATAATGAATTCTTGACAGTCCAAATTCTTAAAAGAAAAAAAAAAACATAAAAAAGGAGATTTCAGTGATACAATTTAAATGGAAACCTGCAGTCTTAACGTTTAATGTTTTCAGTACAAGCTACAGCTCAGTACAGAAGACAAAGGTGGAAAAATAAACCTCGCTGGGAACTATAACCTAACTATTTCCTGGAACGATTGCGGCACAGGGATGCATCACTTCCTCGTGTCTAAACTGTTCCCCACTTCAGAAAAACACGAGATTTTGAAGGCCACCTGGTGATCACTGAGGAGAAATGCAGTATATTTCTGAAAAGGGAGGAAAACACCCCTTACCACTTGAATACTTAGGATGCCTTTGGTTTGCTTAATACTCGTTGCTGTGATACGTTTTCCTAAACCATCAACAAATGCTTGCAGGCAAAAAAAAAAACACCAAGCCACCACCGCCACCAAAAAAACCCCCTGAAATATGCAGTTACAGCAACGATAGTGTAAAAATCCAAGTCCTCGAGTTATCTTGTATCACACATAGGGGTAACATTAGTCAGCTCTTTTTCCTTTTCTCCCCTGGACAGTGACAGTGACATTTTGGTGTGATGATGTGTGCATCACGTCTTTGTGAAAAGAACTGCCTTGCACTCATGAATCAATCATAATGAGAAACATAAGGATTAAGACTTATATCCTGTGCACTGAATAAATGTCTTCAATTTCTGCTGTCATTCTTTTCCAGGTTCTTTTCCCTAAGTACTCTGTTAGAACATCAAAAGGCACCAATCAATCTAATCTTCAAAATATTCTCTGCTGCAACCACATTATTTTTTTCCTTTAGGAAAAAAAAATTCAACCTCCAAGTATTTTGTCTACGCATAAAACTCACATTTCTGAGGAGCATACTGGTTCTTTTCTTTCTTTCTTTCTTTTCTTTCTTTCTTTCTTTCTTTCTTTCTTTCTTTCTTTCTTTCTTTCTTTCTTTCTTTTCTGTGCCTCAGTGAATATATAACTTTATTTTTTGTGTATTTATTTATGTAGTGTCACACTTCTGTTGATGCACTGGTATTCAGCGGGTGGATTTTTCTGAGGGAAAAATCTTACTAATCATTGAGCAAATTCCTGATGATGGATTTCTGCTATAAATGTGATAAAACCAAAAAATTGGTTTGCTACCTGAAGCAGAGTCTTCAAGAAAGCCAGATTTACTTAGAAATGGATATGCAATGTTGTGCTTGATATGTTGGAGACACAAAAAATTATGTACTTTACTCCTGTTGCTTCTCTAATGCTTTTCTTTCCTATTTCTCTTCCTAACCTCTCTATGTCCATGCTGATAGGACACCAGAACATTAATCAAATGGTTTCAAGCCAATACTTTGGATTCAGGATTAGAGAGTGCAATAGTCCCTGGAAGTCACTGAACATTTTCTTTTATTATCAACTTTGCTGCAACCAAATTTTGCTCAGTAATTTCAGGGTCTAACAGAAATCAGAAGCATCACTGATGTGATCTTCTACAGAAATGTGCAGATATTGTCGCTGGTTTTTGTATCAAGGCTAAAACTTTTGCTTAAAATATATACTGTATAAGTTAAGAAGTCATGAAAGAGATACTGAGTGTTTCTCCAAGTACACGCTAGGTTAGGATGCAGCACCTTGGGGAAGAATATGTGGGTTCCCTAAAAGATAGACAGCCTGTCATAACATTCCAGAGGAATTGGATCCTAGAGTTGTTGGGATCCCCATTACAACTCCTGTCAAACTTCCTTTCCTCACTGGCAACTTCTGGAAATGCAACATCAGGCCAGAAGAGCCTCTGATCTGGCTCAGCTATTTTAAATTCCTAATTTTGTTCTGAATACTTCACATGAGAACTAAATGAACAACCTCTAGAGTTCCAGTAGTTTGATAGCCTTGGAGTAAAACCTTAGCTCTGGCCTGAACTTGTCTACTTTTAGCTTCCAATGACTGAATCTCATGATATCTTTTTCTGTTACATTAATGAAGAATCTGTCCTCAGAATCATCTCTCCATGTAAATTCTTGTAAAAAATTACCAAGTCTACCCTTAAACTAGTCCATGAAAATTCAATATTTTAATTCTTTTATCAGGTAATTTCTCTTGTAGTACTGTAATTCACTACCACAAACTGGCTACCTACCTTGCCACCCAAGGTCTGGCAATTCATGGTGGATGCAGATCACTGTTCCTCACTCTCTGTTCCTCTCTCCTAGAAGATGCTAGAAGCCCATGAAGCTAGAAGCATGCTAGATGCCCATGAAGAAAAGTCAGAAAATTAGCAAGATGTATTCTCTGGAGATACTGTGGTTCACAAACTGAATATTAACCCAAACAACCACGAAATACAACATATGTTTACATTCTGAACCCCAGAGAATGAGGAACTGACATGTTCTCTCTTGTTATTTCTATCAGATGGGAGTGGTAAGTTCCAGCAGTAGGAAGGTGTGACAGGTGGGAACGTTAATCCTCTGTTACTACTCAAGCATGAATTTCTGGCAGAATAACCTCAATCCTGCATGACCACATGCTTTAGGCCTGGAAATAGGACTTCATATTCACAAGCTCTTCTGTAAGCAATGAACTTCGAACATTGTTTCTTAAGGGTTTGTGTCTTCAGTGCCTAAGTCTACCTACAGCAGTAACACAGCTTGCTCCCTTGGGTGCCAGGGCACACTCTCTGGGAAAGATGTACTAGCCAAGCAGTAAACACAACTGTGTGCTGGCTAGCCAGCTGTGTAACACCTGTGCTTCGCCTTCCTTTCTTCCCTCCTGTGTAACTGCTTTTTTTTCCCACCCCAAAGTTGTAAGAATTTAACCTCTGAAGGTTTGTACATATTTGCAAATATGGCTAAGTAGATGACTGTGTACAAAAGTCCTTCGAGGAGGAAAGGATTCATGGAAAAGGAAATGCCCAATACTGCAACTGCTTAAGACTCATTTCCTTAGATAAAGAGATAAAAAGATTATTGTGCTCAGTGTCAGCTAAATAACACTCATAGCATGATCTCTTCTGCTCACTCCACTATTTACTGCTTTTACCAGCATTGTATTCTCAACATTAGTATGTTGAGAAATACCAGACTAAAAACTCATGTGACTTTGCTGAAAATATTTCAACATGTTTACAGTGAATTGCTTACACCTATGAACTCACTAGCTCTAATACATTTAATATCTGCAGCATAGACTTTTACGGTTTTCAGTCAGAAAGGCCTGCTGCATCTACTGTGCATTTGACAATGTATTTAGGTGACATTTACTGAACATTGCGATGCTGGTTGGCAGTTTTACTACGCTACATGTTGGCTGACTGTTACAGCTTTTGTCAAATCGATGTGCAATCTCAATTTGGCCAAGTGTTCCTGTTTACTTTGAAATGTTGCACAAGCAGATCAGTATGACAGGCAGGTGTTTCTGGTTCATTTGCCTCGGATGCTAAACAAACACACTCTACTTGTGTGGCACAAATGCTGCAAGAGGTTGGGTGCAGATTCCCTGCTGCAGCATATATAAATAGCTTTCCTAAGACCTTTCTTGGCGAGGTCACACCATTAATCCTGTGTCCAGTTCTGTGCCCCTCAATTCAGGAAGGACACTGAGGTGCCAGAGCACGTCCAGAGAAGGGCAACAGAGCACAGAGCAGTGTGAGAGCAGCTGAGGGAGCTGGGGGCATTCAGTCTGGAGGAGACTCAAGGAGCACCTCACCGCGCTCTATAAACACCTGAACGGAGGCTGTAGCCGGGTGGGGGTCGGTCGTTTCTCCCAGGCAAACAGCAATAGGACAAGAAGACACAGCCTTAAACTGCTCCAGGGAAGGTGTAGGTTGGACATTAAGAAGAATTAGGAGAGGTGATTAGACATTGGAATGGGCTGCCCAAGGAGGTGGTGGAGTCATCATCCCTGGAGACGTTTAAGGAAAGACTGGAGGTGGCACTCAGTGCCACGGTCCAGTAAACAAAGCGTTCGGTCACAGGCTGGACTCCGTGACCGCAGAAGTCTTTTCCAACCTGATTCTGTAAATGTATTTTACATCCACATGGTGATGTCCTGGCGTGGCCAAGGCATCGGATCTCCAGCGGTGCAGTGCTGCAGCTCACTGGAAGGGGCCGGAGGCTGTGATCCGGGCGGGAGCCGATCCCACACC
>VXBQ01004642.1:520742-607947 GCA_013400175.1 Phainopepla nitens
CGGCTGCTTGCGCTTCTGTGCTCAGCGGTCAGCTGGTAACTGGCGTAAAGGCACCCCAGGTACGTTCTTTTATTTTAAATACGTGTAATTTTGCTCGTGGACAAAAGTAATTTTTATTCTTGCATCAGGATAGTTAAGTAATCAAGGCTGGTGTGTCACCTGAAAGACAAACTTCCCTGCAGCAGCTTTGAGTGTTGTGGGAGGGTTTTGAGCAAACACTTCGCAGCCGGCACTCCTACTGCAAGAAGTTGTGCCTTCCATCTCCGGGCATAAATGGCTGTTTGGAGAACCAGGCTGGCTACAGACATTGCAGAGAAGGGTGAAGTTACACGAGAGGCAGTTCTAATGGCTCACTGCTGCCAGCAGCATGGGGGAGTTCATGCTTCCTTCCCGATTTCCCATGCCACCTTGCACTGCTCTGGGATTCACCAGATCCTTTCGTGTGCCTCTTGCATTTGCTAATAGGTTAATGAAAACCTAGAGCTGTTATTTGCGGGATTTGCTAACTGGACAGGCTGAGCACAGGGTCTGGGGGGAGGAGAACGGGAGACCTTGTGTTGTTTTTTTCACTTTGCCTTTTATCTGGGAGTACATTTGCAATCAACTTATTCTGCAGGGGCAGAAATACTTGTGATATCCTAAAAGAGTGGATTTTATTTGAGTGGAAACAAATACCCCCACTGACTCCTGGTAGCTGATAGCGTATCGTTGATAGCAGCTGAACAGGTTTCATTTAAACCTCCAGATCTTGTCGTCATTTGGGTTTTGTTCACAGAGAGGCATTTTTATCAGTTTTATTGAGGTTCCCACAAAATTTTGACCAAATTTACCCTGCCTGATAAAATTTCCTGGGGAGTAATTACCGGTTTTCTTAATTATTTCAAAATTTGATTAAAACTATCCAGTTTGTAATGTTCATAACCTTTGATTTTCTAACAGTTTTTATGCAGGCACTTCCATACTCCCTTTTTCTTTTGAATACGTGCAAGCATGAAGGAATGCCACTTTTTTAAAAAAGTGTTCAATTTTACATCCTTTAACCCTGTTTCTGAACTTGGGGTCTGTGCCTTGCCTGTGACTTTTATAGTGCCAGCTTTGCCCCAGAAAAACTTCCAGATTGTTTTTGAATTTCCTTCATGTGTGATTGAGATGCTGCAGTTAGGTAAGCCTGTATTCTGCTTACATGGCAATTGTAGTCTCCAAAGCCATACTCTTTATAAGTTTAGTTTGACCTTGATGGTTCTTTAATTTCGTGAGTTGTATGTTACGTATGTTCATCGGGTTCCCTGTGCACTGTGGTATAGTTGCTGCTAGTGTCTGAATTCAGTAAAATCTACCAGATGTTAGTGAGGGTGAAATGGGCTCATCCGTGCTTTGCTTCTCAGGAGAACGGTTGCAATGTTTCTGATGGATAAAGTACATAGGCACTTAAATAATCCTAAAGGACAGAGATACACAGTTTATTTTGTTCTTCCAGGACTTCATGTGAGACATAACAGTAAATTGGACATTTAAGCTGTTAAGTACTTTAGGAAAGTTATCCTACTTTTTAAACTGTTGCTAGCAATGATGTCACTGTACGTTTGCTGCATTCTGAAATGGCATTTCTGCCTGTGTTGTATACACTGCCCTGGACTTGGATAATACTCGTGATTAGAATTACGTTTAACAAAGAAATCCACACTGTTATCAAATCTGTCTCCTACTCTGTGATGAGAAAATTGGTTGAGTACTCTGAGGATGTCCCCCCTGTAGGTAGTAGAGTGCTACAGCAGACATTTATAACTAAAATGCTTGTCCTAATGCCAGACGTCATCTTTGCTGCAAATCGAGCGATTCTGTGTTCCCATCTCTAGTGAACCATTCTTCGTTTTCAGAAGGATCTTGTGCCGATCTGTAGTTGTAGCCATGTCCTCCATCTTAGTTCTGCGTTCTCTGGCTTAAGCAAAGGGATTCATTCTGCTTCATCACATGGGTGCGCTTGCTCTACCTCAGCCTACTTGTTGCTTTTGTCAGAACTAAGCTGCCATTCTCTAACAGTTTAAGCTATCTGACTGCTGCTGTTATGACTGCCTGCCGCTCTGGCTCCCATCAGTGCTTGAGGTGACTCACAGAGGCTTCAAACTGGCAGAAAACATTTTTTTTTTCTGAGGCAGAGTAGGTTTTCTGTTGATGTAGTGCTGCCAGCAAGCACCGGTCAGATCGGTACTGAAGCCAGTGGGAGGCAGAGAGTGGGACTGTGACAGCCAGCAGCTAGATTGACTGAAGCTACTGTGAAACCTCAGCCTAATTATGCCTGTGTTTTCCTGAAATCTTGTGCAGAACGGGACAACGCTGGTGTCGAGTAGAGCAGATTTGTTGTTCTGCAGTTCTTTTTTTAACAGCAGCATACTTGGTTTGTGCTTCTCTAATCCCATGTTTCTCTGAGGGCTGATGCTCAAATTCCCTTTCATTTTTGTCATTAGACTTCTGTCCTGTCTGGAGCAGTATGCACTCGTCCAACTCAGCATGCTGATGTCCAGAGGGGCAGTTTTTGTTGTGGCATTATGGTCTTGTGTTTTCTGCACTCGAGAATATGGCACTTGTGTAATATCAGCTTTCCTAGCTGTGTCTGAAAGTATCTGTCATGAACGAAGCAACACAGATTTCAGCTGATAATGAAAATCCCATTTTGGTTTGGCTGGGAACTGGTAGCTTGGGCTTGAGAGCACTGTTTGCAAGTGCTTGAGTTACCCTGCGATTTCCTGCAGACTCAGTCACTTTGCTGTGAGGCAAAACAATAGCACAAACCTTAGAGAGATCATGATCTGTAACGTATAATTCTCCTTTTAAGTAGTTTGGTTATCTTATCAAAAGGAAGTGATTCTTTTTTCCAAACAAATCTGTACTGGCCAATTGTTACTTCTCATGACTTCAAGAGTGGGACTATGCAAGTAGCAGACTCTGGTCTGCGTACAGACTGTGATTAAATTTTGGCTAGGCCTTCTCCAGAAACAAGACACCTGGTCTTCCAGTATGGGATTTCAAACTTCCTGCTTGCTTGTGGATTTACTTCAGCCAAAGCATGTTTTCAGATCCTTGTTTTACAGAATTGCCCAGCAAGTTTAGGGTGCTTTAGGACGAGGAAAAATGTTTGCACTCTTAAATGCTGTGATGAAAATATCGGTGTTTGATTGCTTGTTCTCATTTCTTTGTCTGCCTCTCAAAACTAGTGTGAGATTTCATACTGTGACTGCATGTAATAACTGGCTGCTGCTGGAAGGGTTAATTGCTGATGATATCCTTTGTGCTTGTGTGGCCCCATGATGAGCAGCTAGTTCAGCTAGGGAACTGAAGCAAAAGGTGATTCAGTAAAGCTGGCTTGCTAAGAGGTCAAACAAGCTCCAGAACCAGGTTGTCAGTATGGGAGGGAACAGGATGAACCAGGCAGGAGGGGACAGCTGCTTTAATAGCTCAGCTTTATTGTGAAACCTTCGGGTGTTTGAGAAGAAACATCTAAGGTCCTTCTTTTGTTTGTCTGACTTCAGTCTCCTGTGATCTCATCTTTCTACAAAAGATCTCTGCAGTTATTTCTCATGGTTCAGTAATTGCTTTGGCTAGTTCTTCCTGGGAATTTGGATCAATTTTGTCATATTCTGGTGACTTGAATGCATTCAACTTGCATAAATATTTAACTAGTATTTTTCTTTTCTAGTCTACACTTCTGACTTTTTGCTAAAAATTAATTACTAGAAATATTTTTCCTAATTAATTTTTTCATGCAGACTTGAGCGAAGAAGGCATTAAGTTTTTCTGTTGTCTTCTGCCTTTCCTGTTAAATAGTTGGCTTAAACTGTTGCTTTTCTTCTCTCATAATCTGTGTTCTCTGTCCTGATTTGAAGTCTAAATGCTGTTCTGTTCAATTTACCTGCACTTACTTTTGACTTCTGCTGAAGAAAATGAATAGTTTTCATATGTCAAATTTATGATTTTCTTATGTTATCTGTAGTATGATGAACTGTTTAAGAGTGAAAATACTCTGAATGAAGTTGTTTTGGTATTGTAAAGCATTGATCAGGGCATTATAGGACCACATTAAATCATGCTTTTTGTGGCAGCCAGGGGGACTGAAATCTGAGAAACTGGACCAATTATTAACTTAGGACTTTCTGTTTCAAAGTGAAATGTTTTTCCCTTGATGCCCTTGAGAAGAGAAAATGCCTGTTCCAAGAAGATAAGTGTATCTGTGTTTCTAATAAAAAAATATTGGTAAAGCTTTTGTTCTCCTTTTGAAATCCCTTTTCAATATTTCAGTACACTGCCATTCATTTTCCAGTGTTGCTTCAAATAGGTGTGTGTTGATTTAGAAATTCATAGTTTTTGGTTATTCCCAGTTAATATTCTGTAGCATTGAGCATCTGCCCTCACCTATTTTAGGATGAAAGAACTGCTTGAGATGTTTAGTCCTAGTAAGTCTGCAAACTTAGGTGGGCTATGCTCTCACTGCAGGCAAAAGATGGAAGGAAATTCCCTTGTTGATAGCAGGAAATTAAAACTCCTCATTAGCACCCAGAGACAAGTGAGCAATTTCTTGTCTATGTCTGTTTCATCAAGGGCTGTACCTGTTATCTTTCCATCTTAGCTTCAGGATCCTGAACAGTTTAGAAACTTTTTGCCTTGCCTTCTGGGCAATGGCAGCTTTGAATTTTTTTTTTTTTTTCGGAAGAAGAAAATGAATCTGGAAAGTGAAAGTGTGTTTTAAATATCTACATTTTAAAATAAATGTGTTTTGAGTGCCACAGGTGGTCTGAAATGAGAGACAACAGTGATAAAATGTGTTTGGGGTTTTTCTGGGGGTTTTCACTCTTTTTTTCAGGACACTTCTAGCAGTTGTTGCTACCTTCTCATCATTTCTTTAATTTTGTGTATCAAAACACATATTTTTTTCTTACTTACCAGATGCTCTTATAAGTTTTTTTGCCTGCCAGACATGGTAGCAGTTTTTTCTCCCAAGTAATTGGTTATTAACTATTTTTGCTCTTGCATTGTATAAAAAAAGTTTTCTGTTCACCTTTCGCATACTGCTCTGATTTTTCATCCTCTCTCCCAGTCTGCTCTGGAGAGCAGTAACAACCCACTTTTGTCCTTTTCTGCTTTAAGCAACAATTTATTTTCTCACATTCTGTGTTACAAAAAACCAAACCAAAAAAAAAAAAGAGAAACTGATATCTTCTAAAAATCCAGGAACTGTAATTGGTGTGTATCAGTGTTAGTACAAGTTCTGTGCAGCTATCCTCGAATATACTTTAACTGATTAAATGCTACAAGTTGTAATTCTTGAGACTTGGCTTTTTGCTTTTGCAAGTGCCCAAGCTGGATTAAGCTGGAGTAGTGAATTTTTCTAGTGCCCACCTTTGTGTTAGGAACTTGTAGTGAGACTGATGCAGAGGTGCAAAGACATTTTTGCTGTGGTTCTGTTTTGTGAGTTACTGCAGTGGGAGATTTCACTCTTGGGACTTCTGACCTCACACGAGGCCAGAAGACCAGGTCTTAGCAGGAGGCTGTATCCTTGAGGGTCTAAGACAGGAAAGAAGTCTTCCATGGCAGATAGATAAATAACAGCATAGTTGCAAGTGTTCATCATGATTTCATAGCTCAAATATTTAGTGGCTTTTTAATTGGTTTTAAATTTTCTTATTCTTTTTGGTTCTTCTCTACAGACCTGGTGACAGGCTTTGTTCTTCTGGCCTTGGTAAGCTTCTGCCTGTGGAAATTACATGGTGAAGGAGGCTTAGCTGATTTTATCAGTGCATCTTGAGCTGTGCTTTCTGCTGTGAACCCCAAAGGGATCTGATGGTTGTAGCAATGAAAATCTTGGTTGAGTTAGTCCCACGCTGTTACTCATGTCTCGTTGTGAAATGATCTCCATTATTCAAAACCTGATCTATAGGTGTTCATTAGACATAATTGACTGTGGATATCACACAAGACGGTGATATGGAAGACACCAATGAAGATGGAAATACAAGAGGTTTTTTCACTGTTCCCTTATGCTTGGCATATATCACGTTGATCTTAGCCTTTGAAAATAGAATGTGAGGTTTTGCTTTCTCTGTTGCCAATGTTCTTTGAAAACAAAATAATTTTGTAATTTTGTGTGCCTGAATCTGGTATATACTGTTTGTGGGTTTTTTTAGTTTGTTTGTTTTCATTTTTTATTTGATTAGTTGGGTTTTTTGGAAACCTATTTCAAGGTTTTAGTGATGCTGCAAAACAGCTAGAAGATTACACAGAGGACAGGGTTGCATTGAGGAGACAACAACAGAAAGAAGGGCATTTGAAAGCTTTGGGTTTCTTGTTGAGTTCTGTCACATTCTGTCCTTTCTGCTTAACTAATTGCTATTATTTTGGGTTCACCCATTGCCAAGAAAAGTGCCCGGGGTAGAAAACTGATTTCTCCCCTGATTTAAAGCTTTACACGCATAGACAGCTGGGAGTGTGAAGCAGTTTTACTAATTCTCTTGCTGTTCACCTTGTATACCTTTACATAAAGAGCAAGCCAAGGAGAGGTGACACTGAGGACAGTCATTCTCTTGGCTTGGCTACCTCAGCACCCGAGTTCTTCCTTGTGGCCAGTATCAACTGAACTTCTTGGGCATTCCTAAGTAAGACATGGCTTATACCTGGGTGTTGCTAGTGCTCCAGCCAGGTGAAAAATGAACCCAGTGGACGGCAGAGCTCCTCCCTGGATTAGTACACCAGGTGGGTTCATCTTGCATGATTGCTAGCACATATTCCAGGGAAGCAGCAGCAATGTGCAGTCAGAGGCAGGGCTGCTCCTTCCCTGTGTTTCCTCCTCCACACCCACGCCCTCGTTTCCCACAGATTAACTATAACATGAAACTGCATGCTCGTGCTGTTGACACAGGCACACCTTGTTATGGTTTTTGTTCCTCCATTTTCTTGTGCCTGAAATTGAGATAAATACCTCTGCAGAGCCCAGGTTTGTCCTTTGAATTTTAGTGCTACTGCATATGTGGAGTGCTAATACCTAAAAATGTAACAGTGAAAAGATACAGCCTGCTCCTTTTTTTCCCCTGGTGCTATTCTATTCTAAAAATCAGGAGGTTTTTTTCATAGAATGATAGAATAGGATCGTAGAATATTCTGAGTTGGAAGGGGACCCATCAGGATCATCAAGTCCGACTCCTGGCCTTGTGCAAGAGTCCCAACCCCAAGAGTCACACCATGTGCCTGACAGCATTGTACAAAAGCTTCTTGAACTCTGTCAGGTTTGGTGTTCTGGCCACTTCCTTGTGGAGCCTGTTCCTGTTCCCAGCCACCTTTCCTGATGTTTATCCTGATACCTTTTTTCTTTTCATCATAACAGTCTACCAGCTCCATAATGAAAAATATTTTACTATTTTTTAAATGAGTTTAAAATCTACTGAGTTAACTAGTGGTGGAAGTCTAGTCTACATTGATTATCAGGAATATTTTGTCTTTTATTTCATATCCTGTGGCTATCATACATAATTATTGTATGTGGTTATACATGGAAAACAGAATATAGAGGAATGATCCATCAAAACTGTAACTTGGGATGACACATGAAAAAGAACAACAACTGATCAAGAACACCAGGAAGAAAAACATGTCTTCAGCTTTTTTTAGATTCCAGACTGAATTTTTAAGGTTAGTGCATGTTCAAAATTCAGGGAATTCCTTCATTTGAAATTAGACAGTTTGTGAATTTGTAGCCACATTAAACTTTTTAATCTTAAATCTTATTCACTTTTAATTTTGTGAAATCTGTAGGGAGAAGGGAAAAGTAAATTTTTCTGCTTCTTTTTTCCTTCCTTCTCCTTTCCTTTCCTTCTTCCTTTCCTTATTTTTGTAGTTTTCCAGCTTGTAGTTTGAAATAGAGATACTTGTAAGTGGGAACTTAGCATGCAGCATAGACTTCACTTACTGCTGTGCTAGCCTGATAAGAGCAGTGTACTTTTTTATTCCTCTTTGCTGCTTTCTCCTTGTAGGTTCATAGTATGCTTGGAAGGAAGAAGCAAACATTTTTCCCTCCTTAAATGTATTTTTGACATAGTTAGTAGGAAAAAACTGTTTCAGTTTACTCACGGTAAACTGACATTACTGGAAAAATTAATTTCCTTCTTCTCAGAAGACATTTTTCCATATTGGCACATGTATAAAACACTTCCAGAAACCAAGTTAAATACTGTGTTTTGTTTGGTGATTTAATTAGCAGTTTTGAGCTTCCTTATTTATTCACAACATTATGGATAGAAATGTCTCTGTCTTCATCAGACAAAGTTTAATTTTTTTAATGAAAGCACTACAGCCACGAGGGAGTTGCAAGAGTTGAGTGTAGAGTGGTTTCAGTTGAGTGTCATGAACATGAAGTACTGTCTAAAGAGCAATTGCTGTTAATATTGCCAGTATTGGTATCTTGTTCTTAAAGCACAAAAATTAAATAGTGTGTTTCAGTAAGAAAAGATGCATGTTTGCTACAAGTCTGTACATTCATCTTGACTCTGTTAATGGCTCTGTTGTAGTCCAGTATGTTGGATACTCATCTAGAACTGGAATATACTTGTCTGTGCTGCAAAGATTTTTCAAGTATGACTGTGCTTTAATTGCATCATTTATTTTCTTTTAATAAAGGTTTAATAAATAAAGTTACTACTGAATTTAAAAGCTCCTGGCTACTTCCAGTTGATGCCTGAATCAGCCATAAGTCTCCAAAGTGTTTCAAGCAGACTTTGCAATACAAAGACCTGACTGTTGTGTGGACAGTTGCTCAGGCTGTTTGGATTATGAATAATTCTTAAATTTCAGGAGCCACTAAAACTGTTGCTCTTGTGGTACTACTCCTCAATTAGAGTTTACATTACATACACAAAACCAGTTGTGCTGTAATGTACAGCTGTTTAAATGTAATGTCTTCAGAAGCCCAGAAAGCTCTCAAGTTGCTTGAATGCTGGTGGCTGTGGTTTAGTGCGGTGTATTTTAAGTCTCTTCAGGGTTCTCACATGCACCATGCTTTATTTTTGATGAGTCAACTAAATTCCATAATACCATCTATTTCCTCCCTCTTGCCATTCTTTCTTTGAATTTGGGAATGTGTGCTTTTTCTTCTTGCACTGCTAAACTCCTGCACTAGTTTTCCTTGTTACAGCTGATGAAAAGTGGACCTTGGAATGGAGTAGCTTCTGTCTGTTAATAGTCTTGGTCCCCCATTATGAGACTTCATCAATCCTGGTAATGAAATTACAGGTCTGACCGAGTGACTTTGTTGCTAGGCTACCTGTCCTCTGAAAAGCCAGTTGTTCTCAGCTTTGGCTGACCTTTTTAATACAGTGATTTCTGATTCAAGTATAGTTACTAAACTTCAATATCCTCTCCACAGGTCCTAATCTGTTAGATATCTGCTGGAAGCCTCAGATGTAGAGGTGAACATAGGAGTGCTTCATGTTACAGTGGCTTCTATAGCAGTCCACTTCTAATGGACATTCTTAAATTGCACGCACAGAGAGCTTATTTATTTATTGCGGATTTGTGGATGACAATAGGCAGATTCAACAGAACATTTTGGATCTTGAAAAGGCTTTGGGTCAAGACAATGAGAAGATGCTAGTTTATTATCGGAACCAGTTTCATGATTTGTTTTTAAAGCCAACAGCAGAATACAGTAGATTTGTGTAACCTTCCTGTTACCCACTTCAGCAGTCTCGTTTACATTTTTTAAGTCAATCAAAATGCTAAGCATTTGGGATTCTTGGAGGGAAAGGGGTCTTTGGGGTCTGCCTCCAGTCACTTTGTGGATCCTTATGGGTAGAATGAACTGTATCAATACTGTCCTTAATCAAAGGAAATGCCACCTGAGAAACCACAGTTAGTTATTGAGATGTGACTCACAGGTTCTGGGAGGTGAAGAGGCTGTCCTGAGTAGTTGCTTCTGTGCCTATCGCCTGTGCTTGCTCAGGCTTCTGCTTTTCAGTGTGGAAAATCTAGCCCTCAGTTTCATGCAGTACCATTGCTCCTAGTGCTGCACGCTCTGGGCATAGTGTGGGATTGAAATGGCTTTTGAAGCCAAGATCTTTCCCCATTAGGGATACATAACAACATATGCTTCAAATCCTAACAGTGTGTTACAGACATCAGTTTTTTTTCTGACTTCTATCAGTAGTTGGTCTAAAGCGTATAGGGAAAAAAAAAATAAAACCAAACCAAAAAACCCTCTTAAACCTTGCCATGTTTCCTCTCTCCTACGGGGCTAAGTGACTTTGTCCTTCCATAGTGAGAGTCATTTTGCTCATATGTACAGCATGTAATGTACAGTATGCACAGCTGACTTGGAGTTGCATAAGAATTTGGCAGGTGTCCAGTGTGTTTCAGTTGCTGGTGGCTGCCAGGAAATGGCAATGCAATGTCACAATGAGTAAGTACATTTGGGGGTTTTTAATGAAAAAAAAACATTTTTGCATATCTCAATTTGTTGTTGTTTTTGATGTAAGTATTATGTATGAATATTCTTGTAAAACCCATAGATTCCAGAGTCTTTGTAGGTAAGCCACTTCTGAATATTGTGGTAGCTTGTTTTCTGAATGGAAGTCTACTTTTAGAATGCTTGGTCTTGTGTACTGCTGTAGACTATGATTCTTGAAGCTGCACATGGAATAAAGCATAAGAATGGAAAAGACCCTGGTTTTTATGTTCACCGAAGAAAAACGCAGTTTTAAAATGTATTGTTGCCGCTGGTGACTGTACACATGTAAAAATGGCACTGTTGTATTACCTAGAATTTTGATCTAATTTGTTGGGTTTTGCTCCATTGGAAGCCTTCTCCAACAGCTAATATAGTTTGTATTCATTGGTAGGATTCAATATTCCCTGTGGATAATATATCCCAACGGATGGGCTCAGGGGCCTGTGTTAATGGCTTTTTGGTATGGGCTAAAACGTGGATTGGGAAAGGGCCTAAGCCTGTCAGTAATCTGCTGGGCTGGGGACATTGCATTGACTTCGGCCAGGAAATCTTTCTACATTTGTTTGCCTCAGTATTTCACAAGTTTTGGTTTATGTTGCTTAAATACAGCTTTGATTTTACTGGCTTCATTTTATGTTAAAAACTGAAGGTGTTTACCTTTTCTAAGTAAAGGGAGTGATGAATCCCTTGGAGCTAATACTTATTCTAAGGATTTAACTTGAGTTGGATATGATTTTCATTGGTTTTTTTAATGAACTTTTCTTTCTCCTAGCTTTCCAAGACCAACTTCTCCAACAACAATGATTTTCGGGCTCTGCTGCAATCTCTTTATGCCACGTTCAAGGAATTTAAAATGCACGAGCAGATTGAAAATGAGTGTATCATTGGTTTGCTTCAGCAGCGTAGCCGGACAGTGTACAATGTGCACTCGGACAACAAACTCTCAGAGATGCTTAGCCTTTTTGAGAAAGGGCTAAAGAACGTAAAGGTAAGTAGACTGTGAGAGATTTGTGACCTGAGGGAAACATGCTGTGATTACATATTAGTTTGCCTCGACTCCTCTTCATATTCTCTATGAATAAACTAAGGAGGAAGAAGAAACTTTTCTGGTTTCTTGATACTTTCTAGTCTGAAACACAAATTCTTTTGCCATTCACCACAATTACTAAGTTTCTAGTAAAAATTCTTTTCAGAGATGTGTTTTGTGACAGAGAGGCTTCCCTGTATAATTTGAGGTGGTTTGGGAGAGATGGAGCATGGAATTTTCAAACATAAAGACTGTTTTGCTAACTGTCAGAAGTTTCTGGCTACAGAAATAATGGAGTTTTATTAATTTATTAGGAAACATTGAGGATCCTTTTTTTTGTGATGCACAGCATTCTATTGTTGTCACAAATGGAGATAATTCGCAGACTTACAAAAAAAAAGGCAGCATTGTTTTATTCTATGACTCATGTACTCCTTCCAGTAATCTGTAACTCAGCAGTCCTGAAATGATCCAGTTGTCGAAGAACTCTGAATATTATTTCTCCAGCTGCCTTTTTTTTACAGTGGCTTATCTCTTAAGTTCTCCTGTAGAATTCTTGAGTTTTTCCATGTCTTTCTCTTGGGGTACCCAACTCAACTCCCCCTTCTGCCCCCTAAGAACTATAGTCTCCAGTAGTCATTTGACATCCCACGTTACATTTCTAGTACGTGTGGTCCAGATTCTCAGTAAGAAAAATTCTAAATATGCAATTGATTGGCCTAGTTTTACCATGTAAGCCTTATTTTGACCTTGGAACCCTACAAATAATTTTTTCTTTATGCATAATAAACCTTCAATTTTGTCTTGTGTCTGCTGACAAATCAGGAAATGAAGGAAAGAGTGAAATTTAACACTTGGCTTTGTGTTATTCCTTCTCTGATAGGATACTAATGTTATTGTGTTACTTGATTTCTTAAGTGTGCAAAACCAGATTTCTTTAGTTCTCTTTAGATACATTAACTTTAGTTAAGGTTTAACTATTTTTAGGGAGTGGTTAGTTTCATTTTAACTGATGGCTTAAGCTTGTCTCTGTAATAATCAGGGTTTCTTGATGTTGTAGAAGTTTGAAAAGAAAGACAGCATTTACAGTAAGAGTTAGGAGGAACTTCACTATGTTGTTGCAATTACTGGGCATATTTCAGAACCAGCTTCTTATTAGTGACTCGGAGAATAAGCTAACAAATTGATATGTGAGGTTGGACTAACTCTAATGTTTAAAAGTCAGTTACATCTTTAAGAGTTCTTTCAATTTCCAAAGTAAAAATCTGTACAGCATGTCTGACTGTAAATTCTGATTATGGTTTGGAAGTTAGAATTTTAGAATAACTAAGGTAAAATGTGTTTATTTAAAAGATGGAGTAGAACTGTTGTATCCTAGAACACTTTATATACAAACGATGCAAATACTTTAATTAGTCTGCTCCTTCTTTGAACTTCATGTGTGGTTGTAGATTGTCAGATTTCAGTCTTTGCTCCAAAGGAAAAATGGGATTAGACAAATCAATTCATATATGCTAAGGAAAAAAATTGGACTCAGGCAGGAAGGGAATTCTTTGCTCTCCCTGTTAACAGGCCAGTACAGTGTCATTAAATGAACACGTTCTTACCATGGAATAGAGCAAACCTACTGCATGCATGGGAAGGGCATAATGGGCTTGCCTTTGAACCACTGCTCTATCAGACAGTTCAATCCTTGGATGACTGGATGAGATTAGGTAACCATTAAGTCTTTGCTTTCTTCTCAGAATGAGTATGAACAGCTAAACTATGCGAAACAGCTGAAGGAGAGATTGGAAGCCTTTACCAGGGATTTCCTTCCTCATATGAAAGAGGAAGAGGAGGTAGGTAAACATTTTCTTCAGATGTGATGGAGATCTTTCTTGGCGTTTGGAATAACTGAATAGGGACAAATGGCTTCGAGTTTCATTGTTTTTTCAGTTCTCTGTTTTTATTGCTCGGCTAATTTGCATTCAGGACTGTGGTATCATTGTTCAGTTCTCTGACTGGAAAGTGACACGTGCTGAAACTGAATATATAGGAACTTTGAGATGAAATTCCAATTCTTGAAAAAATTGATAACTAAGGTCCATTGAGGCTGGGATTTGTTTGCAGCAAGTGGTTAAAATGAATATGTAGTAAAACTTAAATGAGAAAAAGAGAGGTCCTGTAAACCAGTGCTTCATGACTCAAACTGACACTCCCAAACAGCTTCTGACCTATATTTGAGACATAGACTAGTACTGCCAGTCTGATGATTTATGGGTATACAAAAACTGGGAAGCATCTTCTGAAGTCTGTCCATGGGAAGTCTTTTCTCATGTTTTTCTTCCTTGCTACTTTGCCTTCCATGTGAGTACCTTGATAAGTTACATAGGTTAAGCTACTTTAATCCTTCCCCTATTCTGGTGGAGGAAAACAATTAAAGCAGCTTGCCTGATACTGTGCAGTGTTCTGTTAGAAAGCAGGGGGCTAGAATTTAAAACTTCCATGGTCCTGTCCTTAGGTTCACGTAATGCATGACATGTTTTGCTTAGAGAGAATTTGAAATAGGAAATTCTGTGTTGGTAGGTCTGAGTAGCATTATTGACTATTTCTGTAAGCACCAGATTATTTTTTTTCCCTTTGTGTTAGGTTTTTCAGCCAATGTTGATGGAATACTTTACTTATGAAGAGCTGAAAGATATTAAGAAGAAAGTAATTGCACAGCACTGCTCACAGAAAGAGGCTGCAGAATTCAGAGGTCTGAGTAAGTGGAATCAAGCAGAAGAGCTTCAGAAGGTCTATAAGTATTCTGTGGATGAGAAGGCAGATCAAGGTGAAGTATCTAATTAAAGTAACTTTCAAACTGCAGTTTTTGTCTAAAAAGCCACACCAGTGATGTACCCAAAGTTATGTACAGGCAGACAGAGTAGTTCTTATAAAATGGGCATATCTACAAACCAGTTTTGAAACTTCAGAAACTTTATTGTTTGATGTGAGCATCTTGGCAGGTTGTAATGTAGATAATACTTCACTGTTTACCTGTTCTCAACATTCTTCTGCTCCCTTCCCTCTCATGTTAATAGTTGATAAAATAAACAGATGGAAAATGTAATTAACTTATAATTTCATGCTTCCATTGAAATTATATTTTCTATTTGCAGACTCTGCATTTAATTCTTGGTTTTTAGGACAGCTTTGTAAGCTTTTTGTGGTGATGTTTTAATAACACAGAATAGTTATCCAAGTGACAGCATTTCAAATTAAAAACATTCACCTTCCCAGCTCCACTACCTAACTTTACTGAGTCTCTCAGGAATGAGAAAGGATCTGTGAGTGTGGAATAATGCAAGCAAATGAATCTGTGCAGCATGTGAATAGGTCAGATGAAATGTGTGTTCTGAAAGTGCATATTTATTTTGCATTCATCTCTAACTACCTTTTCTGGTGAAACTTGGAATAAATGGATAACTACTAAAGTAGATTTTAGGCTTGTTTTATGACTGCTGAATAAGCCTAAGTTGTCAGTATTTACAGTTTTCACTCTTAACAAAAGCGATTTGGTGCCCCAAGGAAGGGCAGTTAATTTACCAAAGGTGTGATGCTGGTGTGAATCTGACATGTAGAGTGAGCTCTCATGGACTGAGTTTGTGATGTTGGTAAAATGTGCTGCTCTTATTAGAAAGACTTGACTAATTACTCTGTAATCAGATTTTTTTTGATAAAACTTGACTTCTCTGAACTACTCAACTGGTCGTTTTTTGCCCTCCAGGTGAAGCCTTCAGAAAAGATCATGGTCCATTCTGTGAAATACTGTTGAGTCTTTACAGATGAATGTGACAGATGTAGCTTTGTGACATTACTTGCAGTTAAATCTAGCAGGAATAGCAGTTTTGGGACAGTGGTAATTCTACAATCATTGTGTTTTAATCTTTGGGAGAGGAGAATGTGTCTTGCATTCAGTTTTTAGAGAGGGAAGAAAGTAACACAGCTTGCAGTGCTGTACAGGCTTAACTGCATTTTCCTGTGAAATTCTCTAATTCATGCAACAACATACTAGTTGTACAAATAAATACATTGATTCATCAAATGAAACTGTATTCAGTTACAATTTTTGAAGTAGCAATAGCTTATCATGTGGTAAAGTTTACATTATGCTCACTTTTGAAGCTTCTTTGAAAAAAAAAATCTGATACTTCTCTCTGTAAAAGTTCTAAGTACTTTAGAAGTAAACCCCCACTATTAGTAAAGCCTGCTATTTCAAAGGACTCCTGAAAACTCCTTTAGAAATATTTTTTCAACGAAATTGTTCTGAAACATAACATTAAAGATCTCTTAAGACAGCCTAAGACCTCCCTAACCAAAGCTCTGGGTTTGTTATTTTATATAGTTTGTAGCTCTCTTTGCAGTATGGCGATCAGGAAGAGCTGTTGGAAATAGTTCCTACTGCTGTCCATTGAAGTATGAATTACAGTGGTCAAATTTTAGTCTCTCATCTAGTACTTAGTATTACTTTACAGCCTGAATGGCTCATCACCATTCAGAAGTTAAAATTATCAATGCCAGCAGCTAAAGCTAGAAATAAAATCCAAGGCAGGTGCAAAGAGTTGAGCATGAACTTTTCTGTGTCCCAGTCAAGAGGCTGAGCGCTTCGAGCGAGAGGTCCCAGCTGGTAGGTTCTGCGTGCTAGTACTGTTTCCTGGGAATGTGGCAGACCAGGTACAGATACCATCTGCAACAGAAGGCATTTTTCTTAAAGCCTTTCATTTATAGCAGGTACGGCTTTCATCTTTCTGTGGTTGAGTAGCATTAATTTACTTTTCTTTTGAATGAATGAGCCAGATGAGAAAGTGGCAAACTGAAAACTGAGCTGGTTTATTGTTGTTGTTCAAGGTGGTGTTACAGTGAAGGCTTTCTAAAGCCAAACCAATACCTATCTTTAACAGTTGTTAAAATTTTTTCAGACACATTTTTTTGATTGTTCTAGTCAAAATGTGAGTTCCACTACTGTTATTAAAGCTGTGAGGCTGTGCTTCACTTAACACACACTTTCTGTATTTCAGAAACCGAAGTAACAGGGCACACCACAAATATTACTAATCTCCCTCCTGAAGTAATGGTGACCATTTTCAGTTACCTTAACCCCCAAGAGTTATGTCAGTGTAGTCAAGTAAGCACTGAATGGTCACAGTTGGCTAAAACTGGATCTCTGTGGAAACATCTTTACCCTGTTCGCTGGGCCAGAGGTAAGTTCTGTTTAGCTCCTCTGAAAGCACATCAATTATCAGAATTTTTGAGCCTGTAAAAAAGTGTTTTAGTATAGGCTGAGCCTGACAGCTGAGCATGTGAGGTGTACCTTTCTGACAAGGATAGTGTCCTGAAACTTGATTCAATGTTAAAAATCCCCAAAGCATACTTCCATCTTGTAGAATTAAGAAACCAGAAGTTGTCTAGGGTGAAACTCATGAGTACATTTTGTGTCCAGTTTACCTAGTTTTACTGAGGTAAAAAACCCCTTTTTTGGCTTCTATGAATGCTAATAGTATGTTCACTAATACAACATCTGAATTTTTTAATTATCTAAGGAGTTTTAAATTATAAATGCTGCTGTTACACTTATATCAGTAGAATTATTTTCTTAGGTTACTAAGTAGAAATGAAATGCATAACTGCAGAAAGGAAGTTTAAAATAAGTGGACTTCTAATGTTTCCTCACAATCTAGTCAGACCTCAAAGAAAACTGAATTAATGCTTAATTTTAGAATTGATTCTTTAGGTATATTACTTCAGTAACATCTACTGCAGTAAGTGTTTTTTAAAGACTTTTTTTCCTCAAACTCTTCTGTTAATTAGAATTTCCTGTTGAGAAGCGTGACCTTTGCAAAAGTACCTGTTCAAATAGGCAAAGTACTCTGTATTCCAGTGAGGCCAGTTACAAATCGTCAGAGTCTATTTGTATACAGCTTTATGTCCATGTTTATGTGAGTATTAAAGAATCACTGGAGTATGGAACTGCAGGCTTCACAGTGCTGCCACATCAGTGCAGTTCAGTAAAAAGAGAAAATCTATGCTGTTTAATAAGTCTTTTGCATGCCTTTAAGATTTTAAGAGAGAAAGCTGTGTTTATGTAACTTAGCCTAGAGATACATAAAAACTGATAACTTCTTAATGGCCTCTAAAATTTGTGCAAAGCAGAGAGGAATTAAATAACTTTTTGATCTGACTTTTTTTTGTTGGGGTAAAACTTCCTGAAAACGATAGTTTGGTTCCAGAGCTTCCAAAGACTGAGTAGAGAGGCTCCAAAGTTCAAATTCTTAAATTTATATTTAAACATAGTTGTCTTGATAATTCAGTGCTGCGCGCACACACACACAGAAAAACAATTGGCAGCTGTGTAAAATGAGTGTTTCTAAACCTGGTTTGGCACAACAGGAAGCTGGTCTCATGATATCTTGTTTGTACTGCTGCAGTTTGTGCAGAAGGGCTCTAAAGGGTGCAAGCTTCTCAGATGGGTTTTCCTGCCACAGGGAGGGGAAAAGAGTTGTAGTTTTATGTAGGTTTAGTTAAATATTTAACTTTTTTCCGCTTCTAATACACAGAAGACTTCTGAGGCTTCTTATGTAATATGAAGGTGGGTTACAGATGATGAGAAATGTTACCAAAACTTCACAGTTGACAGTCAATTAGGATTTCATTGTCATTGTGTTATTCATGGCAGAAACCTTTTTTAGATACTACTCAATAGGAGTTGCTCTTGCTTTTGGAAGAGTAGGGTTCTCCCCTGTGAGACAGTTAAATAAGGTAGTTTGTTTTTGAGCATGTCTACATTGAGGGAGGCAGCAGAGCTGCTTAGCCTGAGCCCAGCACTGCCATATATCCAAACTAGAAGAAAATTATTGCCTGTGCAGTAACCCTGAGGGGGAAGGGGTGCTCCACCAGCTAAAACAGCAGAGCTGTTGCTGATCTTCATGTTGATCCAGATGTTACAGAAAATGACTGTGTATTGATTTGAGTCATATGTATGTTACAAGTGTTGTGTAGCTGTTTTAAGTAGGATACTCTCGGAATTTGGTTTTTGTGATCTTGGAGTTGTTATGTGCAGGGACTAAAACCAGGCTGGTTAACTGTACATTTGTGATATTCCAGAGGAAAAGAGACATGTCTTCAACCAAGTGTTATACTAAAAGCTGATGAGTAATTTATTTACCAGAAGGAACTTGAGCACCTAGACAATCCAAATATTCAATATTCCATGATTGATTCTGTTATTTGTGTGATCATATTGGTCTTTACTAAGCAAATAAGGACAGCAAGCATGTCTTAGACAGGCATAATAGGCTGTGAGTTCTGGGATGGTAGTGAAACTGTTCCAAGAATCTTCTGAAGCTTAAGGATAGAGATCAAACAAAGAATTATTTTAAGGTTTAGTCCAGTCTTAGTTGAGATGAATTCAAAATTCATTTATGTCTCTTAAATCAGGTCACAGTATATTGCAAAGCTGTCAGTGCTGATTTCTGCTGCAGTGAGAAATTTTTATTAACTTTTTTCCTCCTCCTTTTTGGGGGGTGGCGGTGAGTAGGTGATTGGTATAGTGGTCCTGCGGCAGATACTGAGACCGAACCTGATGAGGAATGGGTGAAAAATAGAAAAGATGAAAGTCGTGCTTTCCAGGAGTGGGATGAAGATGCTGACATAGATGAATCTGGTAGGTCAATTTGATTTTGGTGAAGTAGTTTGTTTTTTCTTTTCCTGAAGATTGCATAGCTATAAGAAACAAGCTAGTGGAAAAAAGGGAGATGGAGGTTGGTAGGAGGGAAGCAGGCATCAGGTTTTAATGAGTGGAATTAATTTGTCTAGGAAAGAGCAGACAGTTATGGGGATGTCTGGAGGTAAAGGCTAGGCTTCATCTCTTCAGAAAGTTTGGATGAATCATCTTGCATCCTGATACACTCTAGGCTTGATTTAAAATTTGTGTTAAGCTGTTAAGTCACAGCTATATCAATATATATATATATACACATGCATATATATATATGAAATGCCCTGTGAGATAGTATTTTGATACCTAAAGCAAGTTGGTGGAAACAGATGCTCTGGGCTGCCCTGAGCAGTACATAATCTGTAGTAAATATTCCTCCAAGTCTTTTAATGATTTTGTCTTTTTTTCTGGGTTTATTTTGCAGAAGAAGCAGCTGAAGGTTCATTTGCCATTAATATAGCACAAATGGAAAAACGTTTACTTCATGGCCTGATTCATCATGTCCTCCCACTTGTAGGCTCCTCAGTGAAGACACTGGTATTGGCCTACAGTTCTGCAGTGTCCACCAAAATGGTGTGTAATTTGAAATTTGCATTTAACAATTGTGGCTATGCAGTCTTTAATTAAAACCTGACATGTTTGGGTAGCGTGAGTGGGTTGTAGTCCAAAAGAATGCTAATTAGTAAGTTGTCTCTAGACATGGTGTGCAGCCTTAGTGGCTTGTATCTTTACTGATTATTTTCCTTTCTTTTATCAGGTTAGACAGATCTTGGAGCTTTGCCCCAACTTGGAGTATTTGGATCTCACTCAAACCGATATTTCTGACTCTGTATTTGAAAGGTTAGATAATTGTTGTTTCCTTTACCAAAAAAAAAAAAATTATAATCCAGCTTTCTGAGTGGGAGGGGGAACATTCAAACATTTCTTAGTCCATTGCCAAGAATGCAAGAAAGAGAAATAAAATTTGTAACTCCCATGTGACTTGTGACTCAGAACTAAACCACAGTAACAAATCACTGAAATACCAAGTGAAACATGTAACTTCTTAGTGGCCATTTCAAATTCTCTGTCTTCACTGTTGGATACTTTTTACCTATCAATGTGTAGCTGTCCATAACAATAGTTGTGTTTTTGCTCTAGTATTAACAACTTGTCCATAGATTTTTATGGAGTTGCTGAGTTAAGGAAGTTCTCTTGGTCTGCTGTAGCTGGTAGGATGTGGAATACTGCTATTTCAGACACTCAAATCAAATGGTGGGCAAAGCTCTAAGGCTTAGGTGTGTTGTCTGTGGGTTCCTGAATTTTACTGAGGCCTGCAGAAATGGCATTATGTCAGTGGGATGGTGTGTGGGTGCAGCACCTGCACCAGTGGGTTTTAGTGTAGTATTGAAGGTCAGTGGGTATTTCAGTGTTCTGCATTTACATCAGGTAGTGTGAACACCACAGAAAGTCTTACCAGCATGGATACTGGCAGCAACACCCTGCCACTTGTATAAGAAGTTTTATTTGAAATAAAAGCTTTATAGAATTTCCAGGGCTCAAAAGTCAATCTTTGTGAGCTTTTGTCAATATCTAGTAAAATTTACCTTATTTGCCACTCCTCATATATCTGTATTTGCAACACTCCAATTTGTAACTCAGAAAATGAGTTTGCCTCGCTCTAAATATAAATAATCACTTAGAGAAAGTAAATGATTGTAACATTAACTATGGATAGGTAAAGGTCAGTTAAATCACTTACGTAGTTTTATAGCTAATAATGTAAAAATATTACTGTAGATAAAAATTCCACTTGAAAATGGTAAGACTAAGGGAGTAAGCTTTTGTTAAAACAAAAAGGTCTGATTTCTAGTTAATGATGGAATAATTAGAAACTCAGGATCTGTTTCAGGAATCCATCTAGTATTCTGGAAGAAATGGGAAAGGACAGGAGGGCGTATGATCTAAGTACACTGGCATTTCAGTATGTGTAAACTGCCAAGCTTGGGAAACTCAAAATCCTAGAAATTGCAGCTGTTACAGTACTTCAAACTGAATATGGAATCTCAGATGTATTTTTTGGAGGAGGTGTGGGTGAAATTTGCTAGTTCAGTGTTTTCAGCCTTTTGAGAAGCAACTTTGATGTTTAGTAACTCAGATGTCTCTTGGTAGCTTCTGTTGGGTATAATGCACTTGTTTTTTGAAATTGTTATGTGTGTATTTGGTGCTTGCAGTCTGATCTATTATTCAAACATTTGTTCAGTATATAGCAAATTTGGACTTCTTTTAAGTCTCAGTATATGGAGAAATATAAGTTGTTACTGATTCATGAATGATTTTACTTTTCTCTAGCCATAATTTTTCTAGGCATATATAGAGCACTTACAGTATCAAATCTAATCTGTCTGGGATAGCTTCTTTGAATATTATGTGAATTAATACAAGTATTTTATTTGTGGAATGTTCTTTCATCTATTTAGCCTTAACAGCTATTTCTGAGCAAAAACTAAAAAAACTCAACCACCAACAAACCAAACCACTTTTTTTCCCCCCCCGATTTCAGCTGGTGTTCAGTTGGGTATTGTCAAAATCTACGTCACCTCGATCTGTCTGGATGTGAAAAAATTACAGATGTGGCTATAGAGAGGATTTCCAGAGCACTTGGTATCATATCAACTCATCATACCAGAGGTACTCTGAAAAGCTGCAGGAACAGGAACGCTAAGACTTCGTGGAAAAACAGAGAGATGACTCTGCAGTCCAACCAGAAGTATAATTTGCATGAAATCAGCAATGAAAATCTCATTCAGGGAGGAAATGGTGAGCAGCACTGGACTAAACCTGATGGCTCAGAAAACTTCAATTCTGCTTATGTGTGGATGCTAGATGCAGATGATTTAGCTGACATTGAAGATGCTGCAGATTGGAGACACAGAAATGTTGAAGGATTTTGTCTTATGGAGCCAACATCCCATATTAATTGTTCTGCACTGTGCTACAGTAGAGACATTTATGGGTTAAGGACTAGAGGGTGGCAGCAGCACTGTGCTTCTACTGACTTGATTTACTGCGGCCACTCGTTCTGTTGTGCTGGGACAGCACTAAGAACTATTCGAGCACTTCCAGAGTCCTCTGCACTGTGTAAAAAGCCAGTAAGGACTAAGCAGTCAGAGAAAAAAGACTCTGCATACTCTGGGAGTGACAAAACAGATGAAGAGACTGCACGAGTTCTTCAGTTTCTCAGTCTGTCAGGCTGTTACCAGATAACAGACCGTGCTCTCAGGTGAGGAGACATTTTTAAACTATTTTGCTGCAGGTTATTTTTTCTGATTTTATTTGTTGGGCCATTCTGGGATGAATCTGCCTCATTTCAGTAGAAACATTTTTACTGAAGAAACTGGTAAGTTTTAAGTGATCTTTGCTTCTTAAGTAGTTACAGTACTAGACTTGAAAACTTTTTCCAGCTTTTCTTTTGGAGATAACAGTAAAGTCTTTTGTATCTGTCTTCTGAAGTCAGGTATTTTTGTGAATTTGTTGTTCTAGACAGCATTAATGCTTTTAGATCTGCTCTTTAGTGATCTATTTTTAAGAAATTGTGTTGATTCACCAATTTTTTCATTATGCATACCAGTATGCTTGAAACTTTTTAAAACTGGAGTAACATCTTAATTAACCTGTCTGGATAAAGACATAATTTTTAGACAGGCTGAATCAATGGGCTGAGGCCAATTGTGTGTTCAGTGAGATGAAGTGCCAGGTCCTGCCCTTGGGTCACAACAACCCCAGGCAGTGCTACAGGCTGGGGACTGAGTGGCTGGAAAACAGCTTGGTGGAAAAGGATCTGAGGGTGCTGTTTGACAGTGACTGAACATGAGCCAGCTGTGCCCAGGTGGCATCTGGCCTGTATCAGGAATAATGTGCCCAGGAGCAGGGCAGTGACCATCCCTATGCTCTTGGCACTGGTGAGGCCCCACCTCAGATCCTGTGCTTGCTTTTGGGCCCCTCACTGCAAGAAGAGGCGTTGAGGGGGCTGGGCTATACCCAGAGAAGGGCAGTGGAGCTGGGGAAGGGTCTGGAACACAGGTCTGGTAAGGAGTGCCTGGAGAAAAGGAGGCTCAGGGGCAATCTTCCTGCCTTTGACAACCACCTGAAGGGAGGCTGGATCCAGGTGGACGTTGGTCTCTTCTCTCGCATAACAAGGGAAAATGGCCTCAAGTTGCACCACAGCATGTTTAGACTGGCCATTAGGAAAATTTTCTTTACTGAAAGGGTTTTCAGTCATTAGAAGAGGCTGCCATAGGAAGTGGCATACTTGGAAGTTTTCAAAGGATGATGATAGTGGTGGATTTGGCAGTGCTGGGTTAATAGTTGGATGTGATTATCCCAAGAATCTTTTCCAGCTCAAATGATTCTTTGATAATTCTGTATGTGCAGAACAACATGTTCAGTATGACCTCATGTAACAGTTAATGGAAGAGAAAAAAAAATGTTTGACTTGAACATTTAGATGGCTTCATGAGTTAGAGAATTTTCTGTTTGCTATTTGTTGCTGATACTTTGTATTGTCAGAAAAAAGTAGTTACTGCTTCATACTGAAAATGGAATGAGGCTGAGGTACTTGCAGCCTCCTGCTGAGGTGTGCTGCAGCACTTAGGGGTAAATAAAGCTCCTTGAGAGTGGGAAGACTTCATACATACCTGTGCTGTCTGCTGTAGTAAACTGAGGAGTAGTATGAGGTGCTGCTGGCATCAGTTTGTCTCTCCTGAGATTTTTGTCCCCATTTGATGTTCAGGAATACCAGCTGTTCAGATGTCTCCTGTGGTTCTTCTGACACTTTCACTTGCCAGTGTTACCCTTCCTCAAGGTGTGCTCCAGATATCTGGGCTTTGTGTTGGAGCTTGTTTCTCTTCGAGTGTTGCCGTGGACTTGTCCTGACAAATTGTGTTAGGTGCTGATTACGTTGTGCTCTGTGTATTTTACAGGTTATTGGTCTGGTTTTTCATGACTCAGTAATGTGGGAGCAGAGGGAGATTGGTCACTGAGTCACGGCAAGGGTTTAATACAATTGCTGGTTTCCCATTGGTGCTTTTTGGGTAAAAGTATTTAGGAGCTGAGAGTGTGTTGCAACAAGTGCTTCTTGTAGTCACAAGAATACTTGGAGTCTCTGGGGAAAGAGAGTGAAACCCCCTAATACAAACATGTGCCAGTCCATTTATTTCATATGAGTTGTTGCCTGATAGCTGGTTTTGTGGCCAGCAGTTCTACATCTGCCTGCTGACAGGAGAAGCTTGTACAGTGATGCTCTGAAGGCATCTTCAGTTTTATGTCCTGGCTTGAATCTGCAGTTTGGTGATTCAAGCCTGGTGGGTTTTTTCAGGTGAGTGAGCTTGTTTCTGTTTGAACTTGGGCTGGCTGCTCTGTGGGCTTGCAGAGAAAAGAGCAGAGTCCCATGCAGTATTGTTCACACCATTGAACAATAAGATGGTGTCTTGGCAGAGACAAGCTTTGCTGTCAGTCCTAGGAAAACAGGAATTTGGATTCCAAAATAAATTAAACCAAAAAAAAGTGTCAAACTTTTGGAAGCATAACGCACCAAACTTGGGAGTGTCGTGTTTTAGTGTGAGATGAGGAATAAACATCACCTTGGAAGAGCTGACAAAATCATTGGTGTTTTGAAGAAGAATGACTTTAATTCTTTGAAATAGTTGGCCAGCTCTGGTGTCTTTCATAACAAAAGTGGTTTCCCACTAAAGTCTGTCTACAGGAATTGTTAGCTTATGTAGAAATCTGTTGTGTGGCTTCAGGGGTGATCCCCCTTTAAAAGAGAGTATAGAAGTGCCAGGTTTAAAGCTGGGTGGTTCATTAGAGGTGTGTCTGTGGTGAGAGGTGCAGTAGGTGTGTGATGGGTGATGTGGGTGGGGCACCAGTCAGTGGCTCCTAACGCGTGGCTTTGTGTGTCCACAGGGCGCTGACTCTGGGAGGAGGACTGCCGCATTTGGAGCACCTGAACCTCTCGGGCTGTCTCACTGTAACCGGTGCAGGCCTGCAGGAGTTAGTTTCTGCATGCCCCTCTCTCAAAGATGAACACTTTTACTACTGTGACAACATTAACGGTAATGTCTTTCTGTGAAGATGCTGTGCTTTTCTGGGGAGTGATGCTCGGTGTAGGGACTTCTTAAAAGAAAAAGAACCACCAAAACCTCACCTTCTTTTTCAAGTCTGTGTACCACTGGGTTTCACAGATTAATTACAAAATTACGACTGTTAAATCAGTTTTACCTAATTTTTTTGCTTGTTTTTGGTTTTGATTTTGGTTTTTGTTGTTGTTGTTGTAACACTAGTACAGTTCTGTATTACATAGGAAAGCATTTTTAGTGCCTGGATCTCAACTTAATTTAGTATAACTAGTAGGAGTAGAAAATAAGTCTCCGTATAGCTGCTATTACACACTTGCCCTGTCCATATCTCCCCTGTAAACCATGCAGTGGTTTGTTTCCTGTATGGTTGTCACCTTAGACAGAGGCTTCATTAGGTTGGTACCAAAGCAGGGATTTTTAGGAAACCAGTAATGTGTGTTTTGCCATGCAAGCCTCCCATATTGCACTAGTTTTGTTATAGGATACTTTTGATTCCACCATCACATGTCCTTATGGAAAATGTAATTCAGTTTTTTTTTTCTGGTTTTGCTTGAGTCAGTAACTTAGGGATGAATCTAAGCTGGAGAAGGTCTGTATAAATGCATAAAATCTGTTCATGGTGCAAGTCTTTTCAGTGTTTACCACACTGGAATTCAGTCTATTAAGTCCAGTAAGCATTCCTAGCATTAGAGATGGGAACCATGATGGGATGGTATTCCGTGTGTGAGTTTAAAACAGGTAAGTGCAACAGAGGACAAGGGAAAAAGAAGATGATAACTGAGTTCATAGGCCTGTACAAGCTAATTGTGTGTAAACCCAAACTGTATTACTTGGCAGTTTGTGGTGTCCAGCTCAATGATTTGCATCTGTGTTAAGATGTAGCCCCAGCCTGGCTACCAGATACCTGAGCTTTGGTACTGCAAGTAAATCTGTACTGATATTTGGGTGTTCAATCCATTGAAATCAATACAAGGTGATGCACTTGGATTGGATCATAATATTAGAAGTGAAAGTATTAAATCTTATTTTGTTTCTGTAATTTTTGCACTTTATGCACTTTTTTGACACTGCTTCTTTCTTGCTTTTTGTTACTTCCTTGCATTCTGTCTAGACTACAGCATTTAAAAATCTCTTTTCTGTTGTCTTTTATTTCCACCTGAGAATTTTAAGGTTCTTTTTTTAAAAAATCCTTCATTGACTCTTTCCTGTGTTATGTTGAGTCTAAAGATGTCTTACTTTTCCTCTGTTTATACTTCTGTCTGTAATACCAGATATAATTTGTCCTCAGACATTTCAGTTTTTCATCTTGTCCCTATAAACTACACCATAAGGTCTTCGTATTAGTTTACAATGCCCAAATCTGTGAGTCCACCACATTAAAGCTTGGCTGTTTCATAGTATCCTCAAGAAATTATTTAAATTTAAACAGAATATTTTTTAATTATTCTGTAAATTTGTCTGATCTTCTTCCTGATTATTTCTTTCCTTTTACTACCTGCTGGAATCTGTGAGCCTATAAGCTCTGCTTGGTTCTCTAAAAGTATCATGCATGCCTTTGGATCAACAGTTACTGCTGTAGAGAGAAATGCACAGGACAGTGAGGCTCTAATGGTGTGACTTCTTACATCTGTTGAGAAATAATGTCCTCTCAGAAGTTTATGGCTTTATGGAAAGTAGCCTTTATTAATGAATCCCCTGCAGTTTTGTCTGGGTTTTGTTCCTTGTATTTTCAATCCAGCTTCATTGTCATAGGGCTGTTCACTGTGAAACTGATGCCTTATTCCATTCTGTGGGCAGCAGGATTCCTACAACAGCTGTTTCTGTATCATTTAGCATTTCTAAACTAACTAGGGAAAGCAGTAGCTGTTTCATTTAAATCAATCCATATCTGAAGCCGTTTCTTTATTTGCCCATTTACAGATTGTATTACTAACTGCTGCACAAAGTTTGCTGATTTGTAAGCATGTACAGAATAATTTCATAATTTTCTTTGCCCACCAGCTTATCAGAGATTGTTTTCGGGGAAGGAGGTGTATTCTGGGATCAGAGGTTGGAAAACCTGTCGGTCTTGCAGAAAAAAAATGGAGCCAGAAGCATGGAATTTAGCCATCTATGAATAATAAAGATACAACTTTGTCATCTGCTGATGAATAAGGGCTTTACTTTTACCTGCAGCTTATTTTTGTTTGTGTTGTTTTTTTTTTCTTATAAACACTAAGCTTGATGGGACCCCTTACACACAACCCAGCTTCACAATTTCTTTGTGGAGGGCTTAATGCACATGTTTGGTTGGCACTTTGGTTACAGTTTTTGTATTCTCAGCAGATGCTGTTCCACCTTTTTTGCAGAGGAAGACTGGAAAGGTAGAGCAGCTATGGTGTGGTAGTTGGGTTTGAGTCTGACTGCTGTTGCTCACCAGTAACATGGTACAGTTTTTATGACCAGAAACCATGAATTTGCACACACTTCCAGATCTATTTTGTGTTTGTTTACTGTTAGTTTCACTTCAGTTTTTGGTTTGCATACTAATGTTTAGGATCTCTTTATGTTTTTCACAATACTGGAGACTTGGAGTTAGATAACCCTCAACTGTGGCTGAAAACAAATCTGTCAGCGTACATCCCTTCTAATGGCTGATTTCATTTGTCTAAAACAAATTTGGTTGTGGATCACACTGAACTCAGCAAGAAGAATTTTATGTTTGAAGATGTAAGATGTTTGAATTACATCTTGCCACTAAGTTCTTATTTTCCTAAGGCTGTTTTGTCCAGCTGTGTCCATTCTTCTGACTTGTTGCTCCGTTTCAAAGCCGTTTCAGCTTTGACATTAGAAAAATGGGGCTCCTTGATTTCTTCGCTGTTGCAAAGAGCAGCAATAGCTCTTTGCAGCATTTAAATGCGCTTCAGTTTCTAGAGATTTTAAATTATGTAGTCCTCAGGTTCTGTAATTAAAGAAATAGGGCATTAATGAAATAAAGTTTGATTCTAATGATGCACTCTTCTGGCATTTAAGATGTCTCTGCTCTTAGTTGATCTGTCTTTCAGCAGTCTAGCCAAGACTTTGCAAGTTCTTTAAGGTGTGTGGACTACTGTGTGCAGACTTATGTGGGAACATGGTGTTCTAAGAGTTAGGTCTCAGTCTAAATTCTACAGATTACCAATGTACTCACACATCTCTGAAAGGATATTATATGCTTGTGGCAGCCCATTGCCCTGCCAGGAGTGGTTCTTTTACCATGGTCTTGGTCTGTGTTGTCATGTATTCTTGGTGGAATGCCAAACTTCATTCTAGGGAATGCTGACTTGTTTTTGTTCTACTAGTATGTGTAACAAAATAGAGTAATAGATGTGCCTGACTCCTCTCTTACATTACCAAATGTGTTTATATGTTCACCACAAGTAAACAGACCTCACCTCTATTCTGAGTCTCCTAAGCATCTGAGTAATCAGATGTGCCTGTAAAGAGCATTACAGTAATCCAATTTAGAAGTAACTAAACCAGTAACGTAGATTGTGGCAAGTTAGATGAGAATCTGATTAACTTTGCTTTCCCAGGTGAACCCAAAACACATTTAATTTAGCACTTCACTGCTAGCACTTTCTAAGCCTTTGCAGTCAGAGGGTCCCTTGTGAAATACGCTTCACCTTATGATCCATTGCATGTGCTGTTCCTGCCCCGCACTTCCATCACATGTTGTTTTAAAAGCTACATTTTGGGTTCCTTGTTAAGTCCAGCAGTGGTGGTGTCTGTCCCATCCCTGTTAAGATGGTTTATTACATGAACCAGAACCCAACATTGCAAACAGCCAGTGGTTGCTTGCTATACCTGACCCTGAAAACTGTCAAAGTTGATTCAAAATCATCAGCTGGTCCTCAAAGTATGCAGTATGTGAAATTGCTGAATGGAGCAGTGTCCTCCTAGATACACCGTGCATTTGTAACTGGGCTCTGCTGAAAGCAGTGATGGGCAGATGAAGATGGGAGAGACTGGTACAGGTTGCCCAGCAAGGTGGTGCAAGACTCATCCCTAGACACATTTGGGGTCAGGCTGAAGGGGTTTCTGAGCAACCTTATCTAGTTGAAGATGTGCCTGATTATTGCAAGGGGATTGGAATGAGATGACTTTTAAAGGTCCCTTCCAAGCCAGACTATTCTGTGATTCTATGGAAGTGATTCATCTCCACTGTCAGGTTGAAATGGCCATCACACTGGATGATAAGAAAGGAATATATGCAGTTACCATATTGCTTAACCTAATGCATCAGTGAGGTGAGAGGAATTGTAGGCCTCATATACACAATCCAGAGGAAACAGAAGACAGTGTTCTTTTGGCAAGAGGCCGTTTGAATTTAAACAGACATAATTCTAAAACAAAGTCTAGTCCAAATGAGGTCAGTAGCAAAGTCTGGGAAAGTCAGAGGTTACAAAGCCAAAGAGATGTACCCAGAGGTCAATGGCAGTAAATAAAGCCAGGGAAACAAACCCAGCATCTGTGGCTATCAAAAGTTAAGGCATTTGAATTTTGCTGTCTGTAACAAATGCAAAAACAATCAAACTAAGGACCACTAGGGATTTTGTAGAGGAGGTAAATGACTTGTGATGGAGATCAGCTGACATGTCAAACCATAAATAAACCCAGATAGCTTTACTGTTAAAACAACCATTAACGATACTTACTACTTTGTTTTAATTAGAGCATAAAATGCCCTCCAAATGATGGGAATTGCCCATATATACTAAGAAAGAGTACGAGGAGAGGAGATTTCAGAAGATGTGTTTGAACCCTGAATGTCTCATTTTATCAGAATTCTTTATGACAGGCTATAAAGGAAAATTAGTGATGGTATGAGGATTAGACATGGAGCAAGAATTGCGGTGTGGGAAGAAGGGTGAAATTTCACTGTGATATGCTTAATGTCATTTGTAAGTGAGTGCCTAATAAATTGGGAAATGAACATATAAGCTTTTCAGATAGTCCAGTTTACTTAGAAGTACCCAAGTTTTTCAGATATTAAATTGCTGTAAGAGTGGTTTAAATTTTAAAACTGAAAGCTAACTAAAGGATAAGAGGGAAGGGCTTTAATGGTCACTGTTCAGGAGAGGAACCTAGGAGGTGACAACTTTCTCCCTGTTCCCCTCCCAAGAGTTCTGTGCTGAGATCAGTCTTACTCAGCATTGCCCTTGTGCTGCGGTGCAAGAAATACACACAGTAGTTTCCACGTTTTTGAGTGGTGCTGTGTGGTCTTCAAGTATTGATACTGATGCTGATGATTTCCAGAAGGACATCTAAGAAGCTTCACTATAGCTGTATGTGTGGTTGAAGGTCTGGGTGGCTGGGAATAATCAAACTGTGATTGCATGAAACTGAATTCAGAGCTGTCAGTTGCAGTGTGGAGATAATGATTTCAGAGAGCTGTTGGTGCTAATTCTGAGATCTTTCCTATTTGCAGCAGCAGCCAAAAAAGCCACCAATGTTACCATCGTCAGGATGGTGAGAACAAGATAGAGGGTGCTGTGCATGGTCCTGGAAGCCTTGGGGCACTCATATGTGGAGCACTGCATGCGAGTTTGGTCTCCCCATCCTGAGGAGAGTACACACTGGAGTTACAGAAGATACAGAAGTGGCCCTCTAAAAAGTTAGGGAACTGAACACTCAGATGGCTGGATGTTTCAATCTGGGAATGAGATGGCTGAAAAGAGGGCATGACTGTTTACAGAACTGGAAAAGCAGTAGATGAGGTGAATTACAGTGGTAATTCTCCAAATTCTGCGGTGTTAGAGCTCAGGGACTGGATGAAGCTGTTAGGCAATTTAAAGCGGGTGCACAGTGTAGTGGACTTCTGGAACTTGTTCCTGTGGGGAATTGTGGAAGGAGGTTTAAAAAGAGGTTAAAAACCCGCATGCCCAACTGAGCCATAAACAAATACTGAAGGAAATGGACTTCAGTGTCCCTGGCACAACAGTTAGGGTTGGTGGAAAAACACAAAAGGTGTGCATATTTTGTCCCTAGACACCACTTGCTGTTGCCAGTGGTGAAAGTACTGTTAGATGGAGCATTGGTCAGACCTAGAAGTTGGTGTGTTCCAGTTAGGAGCATGGGGAATAACAAAATGAGCAAGAAAAGGATGGAAAACAATATCGAATTAGACTGAGAATTCCCTTCCTTGGGATGTTGTGGTTCTGTACATTTTGTCAACAAGCATTTTGCTATAAATGTGATAGTTGCTTCAGAATCACTGCTGTGCTGTGTAGCTGTGGCAGTGCTGGGGAAGGTCAGCTACGTCTTGGAAAATGCTGCTGCACAGAACATGCTCTGCTAAACCAGCTGTTCAGAAGCACCGAGTCTCCTTTCTAAAGGACTTAGGAAGAAGCTTTCAAACTCTAGCTCCTAAGTGACGTGGAGTATCAGAATTTAGTTCAGGTGAATAAAAAGATCTGAAAAGGAAAATGAGTTTATTGACCAGTGAAGAGTTCACTATACTGCAACTGTAGTCTTTCTTTATAGCTTCAGGTTTGTTTTATTCAGTCTCATATATCTTAATTACAGTATAGAGTATTGCTTATTGGTGTGTAGCATGAAGTAGGAAGCTGGTTTTAAGACCCCAGATTCTTGGAAATTAAAATTAAAAGTATATTAAAACCACCTGAAATACTTGTTGATTTGTTTCTCATACAAATGGGGAAAATTTGTGTTGTCCTGGTTAAGTCTTTAACGGCTTGTTTGAGTTGGCTGAGCAACTCACTTCCAGTTTTTGTTGGGTGCCAGAGTTCAGCCAGCCTGAGTGTAAATGGGTCTCAAAGCAGGCATATGGCTGCAGGAAATAAAACCTTGTTTGAATAAATACAATAATTTCTTATCTCATGGTCACTTTAACATTGTAAATGAAAGGGGTAAGTGAAGGTAAGTGGAAGTGGGTAGAGATATGGTGTTGGTTTGTACTGTCTGTGCTTGCAACTCATTCTTTTTTTCTGAATGGCTCATTTTTAGCCTTGGCTTCTAATGGCTGCAGTGATGCTAAGGTGATTCTCTCTTTAGTTTTTGAATTTCCAGTCAAGAGTATGTGAGAGTCTGGCCAACCATGAAGTGTTCATGGAGGAAAAAAAACCAAAAATAATTTCTAGGCTAAAAAACTGTTTCCATTACCATAGACATAGTTTTGGAGGTTATGGTTTCTTTGGTAATGCCATGATGTCATCATCTGAATTTGAAAAATGGGAATCAAAAATGCATTTCTGAATGCTTCCGTTTTGAAGCTGTGACAGTTGCTCTTTCAGTATTGCTCTTGGTACTTCTGTGTAATTTTGGGTGTGTTACCTTCATGAGACTAAGCTGTGAAGTGAAAATCTCTTGAAATATACCTGATGCAAGTGAGGTTTACACCGTGATAGTAGTGGCAGCATTTTGGACTTCATGGTGCTGAATGAAGTGTAGTGCATTGTAAAAAATGACTTGTTTTCTGAATCACCAGTTTATGAGAGTTATGAATCTGAATAAGTGGCCTTTCCTTCTTTTCACGTTTCTGTTGTTTTTGTGCAGGTCCTCATGCTGAAACTGCCAGTGGATGCCAGAATTTGCAGTGTGGTTTTCGGGCCTGCTGCCGCTCTGGCGAATGACTGCTGACTTCTGATCTTTGGTCTACTTCATTTAGCTGAGCAGGCTTCCTCTCATGCACTTTACTTACAGTTCGCATCTTGTGTTAACAATCCTTGGAGTGAGACTTGTTATACTAGCCTGACCCTGCCCACAACTTCAGAATCTTAATTATGAGTGTACTGTACAGTGTTGTAACAATCTCACAATCTCATTTGGCTTGAAGGGTGTTGGGTTTTATTTTACATAATTTGGGGAAGATGGGAAGATCTTCAGATTTTTTTTTTAATGCCACTTTATTCCAATTTTGGCACTTAATATACTTTACTGAATTATTTTCTGTTAGGTGACTTTCTTTTTTTAATTTTGGATCCATAAGTACAATATAAACCTGCAGAGAATTTGAATTTTATTGTTTGCATTTGGGTAACAATTATACATCTTTAGGAGCCTGGTTTCTTCCCCTTTCTTCTCATCTTGAAGTTGTTCTTTATATTGCAAAATTAGGGAAATTGCCACCTTCCTTTTTCATTTGGTTTTGTATTTCGGCTTGAAAGACATACTCAAATAAAACATTCCCACCAATAGAAAAGTGTTTTCAGCAGTTGAATATCTATGCTTTTAAAGTATAAAGTGCCATGGCAGAAGGCTGCAGAAGTTGGGCAGGTGAGTGGGTATTCTCATGGTTGCAGAGCTGTGAACTGTGCAGTGTGTATGGGGGTTTTGGTTTGGTTTTATGATTCCCATTACTGTGTTAAGTTGCATTTTTTAAACAGCTTCTAGTGAAGTCAGTTTTCATTAATCTGAACTCTGTGAAAGACAGCAGTACATTTTATTTTCCCCCTTGCTTTGATAGTTAAAAAGATTCCTCTGGACAGTAGACACTGTCAGGGAGCAGAAAATCTGTTGGGATGAATGAAATGTGTGCTAGGAAGAGATGAGTAGTGCATGAGCGTGTGCATGTTGGTGTGGGGGAGAGCCCACTGTGTGAGGGATGAGTACTGTAGCCCATGGCAGGTTGTAAAACTTCAATGACCACCTGCTCGTGGTTGGCACAGTTGCAGGCTGTTTCTGTTTCTTTCTACAGCAGAGGAAGGGCAGGTGTCTGCTTTCGTAGAAGGCAGACAGGTTGCTTTTTTCTCCTATCCTGCCTAGTTTTTAGGACTGACAATACAAGTTAGTAATTTTTACCTGTTTTCCTCATTAAATAAATTCTTTTGACTAGTATTTATTTAGAACAGCAGTCATGGTGACATACAGCTTTCTAGATCCTTGGTATCTGGGAGTTGGTGTGCAGGCAGAGCTGGAGGTTACGATAAACTGCAAGTTTTGCCACCATCTTTCTCATGCAAAACTGAAGAGTAAAGTAAGAAAAAGACTGGTGAGTGTAGACACAGCTGAGGAAAGAATGAGCTGCAGATACACCATGGAATACATTTGGGAGATGTCTCCTGTGTTCAGCAAAGCATCATGTGATGACAGTGAACCTTCTAGTGGGGCCTGTAGAAGGGAGGGAACCTGCGGCAGCAGCCCCTGACTCTCAGCTAGTCCATGAGTGCCAAGAGCTGGCAGACTGTAGTGAGGCCACTCATGCTCATCTTTGAAAGGTCATGGAGATCAGAAGAGGTGGCTGAGCACTGCAAGAAAGCAAATGTCACCCTGGTTTTCAAAGGAGGACCTACTGGCCAGTCAGCAGCGCCTCTGTGCCTGGAAAGGTACTGGAGTGTCTCCCTCTGGAGACCATCTCTACTCCCGTGGATGACAGGAAGAGGATCAGGAATAGCACAGAGTCACTGTTGGACCAACCCCATTTCCCTCCATGATGAAACCACCTGGCTGGATGAGGGGAGAACAGTGGACTGTCAACCCTGACTTCAGCAAGGCTTTCAGCACTGTCTCCCGCAACATCCTTGCAGACAAACTCAGGAGGTGTGGGTTGCACGAGTGGACAGTGAGGTGAATTGGGACCTGGCTGAAGAGCAGATCCCAGAGGCTTGTAATCAGTGGCACAGAGTCTAGTTGGAGGCCTGTCATTAGGGGTGTCCTCCAGGGTTCAATACTGGTTTTAGGATTGTTAACTTGTTCATCAGTGACTGGGATGAAGGTCCAGACACCTCCTCAGCAAGTTCACTGACAGCACAAAGCTGGGAGGAGCTTTGGGCTGATCCCCCTGAGTGCTGTGCAGCCCTTCAGAAGGAGCTGGGCAGGTTGGAGAGATGGGCAGAAAGGAATCATCTGAAATTCAACAAAGGTAAGTTCATGATCCTGAAGAACTCTCTTCCTAAGCTCAGCCCGCTGTTGTTTTTTCTTGAAGAGTCTGATTAGCAAGATAACAGCAGGAAAAGGATATGTATTTATATCAGTATTAACAGCACAACTACTTACATACTACTAAGTGAATTTGGTTTTTAGTTAACTATTCTTTTGATAATCTTTTACTTGCAAGTTTGCTGACTTGCATACAAGGATTTCATACTCCCAAGTAATTTAATCAAATTCTTGTATAAAACGAATGCGTATCTGCTTAAGATTTGATATAAATATTTATTAAATCCTTCATCTTTAACTTCTTAAAAAAATGTCTTACATCTTTAAATGGTGCTGGCATTATACAGACATAAAATACAGAGTAGGATATGAAGCAGCCTCTTAAAAATTGAAGTATGATCTTCACTGATGGCTCCTAGGTATATGAAATTTATTCATAGCTGAAAATTCAGGAACTACAGTACAGGAAATTTTTTTATTTGCAAGCATCTTTTGAAGATGAAGAACATGTGTAGATAAACTGACTAGCTACAGGGATACCAAGGAAATATTTTACTCTGCACTGTCACTTTTATGTGGGCATGTGTAATGCTTTAAGAGCGTGAGGTCCCACAGGGAGCTATAAAAAACGATATAAAAATCACCTATTAGTACTGGAAATTTACACTGTCAGTCTCTTCCTTGGCAGTAACTAGTGGTTTAAGGGCAAATAACGCTACTAAAAATCATGTTCTCATTTGATTTTTAAAATCATTGGAATAGTTCAGCAGTGAGAGAAATCATGTATTTACACCTACGCAAGCAAATTAAAATAAATGTGCTGACTGCTCTATACTACCTATTTCGCACAAGTGAAGCAACATAAATCCATATAGAGAGAACATTTTGGGGATAAGCATGAACATACACAGCCAGAGCAAATTCAACATTGGAAACATCAATGGTGTGAACTCCCGTGCTGTGTACAGCTTCTATTAAAGGTCTCACTTCAGAATATGGCATATGAATAGGAAATCCCGAGACCTGGAAGAAAGAAAGAGAAAAAACCATGTAAGCAGAAAAGATGAAGGCACCTGAATAAATACATAGTTTAAAAAAATTTATATGCTGTAAAACAAATTATCTTTAGTGCCAGCCTGAGGCAATGAAATAGAAGAACCTGGGTCTGTATTTTGATAACGCCTCCCTTTTTTCACATACTCCAGGCAAGTTTCTGACATTTTTCCTCTTTAATTTGGTTTAAGTTCAAAATGGAGTTCTTTGAAATCCCTTAATCTTTAGAATGAAGTTATATTAATGAACACATATAGCAAAGCTTCATTGCTTTTTTGCCTTGTGGCTGGTTTTAAATCACTCTCTTCTCCTGGCTTGGGATTTGAGCATATGTCTCCTGCTCAACAGGAGCTGCAACCTCAACTCATTTTTGGAGCTGGCCAGAGCTGCTGGTCACAGGTGCTCCAGGTGGAAAGCAGAAGGCCCTTCCAACAGCCTGAAGGAAAAATGCACAGGCATACCAATGACTGTGGTGAACACATCAGTGAATTTTCTTGTCTTCAGAGAGTGAAACAAAGACTGGAAAACTGAAGAAAAGCATGTTGTATGGGCCCCTGCACCTGTAAGTAGACTGTGTGTAGCACTGCTCAGCACCAGCAGCAAGATCCTACTGACCCTGAGAGCTGCTGCACCAATCAGCCCCACAGCAGCTGGTGCTAGGAGACTGCACTCGTGTTTGTGTACTGCCAGCCGTGCCTGCTGTGCAGCAATAAAACAACAATGCACCCAATTAGCCTTATATTCTTACGTTCAGCATAAACTTTTTATCTTCAACATTACAAATTAAATAAAGCAGATCATCACTCCTTCACACTATTATATAATGGTTTATCTTTGGTATAAAATCTCTTGTGAATTTTGGTAGCGGAAGATATAACTAGCCTAGGACACTCTTCTATACCATAAATGGCTTGTGTGTAGAAGCAGGAAGTTAAATCCCTAGGTTTTAGTATTGCCACTCTATGTTCACAAGTGTACCCTGTAATCTCCCAGCTGTTTTTGCAGCTCTGCCTGATGGTCATCTTCTACATCTCTGCCTTGATTTTGTTCCAGCAGCGGCAGAAAGTTCCTGAGGGTGGAGGTGCAGTATCTGTTCCACCGGGTCGGGCGTGTTGGTCTCCATTCCATTATCTTATCTTTTAGTATTTTTTCAATCCTGCAGTAAGATAGACTGGTTATTACAATTCTCTTATGAGGCATCTGAAGTGATCTCCCTTGGCAGACAGTACAGATGCTGAGAACACCACATGACCTCAGTTAAACTTACTGCTCACTAACGTACAGAAAAGCCAACACAGCTGTGTAGTAATGTCTGCATTGTCAGTGTCTGCATGAAAGACCATGGGCTTACAAGACCTTTACACCCTCTCCCCTCATCCCTCCACAGCACTTTGTTCTTTGTGAAATGGTAGAGCAATGATTGATTAGTTCTTTCTACTTGATAATCTCTATTGAAGAAAGAGAATTTCAACAAGCCCTGAAACAATAGCTTCTGATTTTTTAGGGCATTCTCCTGGCATTGAAAGCAGATTTTTAGGACCTAGGCATGAATACCTAGGAATGCTCTGGTATTAGCACTGATGGCACTTGTTCGGAGGCAGCATTACCTGCTCTGTAGTTCCAGTGCAGCAGCCTTATCTGAATGCTCATAAGTTAGTTCTTCGGGCTAGCAATAAATAAAATAAATATTAAAATGTGCAATCTCTTCTAAACATATAACAATGCAACTTCAGAAGTTTCTGCCTTGATAATGCTCAAAGGAGTTTACAATTATGCTAAAATAATCTATTCTTTAACAGATGTGATAAAAATTTAAGTAGATATTTGTGTGTAATTGTTTTTTGTTTTCCAGTAAATTTCAATTGCTCACACCTTTGATAATTGAACAGAAATTTCGGGTTTTTTACTAAGGATGTTCATACAGCTTGAAAAAATGCCTTCTTAGCCATGAGACAGAAGGTGACTTTTTCTTTATAATACTGAGCTACTACTCTAGATATGTTTGTGTTAAAGAGTTATCCCATTTACTTCACTGTTGCCCTGAGATCATAGATGCACAGTTAGAGGGCAAAAGCATTAATTCTGTATAAAATCAACTTTTTGCAGTATTCCTGCTTTCATTTTTTTAATGGAGTAACTGGGAAATATTTTTAAAAACCAATGCTATTACACAAATATACTTAACTGAAGAAGTCCAAAGAACTTTGTCCTTGCTTCTTTATACCAAGTGTGTGATGTCTCAACCCCTCTTTTTGAGTTGACAATAGATCCACAAATACCTGAACACTGCGGAGACCAGGGAACGGCAAACTCCTTGAAAAGAAAGGCTTCCAATGTTTTGGTTTGCTGGTATCAAAATTTATCCTTCCCGGGGAATCATATTCTTGTATATTAAACCAAATCTACAAGAAAGCAAATTCGGTTTAGCTTTCAGCATATAATTACTCCTGTGGAACACATTCCACTTATATAGCAATAAAATACTATATAATGTTAATCTCCTGTAGCAATTTTTTCTGCTGTTCTGAGCTGCATTTCCACCCCTCTGGACTGCTGCACAATTCTGTCTGAATTCTGATTAAATTCCTCCAGGAGTCCAGCCCAGTGCTGCTGTGGCTGTGACTCCTGGTAGCAGCACCACTGCTCTTTTAAGTGTATGTTGCAGAATACAAGCAGGGACTGCAGACACACAAGACTCAGCTTCTGTGTGCATTTTGTCAGCAAGTGGAACCCATGTCTTGCACTCCCCTTCTTTACAGACATGCATCCAGTCTGGAGCATGCAGGCACTGCAGGATTCTTGTTCAAACAACCTTTAAACAACTATTTCTAAGGCTGCAACATGTACCAGCACTCACTATGTGCATGTGTGTGACCCTTTGTAACTGAGGTTCTGTGTAGAGCCTTCTAGGACAGCTGATTCTGCCCCAGTTGGATGTGAGGTGAGGTGGCTCTCCTGGCAGCACACCTGCTCAGTCTCACTGAGACTGGAATTAGGTGCCTTGAAAGATGATGTTGTATTTTGCAGTTAAAGTCAGTGCTCAAGTCTTAGTTGCTTCTTCCAGCAATTAACAATTGAGTTACATTTTTCTTAACTGTAGGTTTAGTACTGCTTAAAAAACACCAAACAACACTACCACTCCCCAAGATGCTTTCAGTGAAAGAAGTGATACTTTTAAAATAAATGTGCTTTAGAATATAAGTTTTTCTACGCCTCCATGGATCTGTGTTTAGAATAGAACATAGAAGATTATATAACCAAACAAAACTCCCAATGCATAGCATTCCAAAAAACTGAGAAGCAAACTTTTAAACTCAACTTCCAGTTTCCATTCAAATAAACGCTAGGGTTCTCTTTTTAAGTTTGCCTTCTATTTTCTCATTTTCAGACCGTCACACATCTTTCTACCTTGCTTGTGTCCCCAGAACCTGGGAGGTCTGTCTTCCAACCAAGTCAGGGAATGCTGCTGGCAGGACAGTTCCCAGGGTTTCTGAGCCTCCCTGCACAGGCTCAGCTCCCAGTCTGTGGCCCCACTCCTTCACCTGCCCAGAGCTGCACAGCTTACAGTCTCTCCTCTCTCACCCCACTATCTCGGGGAGTTTACAGCCACACAATGAATAATATATTATGAATATGGACTAGTGTTAGTTGTGTATTGTCTAATAAATGGGAGGACTTGATGCCAGGCAGAAAATCAATATTGTTTTTGTGCCCTGAGGTGCCAGCTCCGTGTTGTGCACATGGAACCATTCAGGCTGTGCCTGGTGTCACATGGGCAACTCAAGTGACTCCTTTATACTTTTTTCCTCAATATTTTCCTTTTTTCCTCCTTTTTCAGTCACATTTCACCTGCAAACTGTTACCTTTGAGGAACGACTACTCCTCACCTAAGCAATTGTAATCCTAGGCCATCCACTCTGGGAAATGTAAATAAAACTCAGTAACAAAAATTACATCAAGAGATCTCTTGATCCACCTTAATGCTGATTTAAAAACATCTTTCTTATTTAAATTATTTAAAGTAGCTGAAAAACCTACTTAAGATTTAATAATATTCCTAATAAATAATAGCCTAAATATGTTTACAATGATAAACAAATTATGCCAAAGGTTAAAAAAAAAGTAATCAAGTTATTAACCCTTATGTGTATAGAAATGTGATAGGACTGGGCACACTTACATTGTCACAGCTGATCAGACAGTACACATTTTGTAAGGGGCAGAAAGTATCATACTGCCCATAAAAGCACCCAGTACTGGGATTCCAAATTACATACTGACTTTGTTCCGAAGTCAATACATATGCAGTTGGTCCCTAGGAAAGAAAAAAAAAGTATGAGAAAGATGTCTGAAAACTGGCTACAAGGACAGTATGCTTTGTATTCTTTGCAATACGAAATTTTTACTACTGAGGTTCATAGTGCTTTCTAGGGCAAACTGCTTGGAAGAATCTACACGTTCATTACAGTCCAGTACTTACATAACAATGTGGCAGAGAAATGTCAGACATGCAGAGCTCCGAGCCCTTCTTAACAAAGAGAGGCTGAAAGCTGTCTGGTCTCAGCTACGAGCAGATGTGAAATTCCACACACAGGAATGTTTACCAGATGCTGCCTCAGTATCAACACGCCCTGCTTGGCCACTGCCACAGCTCTCATCCATGGGCAACCTCAGAGCTGAAGGACTTCCATCTAGGCAGCACACTGTGTCTCAGCCATCAGCCTCCCTCTCAGGCACATAAGGAATTTCCCAGCTCTCTTTGTATTCTCTGTCAGGAATCCCTAAATTGCTCTTCTATGTTCTTTTGTCATCCCGTATGTTTTCCAGGTATCGTGAAATACCTGGAATAAATCCCCTCCTTACAAAATGCTTTATTCATGACTAGCCTCTCCATCACATCTTGAGGGGAAGGAATGTATCTGAGTACCTGTTCCTGTCACTGCAGTATCTCAGAATGTGCTTAAGAAATTACCTTAGACAAATTTTTACCAAAAAAACCTTTCATGTGGAAATTTGCATTATAAACAGTTACCACCTTTCTGAGAAGAGCAGTATTGGTTAGTTGGAAATCTGAGTGCTTCCCTGAGAACAAAAGCATCTCCCAAGCAGCAAAACAACCTCAGTGTTTCAGTTCTGGGCCAGTCTGAGCCAAGCTGTGCCCCAGTGGCTCCCAGCAGCCCAAGGCAGAGCAGATGCCTCCCCTGCCTGCTTTACAGTGGGCAGAGGGAGGGACATGTCCAGCCTGAACCAAACTATCTTCACTGTTGCTGCAGCTCTGCCATCAGTCAGAGAGAGAATCAGTGTGTGTGACCACTGAGAATCCCTGGCATGCCCCTAGCCCTCTCCTATCACCTCTGAACCTGTACCAAATGCCACACAAACTCTCTCAGAGTCTGTGCATCCTTGACTGAGATGCTGTGGAGAGACTGTTTTCCATCAGTTTGTCCTGGATACATCATTTATACAAGCTCAAGTCAAATCAAGGCTTAGAGATGCTTGGTACTGTATTATGATGACAACCAGTTTAAGCATGGAAATGAAGGTCCAGAAAAAAACCCAGACATGTATTAAGATATACTTTCAACTTTTTGTTTGCTTCTCTGAAAAGGATCAGCTCCCAGCACCAATGTTTAGATAATATCCTGGAAAAACATCCCAGCAAGAAACAACTATCTCTTACTGGGGGCCAAAGACTTCACAGAATAAAAGTTAATACTTAGGCCAAATGAAAGAACCCTCTTACCTCAGGAATGGCATTTCCAATGATAAGCCAGGCTTTTTTCCCCATACCAAGAAAATAATTACACAAGAGCACGGCGTGTTCTTCCTCATCTCCCGCCAGAAGATAAAGAAATTGCTAATTAAGATATTAAAAAAAAAAAAAAAGTTTTTCTAGGCAGTTATCAAGCTAGAACATGATCTTTGCATTTGATCTTTACCGTTTATTGGTCACTGCTTCAACACACAGGATGAAGAGTGAATGGTGTGAGAGTCCATGAGATCTCAGATCTTATTACAGCAACCAGGGTCTTTGTCTTTTTTAGAAAGACCATTTTTCAGAAAAATTCTGAGATGATAAAAACTTAATCTATGATAAACAATGTCTGCTGTTACTCTCTAAATGACAGGATTTGTGTGACACAGGAGGCTAAATATCCTATTACACTACATGCAATGTCTTTTCTATAGTTCCTTGGAATGACAATGATCCATTTCAAGTCTAGTTGTAAAGCCTCCATCAGCCAGCATCCCTTCACTTGTGCATGACTACGACATTATGGACTGGTTTATCACTGATAAAAAATGGGAGACGCTCTGAAGCCCAAACGTACACTTAGCTTATTGCAACCTATCATCAAAGACAAAATTTTTGGCTCAGATCAGAATAAACAACTTGTTTGGTCCTTATTCTTTGAAATAAATGGGCTCAGAGAAAAATACTCCTCACAATAAGAGAATCACAGAATAATTTAGGTCTGCAGGGACCTCAAGAGCTATTTTAGTACAACTTTCCTCCAAAAACAGTGACCACTAGGATGTTCCATCACATTCAAGAGGATAAAGAACTTCTTTTTAATGCATTGCTTACATCTGATGTACTCCATAAATCACAAATTCCAGCAAATGACACACTATCTGGCAAAAAAGGAATCAAAGCAACATATCGAGCCACCAGTTCCTGCAAGAAAACAAAACAGAGCAGGTCACCCCTTTAATTCAAAATGCTCTAGTGTTATTACCAGATGTGAAGAATATTGCTGTTTCCACTCAATGACAAAACACTGAGTAACTTCAGTACAGTAGCAGCTAGCTCATTTTAGAACTTGTATCAAAGACTGATATGATTTACTGCCATTGAGGTTTGGCATAATTCTTTGTCTTTTAAAGGACAATACTCATTAATAAACTTATTTTTTCCCCCTAAGAAGACAAGTATTATTTTACAGTATCATTATATTTGGGCTTACTGTGTATTACATGTAGTCATTCATAGTCTTTATTACTTTTATTCTGTATCTGTAGTTTTTCCTTTGCAAAAGGTGTAGCTGTACAGCAGAGGCACAAAGCTGGGATTTGCTTATGTACATGTGCACAGGCAAACTAACAAACATCCTGCAATCTGTATCCCAGAGACTTCACTATCTTCTCTAAGTACTTACTGCTGCTGTTTGAGATCTATTTGGGATAGCATCAAGAAGCTCCTGTGGTGGATTCAGAGGTTTGATATATCTGGTAATAAAAACTGTTTTTCCATCAAGGTCAATTACAGTTGTTAGGCACTGGCGGCTTGGAAACTTTGATGTACATTCAGCTTCATATTTTTCTGCTGCCTGGAGCAGTTTCTCATCTTCTTGGGTATCAAACTTCAAAAGACAGTAGAATTTATACAAAAGCAGTTTTATTTATAGTTTGGACGTACTATATTTGGCCATATTTCATGATTTAGAAGACAATTAAAAAAGTAATAAATTCTTTTCTAATAGCACTTTGAACTTGCCTTGTAGTATAACATTTTGCTTACAGACATAAAAGAAGGTCAAGGCAATGAAAAATCAGGTAGTTTGCATTTACTTATGAATGCCCATAATGACCTATACATATAAGCTGGCTTCATTAAAGCACTGAAAAACGTAGTGGAAGTTATTGCCAAGTAACACTGGGGGAATGAGGATGTAACACCACATATTAAGTCAAAAGTAAACAATTATGGTTAGGTACTAATCCTATGTGCTATTCCACAGCACTCTATTAAAACCACAACTGACGTTATGCATAAAATCCCAGTGATTTTTATATAAATAATACTGCAACAACGCTGCTCAATGCCAAAATATTTGCAGGTTCAAGTGATTTTTAGATGAATTCCTTATAATTCAGAAGTGTCTAAAATTTCCAGATTTTTAAATGAGATTTTTCAGAAACAAATGTAGGACTCACATATTAAGCACATAATAATTATATAACAATGACAATTATTTAATGATGTTACCCAAGATGTCATCTTTAAAGGTATCAAGATTAGTCAAAATCATCTATTTAGAATTCCTTGTATACTTCTAATGGTGCTGAGAATTAAAGTTCATCCTTCGTAATATTTTTATTTTAAGTAAGCCACTTTTGTCATTTGTTACTCTTCTCAAACTAACCTGAGGTGGAACAACTGGGCACTGCCCTGCAGCTAGACCTCCAGGTTAGAAGAGAAGGCACACAGTGGTGATACTTCTCAACCATAATTAACAGCAGAAAAGCAGAGCCTCTGGCACATTGTAAATTTAAATGTAGCAATTTACTGCAAATATTACTGGCACAGAAACAATTATTATGTCACAGTCAAATAGCACAAACTGCAAAAAGATTGCTGAATGGCACAAACCCCAGCTAAATCTTAAACTGGGAAAAGGAGTATCTCTACTTATTTATTAATATTGTACCTTCTTAAGCATTTCATTCATCTAATAGAGGTTCAGGAAGGACAGCAGAGAAGAGAGGAAAAATAAGTAAAGAAACAAAAAAGGTATCATAAAATTAAACTAAAATTATGCTTAGCATCCTAAAACACTACACAAGCAATTCAAATTAACTGAAGGTCAGGAATAGGAAGAAAGTATGGCAAATTATTTAGGTTTTTTTTTTCCATAAAACACCAAACTCTTTCTACAATAAGCGTATGTGTTGCATCTGGAGAATTGAGCAAAGAACTGTGACAACTATTTTTATTGGTCTAAGGCACTTCTGGTTTACTAATGAAACAAAAAAAATAGCAGCTGCTGTTTAGAAATTATTATCTTCAAGATCTCAAGGCATGCATGAAGCCATAAATAATAAATGCTCATTTGAACAGTATAAACACAGAAGCAAGAAAATACTCTTTGCACCTGCTTTGTTCACTGTTCACAAATACTGACATGAATGCTTTATTGTTTACACAGGTACATGGAAAAACTACATGCTTACAGCTAGGAATGCCAATTTGCTTTCTCTTAAGGCTAAAATTAGATACACGGGCAAAGTTATTTCTCATGCATTAAGTGCACATCTTACTTAATGGTGCATCTAATTAAACTGAACTGAGATAAAAAATTTGAAATAAACCACTCCAAATTTGTATGAATGTCCTTCTGTACTTGCATTCATGTCCTTTGGTACACCGAGGAGAGCTATTAATATGCATCTCAAGAACTGCACCACTGGAAACAAAGAGCAAGAGTATGATGAATTAGTGATTGGTTACCTTCTCTCTGACAGACTCTCCAGGGATGAGCTGTGGTTCAATGGTAATAAACAGTGTTATATATGAGCCCTCACTCAGATTTCGCACAGAATCATAACCTCTCTCCATGCCCACGTTCTTTTCTTTGCTGTAGCCAAGGAGGACTGGAGGAATATTGATCTTAAATGTACCATCAATCTGTAACAGATATAGAGAAGTACTTCTCATTAAAAGCAAAAAAGCTAAAGTTCCTTCTCACATAAATTTGCTACTTGTGTCTGTGTATTTTCTTATTTTGATTGTTATTTTAAGTTACAAAACAATAAAATGAAAGAATATGATATTTATGTTGATCAACTGTGGGGCAAATACAAGATATCTCATTGTTAAATATATTAATCACAACTTGATTTCAGCCTCTCTTGCATATTATGAACACTAATATTTAATGAAATGGAAATCATACACACTAGTTCACAGAGAAAGAAAGAGTGCCAGCCTTTCACTACTTTTCCTTCAAACAGCAAACTCTACATGGCTCTGTTTACCTGGAAAAATGAAAAAATGGCAAAATGCAGGTTGCATGACTATGCTTCCCAAGGCAGCAGCAGACCAACAGGCTTTGCCTATGAGTGATGTGGGAATGATGCTCCAGCCCCTCAGAGATGGACCCTCTTCCATGCACAACCTACTGAATGCTTCTTGGGTGGAACTGGAACTGGGCCCCTTTATCCAGCTTCCACATGGAAGTGCTCTGACACTCACTGGCCCTTTGCAGCTCCCCCTGCTACCACAAACAGAGAGCAAGGTCTTTCTGAAGGGCTGGATGACACAAGAGATGGCAGGCCCCACACTTGCTTGGGCAGGTTTCAATAGTGGAAGTACCCAGCTTTAAAAGAAAAGCAAAAAAATTCAGTTCTTGACTTGGACACAATGAAGGCAACTGTCACCAGAAAGGATATCTTCAGTGGATGTGGAAAATGAAGAGATGACTCACCGGCATGGCTCATCGAACATTTAAGAACAAAATTAAGTTTTGATGAAGAGAAAACTAAATATATCACTCAAATTTCTGCTCCAGTATTTTAGAACAGGATGATGAAATGCTTCATTTGCTACTGAAATTTAGTTGCTAGATGCACCTTGATATAACCATTGTGCTGATCAGACTTCTTCAAATTCCATATGAAATCCTGTTCAAATGCAAAGAACCTCTACTGCTGGGAGCATCGATACAAGGACTCACATTCTGCTTAGGCAATCACAAACTCAACGTCTCCTCAAAGAGAGTCATAAGTGTATCTGACAGAAATTCTGGAGCTACTCTGGCTCTACAGCAGAAAGACCAAGAAGTTGAAGAACAGAGGTTGACATCAGTATGGAAAATCCTTGAAGATGGATTGTGGATGGTGGCTGTCTCCTTCAATACATATTGAAGTAAGCAGTCAGTTAAAATGTCAAGTCTGCCCACTAAGGCTCTCAGGACTGTGAGCAGACACACTGCTCAGGTGGGTTTCATTCACTCAACATGGAACAATTACCTAAAAATAAGTACTGGATCATGTTGTTTCTTGTTTGTTCACCTATAGCAATGGTGGTCACATCATGTGACATTGTCTGCACACGACGGCAAAGGCTCATGAAAAGGAGGTCAGATCTTCTTACTGCTTAAATCTTTAACATCAGTGAAAGCTTCATGCTACAGGGCACCACAGCCCTCAAACAGATAAAGTAACTGATTAACCTCCCACACTGAAGAGAGCATATTATTAATGATCTAGCAGAAACAAGTGGACTAAGCCTGGTTAGACATACACTGTCCAAAATTTCTCAGCAATGAAAAGTATCCCTGAAATGAAAGTATGCTTTCCTGAATCCCATGACAATTACATTCTATTATGCTTTGCAGACAGCCCAAGAAAACCACTTTGATCACCAAGCACTGCACTCAAATTAAATGAGACTCCTATAGACTTTCCCTCCACTCAAAGAATCTGGGAGGTTCAGAGCAGGCCTTGAAGTCCTCAAGGTTCTCAAAAGTGTCCCATATGGCCAGAGAAAAGCAAATGAATGTGTCACTAGGAATGTAACTGATGTCTCAGTCTCTTACTTCATGAAGATTCTGACTTTTGTGATCAGATTATTTGATCTACACATAAAAGCAACTGCCATACAGAAGTCCTACAGCTGTATTACAATATTATAGGACTATCAATGGAAAGAAGTAGTTTCCTTAAACTAAATCCAGGATGAGTGGCTGGACAAAAAAAATTATTTCCTCTGTGAAGAAGCACAAGTTTTACTACTACTCCCATGACTATCTTGCTATTTCTTGAAGAAAGCTTCTCTTGAAAAGTTCTAAAAATAGAAGAAAGAAGGGATTGGGAGAAGCAAAGATCAAAATCTTGTGATTAACGGAAAGTGTGGAAAAAAGTTCAGTCAAATTTCCTCAGCTACCTAGTGATTCTATTCCTAGTTCATATATCTAGGTTGTGCAGTACACCAGACCCCTCAAAAGCCACTGAGAAAACCACCTAAAAAATCTGTGCTTTTAACCTTGCCACTGAAGGAAGCCAGGCTGCATTGACACTGTTGAGTATGTTTTATTTCCTCTCCCTTCAAAAGCTTCAACTTACTGGAAAATACTCACCAAATCTGTCAAAAAAAATCCCAGTGTTTTTAAAGAATCTTCAAACAATTCCATAAAAATAAACTAACAATTGCAAAGAACATAATTAAATCTGACATTCCATTTCCAGCCCTTTTCCATTCTCCGTTCTGTATTTTACTTCAAATAAAATCACTTACCCTTGCTTGAAAATATATGGTAGTAAATGGAATCTTAACACATCCCAGCCAGTGTCTCTCAATACGAGTGTGGATTCCACTTCCTCTTTCATGATCATCCTATTAAAAAGTTGCCCAACATAACACTTTGTAAGACAGCTTCATTTCCTTTAATTCAATCAACAAGTGAATCAAGGCATTAATAAAAATTTTGTATTAACTTTCTGTAAGTATCAGTTCCATTACTAGCAGCAGTGACTATTCTACACACCTTTCAAGCACACCAGATGCTGAAAACATGTAAGAACATCACAGTCCATGATACAATGTGCTTGCACTTTAGGGTTTAAATCCTGTACAACCTGTGATGGAGAACTTCAAACTCTGACAAGGAGTCCACAAGACTCAGACTAAAAAAATGAAGCTCTGGTCTTCTAATGAAGTATTTTATTAGTATTTAGAAAAGCTTTTTAAAGTTAAAATTGTATGAAAATCTAAGTAAACTCTGTGAAATGGAAAAACTGTTTTCATGTGTACTGCCTGTGAGATTTCCAAATCTTTTATGATCAGCCTAGAATTAATTTTAAAAAACTTCTGGCATGACATGCAAGTTTCAAGAGTGTGGCTTTCTTTTTCCTGCTTCAGCAAGTATCATTTCAGTTTTGATGACAGAATTCTGTTCTCAGTGAAGCGTGTGCATTATTTATTTCTGGGTTATGTTCTCAAGAATGTTGAGTGGTGCTATTTTTGTGTCTGCTGAATTGACTAGGAAAGCTTTCACTGAATTCAGCAGGGGAAGGAATTATGCCAACACTGAGAGCTTACAGAAATTTCTTGTTACCAGTACTTGCAATTTTTGTCTCACTCAAAATCCAAACAACCAACAGATGGTTTGGGTTTTTTTATTACTTCACCAAAGAGCTTGTAAAACAAGATGAGACAAAGCATAACAAGATAGTAAAAAATACAAGAACTGGGATCACTCATCTGGAATGAAGTAGAAAACTCTGATTAGGTTAAAACCAGAATTCAGATTACAATTCAAGATGCCTCTCAAATTTAGGATCTCCAATTTCATTAAATATCAGTAAAACATCTTACACACATGTGTTCAACTCTAGCAGCTTTTTATGTGGTACAAGCTGAATTTGTACAAAGGCTAACACTGTAAAGACTGCTCCCTCTGACAACCTTGCAGTAATGACTAGATACAAAATCATAAGGAATGACAAAATAGAGAAAAGAGAGGCACAGGAGGGGGAAAGTTATTACATGGAAAAGTCTTGTTCTGACAACTTCAAGAAGTTCACAATGTTCTCTAATGTACACTGTCCTTCAATTATGAACTCACCTCTACAGCATCATGAAGTACTTCATCAAAAACATTAATGAAGACTTCATCTTTTACTGACTGCAAACTGTGGGTGCTGTAGTCACCATCAGGAGCTCTGAAGAGGATAAATAAATCAAAAAAGTGATTTGAACAGTACAGAAAAAGAGGATAAATCTGCATGCTCAAATTAAATTATTATTATACAGAAATAATTTGTTTCATTTTGTCATACCTAAAAGGAAGCTCAAGTTCCTCATTCCAGCAGGGGCTTGGACTTTCTGCTGTTGTTGTCCGGCAGACTGTTCGCTGAAAAGAAACTTCTACAAAAGGACGGACCAAAACCTACAGATAACAAAACAAAGGAAACAGACCTCTGTGGAAATTCATCAGAGCACATTAAATTACACATTTCATGCATTTGGGAAAGCATACGTTGCAGCAATCATGCTGGTTCAGCCCAGATATAACTTGAATACACCCTAAATATTGCACTTCATGGGTTTATAAGCATTTATGATGCTTTTAAAAATATTTTATACACTAGCATTTCCAAAAGCTCATGTATATTGAGAATACTTGACATATTTATATACACTGGCAAGACCACGTTTTCTCCTGAGAGTAGATAAGCTACAGGCTATCTAATCAAGGAAAGTAACAAACAGAACATGTGATCCAGACACCAGGGGAAAAAAGCGCACTTGTATCCTCTTATCTGTAATCCAAGAAGCCTACAGCTACAATCCCAGTTGTCCCTGAAACTGGCTCCTTTGACAGATAAGCGACTTCATCTAGACAAAACAAACCCCTAATGTGATTAAAAATGCCTTTTTTAACATTCAAATGCATATGGCAGAACCCTTTCTACATTTCAAAAAGCTGTAATTTTAAAGGAAAATCATAAGGAAAACAGTAAAAACCTGAAGGTCTTTCATCTTCATTCAGAAGGATGCTGAATTTAGTTTTAAATAGCAAGCAATTGTAATTTCAGTGTCAGCCATAAGAATGGCTGTGCTGGTTTAGACTAGGAGTGTACTGGACCCAAAGTGCAGCCTGTGAAAACAGCCAGCAGCCAACATACACAGAAAAGGAAGAAGTGAGCAGCATAGATGGTATTTTCTCCTATTACTCTTCCAGACTTCAAACATTTTCAGATGAAAGACTTTCCTAAGTCTGTAATGATTTTTCTATTAAGTTACTCCCAATGGATCATTCTTCCACATACTTGTCCAATACCCACTTCAGCATAAACAAACCTCTTTCATCCACAACACACATAAGCAACTTCTCTGGGCACCAACCAACTGCTGAATGAAGAAGCACAACCTTCTTTTGAAGGTTTGTTCTGAACCTAACTCCTACCAGCTTCATTTGCCCATCACTCACATTTGTACTTGCAGTGCCAGGAAACAGTCAAGCCTTATCCAGTGTCTATGACTCGTGATGTTGTGTCTCTCTACCATATTTCTCCTCCTCTACTTGCAGTTATGGGTGTTGTGGCCGAAAGTCCCACCATTTTTCACTGGGCAGGAGCCATTCTGTGTATCTGACATCACCCTTCTCTGATCCTTTTGCAGCTTTACTCTCTCTTTGGAGATCCAAGAGTGGGCAAGGCAACCTTGCCAAAAAGGTATCCTTCTGAGGGTGAATGCTACTGTCTGTGGGAAAGGAATGCTCAGTTCACAGAAAATGTCAGTTTTGTAACACACCTGGTTGAATGCCCAATCTGTGCTGTTAGGTGGGCTCTGAGCTGATGGAGAGGCTGCAAACATCTCATTAAAGGACCTTGAAGATTTCGATGGCTGTTGAAGTTTGCTACAAGAGGAAAAAACAACAACAACAACCAGGGAAGACAGAGAATTCATTACAAAGCATGAATCCCTCACACTGCCTATTCACTATACAGAATTCTGGAACCACTCCTGATATTTTTTGTAACAATTTTAACCTTTGGAAGATGTTCACTAGATCAAAGAACACAAATAAAATGCCAGAAAGGGGTACTGAGTGTGTACTTCTTACAAGCCTCATTGCAAAAGAGTACTTTGTGCCTGAAGGCTCTCTTTTCTGACAAGTTTATCAACTGCAGACTTTTTCTTTTGCCTATCACTCACAATCTCTTTGAGCTACAAGTTTTTAAGTTCAAGTAGTTGAATCCCTGCAGAATTCATGAACAGTGTAGATCTCATGGTATTCAGGCAAGGCCTCTATGGCAAAAAAGAATGCAGACAAATATTACAGATTTGTCAACCCATGAGTGAAATAAAAGAAATATGTTAAAACATTTATTTTTACAGTACTTCCACATAACCTTTTTTTGTGATAAGACCACATTACAGACCATAAAAGAGTAATTATTCACATATAAAGCAGCTCAAAATAAGATATCATATAATGAAAAAAGAATGGATGGGGTTTTAATTATTTTTGTAATTCTGGTAATGAATTGAATTTTTCATATTCTTTTTCCTGTCAATGAATTGTTTTTCTCAGTATCAATTCATTTACTGAGTGCAACAGAACCTCTAATACAGTCAGAGAAAGAACAGCTGACGATGCTAAATTCTGTAACTGGCCAGCTTGGAAGTAACTCTGAGTTAAATGCAAGGTGTATTAATCTTGGGGGGGAGAGAGAGAGAGAGAACACTGCATTAATGCATTGCTTCTGGAGCTGAACCAGACTGTTCAGTGCCTCTACGTGACACACCACCACACAGTGCAGGCATTGGTATGATGTGCCTGAGTGTAAAGGTCACCTCTAAAATTAGAGCCACATTAGGCTCAGTCTATTAACTTAAACGGTTCATCAAGGGGAAGACCAACATGCTGCACTCAGGAGGCAAATACAGTATCCCACAGTGAAGAACTAGATTTTTTAGTATTTGTTTTTGATATTTAATTAAGATATTATGAATGAAAATTTTCCTGAGTATTATCAAGAGGCTTGCTTAAGGCATAATTCATCTGGTATTACCAGAGTTATAATGCTGTCAAACCTGTAACTTATCTTTCTGACAGTTTCTGGTAAAACATGTCTTGAATTTCACAGCTACTGAAAAATTATATTATTCATCTACAGACTTAAAAAATATCAGTCCTTTATCATAATTAATAAAAAGATAAATATATATATGTATGTTTTTATCATGAGAATCAAAACTGCAAATGGCTAAATTGTGACATCTGTTGCTTCATCTGCCCTCAAAACAGCAGAAGCCAGAAAATGAATCTGCACTGGAAACAAGCTTTTAAACATACCTCATCACTGGTTTTCTCACTGGAATATCATAGGCTCTGATGATATTCACTAACAGTTTTATGTCTCCATCTGATAAATTCTGTGCTGTGACCTTCTTCCTTTCTTTTCTTCTCGGCCTTAATGGTCGTTTTGGCTCTGTCAGTTTAAAGAGGCCGAGTCCCAAAATGCTAGTAATCATAAACCAGGTATTTAGTCAGTTTTGCATAGAATACAGCATTCTGGTGTTACCATGACACACATGAAAATTATGCACTAACATGAAAAGGAAATATTTGTCCCTGCTAGTGCCAAACAAAACTCTGAAATGTCAAAATGTTGCAGTTGTTTAGTACTGCACAATACAGCTCTGTCTTATATTTCAGGAATTAAAACTTCAATGTGCAAAAAACTTTGGTTGCTAGGGTTTTTTTTTTCCCCAAAACTCTGTAAGATGCAAAAGAGACAATTGCACAGCTTTAAGATAAACTACAGTGCTATAAACAAGGGATCTAGCAGATGATGATAACCACTGAGTGGAAGAGCAAAGCATCTAACTACACAGCTACGTACACTGAACAACAGGCTACACAAAGGAAGCAGAATCCATATACCACAACATACCCTGGACCCTCAGAACTTATAACCCAAGGCAAAGCAGAACCAAAGGAAAAAAAGAAGAAAAGGAAAACAACAAAAGAAGATGTGTGCTTTATTTATGCAGATATATGTAATGTTTACATCACTGATATCAACTGCAGACATTCAAAAATTACATTTAAAAACTGATAGCTTATGGCATTTCTTCCTTATATGTAATAAAGCCCCCCACATTAATTACTGTTAAAATAACACAAAATAATGAGTTACTGAAATATCTCACTAAGTGAATATTAAACAAGCCATGGTGTATTTTAAATTCAGTAACCATAAAACTTTGCAAATAGAATACAATATGAACTACGATTCATGATGAGAAAATATAAATGAAACATTTGATTTTAAACAAAGAGCTAATTGTAGTCTTGTTCAGATTTTTCTCTACTGTGATGTGAAAACATCAACTAAAACCAAGCATAAAGTCCCTTGTAAGAGAGCAAGTCTCTGTATCTCCAGCAGGTGGGACTGTTTAGATTTATACAGCTGGCTGAAAAACAGTCTGACTGCATTAAAAGGGCGTTGTGTTTAGAGTGAACAGAAGCAACTTCTGCATGAAAGAAAAAAAGAACTTTTGCAATTTATTTACTTACACAGATTTTTAAGTGAGCAACACTAAGAGTCATCTATGCTGCGATGACTGATACATGTTAAAATCAACAGGTATGAGATTTGAAACAAAAATCCACAGAAAGTGCTCAAGTGATAAAATAAACAATAATCTTAGAAGAGAAAAGCAGTAATTTCCAAACTCAGTATCTTTTTTGAACATAAACAGCATAGGACAACATTCAGAATCAGCATCAGAAGAATATGGGAAGGAAAACAAAGAGAATTACAGTAAAAAAATCTATTACACATTATTTGCAGGGAACAGGCACTGACTGTAAGTAGGCATCATCTACAGAACAAGTCTGTAATAGCATTATTAACTCTGATACTTGCCTGAAAACTGGCAATATTCAATCTGGCACCAGCTGGACTATGCTCAGCTCATCACAAATACATCATATCCAGTTATATCTTATTTACACACTGTAATTTTATTTCTGTAAAAACCAGATGTTTTCTTAAAAAAGTTTGGTTTGTTTTTTTTTTGTTTATCAATACACTGTACTGGCAGAGGTGTACACAGTGATTGGAAGCTTACCTATTATACTAAACACAAAGTCACATCAGTTAGTCACATCAACACACTTTGCAAAATAGAAATAAAAAAGCAGGCGGTTTTACATTATTTTTCTTATTTATAACAAATAAAGATAGCTCTCTTACCCCAGGCTTGGAATTTCCTCTTCATTGACAAGGTCAGAGAGAATGAAATGGTGTTTTGCTATGAGGAAACGGCTGATTACTGATTCTCGAACCTGTGAACGAGGAGGGAGAAGAGACAAAAGTGCATTTCTAATCCAAACTCAAATTTGCATTCTGATCATTAAACACAAACAAAACATCCACATACATAGTCTTCATTTTTCCCAACTTTATGAGGATCACAGATGAAAGAAAAATTTCTTTCCACCAGCTATTCTTTAGAATGTAAGAGCAGCTCATTTTACCAATACAATGCTTCTCTTAGAAATATACTGGCTAGATTGATAAAAGAATATATGAAAACATACAATCAAAAAATTATGTCTTTATCTGCTTACAGCTCACCATCAGAAACAATTACAACAACAAATTACTCTAACAGACATCTCTTTTCCACATCTAAATGAAGTTGCAAAAAAGGCTGTAGAGAAATCTATATGGTACCAGTTATGTGCATCTAAAGAAATCCTTTGGACTACAGAACTGGTGAAGCCTGTATTACAAATACTGTCATTTCAAATAAGTGTTTAAAATTCTTAGTTCTTTTCATTTCTTTGCTGAGGTCATAGAGTGAAGCACAGAGATGAAAGTCTTCCCTCTTCTCCTAACAACTGTGTGGAAGCAGACTGAAAGAATATTGCCTTTGTCCTTTTTTCTTAGCACTAATGCTAGTAATGGCTTTATACTCTGTGCTAGTACAACATCAGAAGTGACACACATATAAAGATCACATTTCAGAGTGAACTGAATTTCAGTTCTGAGCAATCTAATTTTCTAGCCCATCTGACAATTTACAGAAGTGTAAAATATTCAAGTACTGTTTTACAAAACGCTATTTGTATTTAATCTAAGGAAGAGGCAAACAAAGGTACTACAATGTATGTTATTCTGTGCTATGCCATTACTATTCAGTGTGCTGCAAAACCCATATGTTCAATGCCATGCAAAACATACTGGGCTGACACAGACATGACAGCTTTGCCGAAAAGAATTTTTTTTATACTATCATATTGAATCTGGACTTTGGCACTTGCCTGGAAGATTTAAACACCTTTTTCTCTAAGCTTCTTTCATGAAGTATTTTTTTTTAACCAACAATTTGTTTTCTCCTACTTTAATTCAACCTTATCATCACATTTCATGTTTTGCTGGCAGGCTAGAATTTGATACACTTTTTGATATTTACACAACTGGCAAGAAACTGGTAGCCATGTTTTGCACTTGCTTTTTTGCCAGTCTGAAATTGTAAACTTCTCTTGGTTAGATGATGAATGTTTTCCTTCTTTTTCCCTAAGGATTAAAGAGAATGTCATCTTAATATAATGAAAACTAGAAAAATAAATTAAATCAATATAAGGGGAGGATGTTACTGTAATACCACAATGAAGGTAAATGTGATGGAAGGTATGCCCTCTGCCTTAGGCTGCACGACAAGACACGACACTGTGTATTACATTAAATGATTTTTAGAAATGATTAGGGCCACTTTTATGGAGATAAGCTCTTAGCATCACAGCCTACAACAAGGAAAACAGGGAGGAGGGAAATCACTGAATTCCTGGGACTCAGCAGTACAAATCTCTAGGGCACTGGAGCAAATAAGAATTTACAGAACTGACAGAAATATCCAGAATGGTTGGTCATTTTGTATATTGCATCATTCTCAATAGCATTAAATAACATAGACCTCTATTTGTTCAACTACATCAGTTTCAGGCCTAACCTGGAATTTTAAAGATGTCTTGTAGGTCAAGTTTAGAGATAAATCAGGTTTTAGTATTCATGGAAATAAAGTATCCAAGTACAAAGCAACATACAGCTTGCAGGAATATGCTGGATCCATATATTTAGCATCTTACCTTCTGTAGATAGCTGGCAACAACTGCTCTGTGTGCATCTAGGTAATTTTTGTTGTCAATCACATCCCTCTCCTGCACTCTCTTCTCATAGTCCTAAAGATAATGATTACAGTTTGTACTTCAATATATATTCAATGCTTTATCACATATAAGAAAAATGCTAAGTATTTCATTAATTATAATGTATGGACCACAGTAAATCACAGCAGATGTGAGAAGTCTGTAAAGCTATTTTTAATGCTAGTGCATACAATATATGCTAAACTTCCATGAACAGAGACAAGAATACCATTCACTTACAAGATTCACATGGTTTAAATTACAATTAACAACTTGACCATTTCCCTCTCCCCTTTTAAAGCTGAACTTTGACCTGCTGCTATGAACTGAAATTCCATCTGAACTGGAAACGGCTTCACTTATTGCAGCTTCAACAGGAAGAGTCCTTTACAAACAGAAATGATGCAGTATTCTTGGAAGATGGTCTGAAATCTGAACTGTGTTTTAATACTAATAAGTACTTTTCCAAATAATTAGTAATTACTTTACATAGGGTGTAAAACTCACTTGGTGAGTAGAACTGTACTCGGTTTTTAGGGAGAAGCATGTTGATGGGATATCTCTCAGGGCCGTGGTTACTATTCTGATGCACCACAGTGAAAGCTCTACTGACAGATACAACTTCTGTTCACAAGTTTAGGAAGTAGCTCATAAATTAAGAAAAGGCTAGAGCCAACACTCAGCTTTCAAGCAAAAACCAGAGTTTACAAGTCAAGAGGATCTCCCAGGATCTGTGAATCACACTGCCTTTAGAACCACAGCTAGTTATGTGAAAGTACTCAGTAAAATTAATCTTCAGGTCTGAGCTCTAACAGTAAAGACAAGCAGCTCAATGTCTAGTTAGTGTTCTCTAAATAGTAAAGTGCCCCTGGGATTAATTATATTCAGTTTCTTCACAAGTGACCTGGATGGTCCTGGATGGACCTCAATGCACTGACAGCCATTTAGCCAAGGATACTTGATTAGGAAGAGTGGGAGTGTATGAGTTAATATGAGTGACTGAACCATAGTTCAGAGGGGTCTTTATCACTTAAAACTATGACAACTGAAGCCTCAATTAAAAATAGGGAAAATCCTGTATTGAGGGTGGAGTAATTTCGTGCACTGGCACAGACTGGAAAGCAACCAGAAGAATAACAGCCATATTGAAGTAAGTGTGGGTTTAATGACAACCAGTGACACATTTTTTTGGCAAAAGGCAAACCACAGGATACATAAGGATCAGCATGTCCTACAGACAAAGGGAAATTACCAGCCTCTCCAGCTTGACACTTGTGGGGGCATACCTGAAATACTGCAGCCAGTTTGCAGCTGCTAATTCAAGAGGCATGTGGAAACAATGGATGATATAATGTGGATCTTCTGGTGGTGATCTGATCTGAACCCTTCAGAGTTGGAACAACTCCAATCAGAATGCTCAGGGCCTTGGACAGTGGAATTTTCAGTATCTCTAGAGATGGCAATTTTACAAACTTGATGGACAATGCATTCAAGAACTTGAATATGTTCTTTGTGAAAAATGGTTTCATTATGTTTAACTGGAATGTCTCTTGGAGTAACTTGTGTCTATCATCATCTCACCTCGAAGACGAGTCTCTCTGTTTTCTCTGCACCACTGGGCACCTGAAGGATGCAGTAAGAAATGCCCTCAAGCCCTGCCTGCTTAGGCAAAAACAACCTTGGACCTTCCTGCCTCTCCTTGTAGGTCATGTGCTTCAGCACTGAATGTACTCTGGTAGCTCTCTTCTGGACTTACTCCGGTATTTCAGAGCCTTGCACTGGGCAAGGTGTTCAAATTCATCAGTCTGGTGAGGAAGAGATTAATGAGCAATGCAGTATCTGCCCACAACTCTTTGAGGGGCAGTTACAAAGGACAGGGTGCCAAAATAATCTCTCTAGTTCCAGACAGTACAACAAGGGAAAGCAGCCATTAAATACAATTTGGAAGGCTCAGGTTGGACACAGCTTTTTTTTCTTTTTTTTGAACAACCTCTGGAAGGATAGTGAAGCACTGGAACAGGTTATCCAAAAAGGCAGTGGAGTTTCCCATTTAGAGGTTTTCAAGACTTGGCTAGACAAATGAACAGCTGACCTCATCTAGTGCTGGCAACAGTACCACCTCTTCAGCTGAAAGCAGGACCAGATGATCTCCAGAGAATATTTTCTAAATAGTACTTCCATGATTCTACAAACTTTCAGACTTTTTTGCCAAGTAGCTAGTAAACCAACTAGGAACAATATCACTTGAAAGTTAGTTTTGAAGATCACAGCATATAAAATAAACTTGGAATGGGCAATCATGGGTTTGTCCAATTTATCCTTAATGGAAAAAAGAACAAAAACCCTCTGTTAAAATAATTCTTATACGATGATTTTCAAATTTTGAATAATAACATAACATGAATGAAAATAGTCCAGAAAATGAACTGGATCAGAAAGGTACTGCAAACACGTGGTACATCTTTAAATAAAAGATACAAAACTAACCTAAAATTTTAAAAATATTGTTTATTACTAAGAGCCAGATATGACTGAATTAATAAATATCTTTAAAAAAATACATCATCCAACCGAAAGGAAGAAAGGAATTTTTCAAATAAATCTATGTCAGAAGAAGTAGGGATGAAACTGCAGCTGCCAGAATCTGAAATGATTCTGATCCTCCTAAGCCAATGAACACACAAAAAAACTCCTTAGCTACATGAATCGCTAGGAACAAAAAAATGCATGACTTAACACTACTATCAGAGTTGAGATAAAAATAACTGAAGTATAACCCAAATAAATAAAATTACACACATTGCATTTCAGTAAGGTAATTAAGAGACAGGCAAGGACAAGGTAAGCTAATTGAAGTAATGTACTAAACCAGAAATATCTGTAACACAGGCTCTAATAAAACAAAAAAAGGTTTTAATTCTTGTTAGTCATTGCTTCCAAAAAGGACTCAAAAGCTAATAAGCCTAACCCTGAATTACCTCTGAATTACCTTTTTATATCTAAAATCGCTTTTAAAAAAAGTATCTCAACTTTAACGAAAACTATCTTATAACATTTTTGTCTACAGCAGTTTTTCTGTTTTATTTAACTCTTAACAAAGTACTGCTGTGGAAATATTGCCTTGGAAGGAAGCTGTTTTAATCAGATGAAAATAACACTAGAAAAGATTGAAGGAATAAAATTCTTACTTTTTTCATGTCAGCATAGCTTTACATTCTTTAAAGAATCACTTGATGTAATTGCAAGTCAAATATTATAAGCATTTAAACTAGAAAAGAAGTATTTCAGATAACAGTCTACCTGGAAGATTTTCTCACTGATTTCCCGTTCATGCAAAGGGACTTGCTTATAGTTTCGGAACTCTGCCACCTCCTCATTCCTGAGCCGCAAGAGTCGGAATCTCTTCGATCTATTAAACTCCTCATCAGAAACAAAATTAAATTCTTGCTGCAACTGTTCCAATCTGAAGAAATCAGGAACATGTGCCTCTCCACTTGTAGTAATCTAAATTAGTAACAAAATTATTAACTTTTTCATACAAAGTGACAAAATCTATAAAATGGCTTTTATATATGCATTTGCAAGGATGTTGATTTTAGGAAAAAGCAATAAAGGTAGATCACACAGGTTGAAACCTAGTATTTTATAGTAGCGTTTTGCTGAACAAAGCATATGAGATTGTACATTACAGAATATAATAAAATTCTATTTCCTTGCATCATAAACAAAAGACAAGAGAGTATGAAAATTAACATGTCAGAGTAACCTAGGAAGTTGTACTGTAAAGGAGATCCATATACAGAACTTCAGCTTTGTAAACAGCTATGTAAATAAAAAGCCATGTAAATTAACCAGCTACGTAAATAGCTCCTCAATTTGTTGTTTAGAAAAGCTGAAGCTTCTACAACACCCAACATTTCTTTGTACAATCCTCACTAAATAATGAGCAGCTTCTTCTGCACAAGTACACTGGAAATTCCCTTGCACTTTAAAGAAACAACAAACTCAAATTCCGTATTTTGTTTTTAATTTATTAACTGATCTATATGCGCATTCTCTTATACCTATTTTTTGTCACTACTGAATGGATTAATAAATCATTCTTTAATATGTAAACAACCCACTACTAAATACATTAATCATATTTTTAGTAGATGTTTTGCTTCTTAACATTCACACAAGTATGTCCATCAGAAATTCAAATGCTGCTACCTCCCTGGCATGCATGCAGGTTGCCTGGAGAGGTCCTGGTGACTAGGAGTTCCACAGCTCCATTAGCCCTTCAGCTCTGAAAACACCACTTACCATGATCAGCTGCATCAGAGCTGCATTGTTCGGGTCATTTGGATCAAGTTTTGCTTCAGCTGCCCACTTAGCTAGTTTCTTCATATCAGTTAAGCCTGATGTGCCAATGGATGCAATAGCATCAATATTTTTTAAAGCACTAAAAAGACAGAATTGACAGAACTTACATCTAAAACACAGTTGATTTAGCAATATAAAAAAGCATTTAAAACGATCTTAGAAAAACCCAAAAAGCTCCCCACATACTGAATAGTAAATTCCAGTACACAATTCTTAGTTGTAGCTATGGAACTGAGGGAATGATCAATTGCAAAGCAAAGTAAAGGGGAAATATGAAGGAACTGGTGGAAGACAACTTTTATACAAGGCAATAAGGTGCTTTTTGATACATTTCTGATATACCTACACTATTCCACGTTGCTGCATACTAGCAAGCAAGAAGATAAATTGCTTCACACTGTGAAAGGTAATAGAAGTTTTGACAAAAGCTTTTCAGACACACGGTCCCTGCTGACGCTGTATCTGAGCTCCTGTCTTTGACCTGTCCTCCTGGATGGCACTTTCAGACCTGCACTGTAGCCCTTGTCTCTGCCCCCTCCTTGCTGTTTCTGCATAGACACTGGGGCCTGAATCATCCTCTCACCATGCCTGGGACTCTTGCTGCACTCTGCTCTGCCTGCCATGTCCAGACTGCACGCTGGCTGGAGAGGACACTGCCTGTGCTTGGGAAACCCTTACAGCCTTCTCTCTTGTGATGCATAAGCACTGCTTATGGTCCTCCCTGGAACTACAGGTCCCAAGTCTTTATCCTCTGAGTGCTCCTACTCATTTTCCTGTATTCACAGTAAGCCAGGTCTGGAGGCCATTTGTACACTGCCTAGCTCTTCCAGGTTTCTGGTATCTTGTCACAGAAGCCACCTCTGAAGGCCCACTGCTACTCAAATCTTGACACATAAGGCCAACACACCAGGACATGTGTGCTATTTATTAGCCCAATACCACTGGAGTGAATGTTGCCCCTTCTCTTATTAAGGGTGCTAGTTTCAGTCTTTGATCTCTACTTATCTGAGTATTTTCAAGAAAGCTTTAAAAACTTACAGGTCTGCCTCATGCTTGGTTAGAATCAGCCAAATATCCAGCAGTTACTGGAGCAGCAGATAAAGCAGCAACATCAAGTTTATCTTTAGGCATCAGTCTTGAACAAATGCCAACTGAATCACAATTGTGCTAAAAAGCTCAAAGTAGCAAAAGCTAACATTAGTCATGAAAATCCTGTCTCTGACCTTCCCAACAGACAACAAAAAGTCACAGAGAGCTCTTCATCACCACAAGGTGCTTCAAAGAAGAGTGTTTCATAGAAAACTTCCTTCTGAAATTCTTCAGTTTTCCCTTTAATACAGTGATTAATCTCCAGAGTTAAAGTTAGCTGTTGGGAATCAATCTTTAAATTTTAATCTCATTTATTCTACTCTCACTGAAGTCAGCAGAGTACTGATATGTTGAAAAGCAAAGTAACTGAATGGCTGCAGCCTGGTTAACAATAGTAACAGAATGGTTTGTAAGCCAATGTCTAGCCTCTAAACAAATAAAAACCTGACAAATGAATCAGCTGGAAGAAGTATTCAAACTTGCTCAGTATTAATAACTATGGGAAAACTTTAAAGGGTTTATAGTGAAGGTACCTAAGGACATTACAAAAGCAGCCTTTATGTATCATCTCTTTGACTATATGGAACTAAATAAAAGCAACAGAATGGACAAATAATCTACAATAACCAACTTGCAGCCTCAGGGCAAATTAGACATAGCTTCTCCAAATGCACTTCAGATAAGAAAGAGCTGGAGTTTCTGCTCTTTGCAAAATAATTACAGGAAGGTTCCCTGACAATATATTCACTCTCTATTAGAAAATCATAAAATCTAATTAATCAGCTTGAATTCCCTAGAAATAATATGCTAAAAGGTAGAATTTCTAACTAAAACATATCTACCAAAAACATGTACCCTAAGATATCTGCAGAGGGTTACAGCACAAAGTAAAACACCTAACTTTAGGAAAAACATTATGAAAAGTCTTGATTACGAAAGTAAATTTTTTTTAAATACTAGTATAATCAGTTTCCCATGAACCACTAAAAATTTGTATCTTATTACCTTGGAATGCCTGTGTTTTGCTGATATACTGGAGGAACTAAGGGGATTCCTTTTTCTCCAACTGCCCAAGAGACACTACTGGATACTTTCCCAGAGGTCATTAAAGTCATTTTGTTGCTACCATCAGCTTCAAATGAAAAAGACACACCTATCAAAGGGAAAAAATCCAAAGTAATATATTTATGCTTTCAAACACAATATCTTAACATTTGTAAAAATACTTCCAGAAAATGAGTAGTCAAATAACCTATGGCTTTATATAAAAAGGTTAATGTGAAACCATGATTTTGCTGTGTGCTGTGGGGAAGAACTCTGTTCTACAATAATGAGTGAAAGATTCCATTACACCAACAGAAGGGCCTTCTGTCTGAGCTGGAAGGAAAAGCTATGCCAAAGGCTCATTTTTTTTCCTCCCCAGATGCACACCATTTAATATTTCTGGTAGTATTCAGATTCAGCATACTGTTATTAACAAAACAGAAATTCAGAGTTAAAAGAAATATTTATGATTGCAAAGTCAGTCCCAAAGCTTTTGACACTCAACTGTACATAGGTTTATCGCAGTCAGTGACATTTACATACACATTTGCTGTAATGATTTTTTTACCCTGTTTTTTCCTCCTCATTTTTTTATCTATTCTCAGGCAATTGTATTTGTATTTATATATGGTAAATTTATGCAAGTCAGTCATCTTACAATGCTGTTCAAATTCATTACACACTTGCAAGTTCCATATGCTACTATGTATTCTTCTTGTTTCCCCTTTTCCTATCTCCTTTGTTTTATCTTTAGCCTAAAGCTCCAGGGAAAAGGTGTGTACAGGTTGTCGACAAAGCAAATAGGAGGACAAAAAATTACTCTGCATATACACTTCTACAAACAGTTTTCCAATGGTTTCAAACATGAAAATCACTGGAGCTACAATGATTGATATCTGTTTGTTCTGCAGTGTCAGAGGCCTGATTAAGTAAATACTCAAAAAATCCCAAACATCATCTACAGCTTGTAAAACTCCACTAATACAAGAAGATAAATAATAAACAGACATTTTTATTATGCAGAATTTAAAATTAGTAAGAGACAAAAATTCCACAGTGAACTTCAGTAATAAGAATCATGACTACTATGGAAGACTCAGTTGCAGAAGCTGTAAAGGCTCTTAGCAGATTTATTCTGAAACCCACTCCAACCTCTTACTGCTACATGGTTCCAGCAAAATGAGAAACACTGAACTAAGGAAAACAAAGTCCCTACCACTCCCAACTCCTTCATGATCCAACATCACACGCTGATCGCTGCTGAACTCTACTTCTTCCAGAGGAGCACTGCCTGTCAGAACTGCAGTCTCAGGAACAGGTAAGAACACTTCAGCCAACAAAGTGGTACTGCTGATACCTGTTGTTTCATAAATCTAGAAAAAAATACGACGAGGGACAGAAGAAAAAATTTACACGTGCATTCTTGAGAAGCTGAAAACAAATTGCAGGGTATTTAGAGAAAAGGTTTTACTATGGCTTAAGCATGAAATAAATAAAGGCAATTGTATTAATTCATTTTCTAAAATATCCAATTAGCAGACATTTCAGCTATCAGCTTACTTGATCTGAATTCTTCCTGCAAGTCTGTCTTCTTCACTTTTCTAATGCACCTGAGACAAGTATGACAAACTCCAGGCTTCAAAGAACACCATTATACAATATGCAACTGCTTGTGACATTCACTTGGATCAGCTGAAGATTCTGTAGAGATTCTGCCTGACTAATTCTCCCTTAACAAGAAAGGCAGGGTATGGCACACAGTCCCCATTCTGGCAGCACTGCAGGTTGCTTCTCTCTTTCCCAGCCAGCTGCAGGCCCAGAGTGGTTTCTCCATTCAAAAATTTTTAATCCAGGAAAATGGTATTCCTTCTCCTTTTCTATTTGTGTGTTAAATAAATAAGCAGACAAGGGGTTTTTACACCTTTCCCTGAACTACCAGTTTTACCTAACCAGAGGAGTCTTCTAAAGGGAGAAGTAGGATCCTCATTCTGATTTCCCTAAATATATTTTGTATTGACTCTGAAAAGTATTCATGTGAACCATTTATTAATTCATATTTGGAATGAGGGGTGACAGTGGCTTGATTTAACTGCACAGCTGATCAAGTCAAGTGCAGTTATGGACATTACTAGAATTTTTTTTTTTTTCTTATTCCCTTCCAGTAAACATTATGAGGGTTTTACTGTGTGGAAAATAATGTTTTAAGAAGACCATGTTAGCAATTTGATCTGCAACACAAATCAGTTTTTCCAATATTAAAGAGGCCAATCCAGTAACGTATTAAATCACAAGTTCCAATTATTTAATTTCTCCCATCCAAAATATAGTTTTGTTCTATGTATATCTAGAAAGCATAAGCATCCAAAACATAGAAGCAAAGTTAAAAGTTAAGGACTGGAGAAGCAAGGAAGGAATGTAAGATTGATGATTTTCAAAAGGTCTTTCACAGGTTTTTCAGTCTTTATGACACTATCATAGAGCAAAACACAAGCATTACAGGAGTAAAAAAAAGTTACTGCGATAAATCAACACCTACCTGTAGTTTCAAACTCTCTGGCCAATTGATTATTTGTAAATTGAAAATCTGTCCAAAGTGAACTCTAAAATCGGAACTTATTGGTCGGGTAACAGTCCTTGACACTTCTTTGGAGTTGAAAAGGACTTTTATAAATGCTGAGCGTTTCTTCACATCTTCTCGTCGCAAAACTTCTGCTCTGTAAACATGCCAAACAAGCCATCATATACTTTTTAATAACATTTTTATTATTTATTTTTAATGAAAATCTGATTTCTCATGAAGAGACAGAACCCACCTAAAAATAGACAGATGGTACTTCTCAAAAAAATGTCACTATACAGGAATGACTTCAGAACTCTTATTTAAGAGCTGTTTTATCTTCTTGGTAATATGAAATGATTTTGAAATTATCAAGTCAAATTCTGGATCCAATACAGCTAATTCCATGTAAAATAAGTTCTCTAGGAAAAAAAAAATTCTCTTCTACTCTCTTCCTCCAAAGAACAACAAATGATATCAAATTGAGCTAAAATTTTGAAGTTTTCAGTCATTCGGAGTAAAACAGGCAAGCAGCATTCCCTGATGAGGCTATTTGTGAACTAAGTACAAAACAAAGCAGTATTTAAATTACAGAAATACAACAGATGTATGTTAAATTGTGTGTGCAAATGTGGAAAGTAACAGAAAATAAGTATATTTATTTCTTTTATCCACAGTGCAATCTCTGGTTTAGTACAGATTTTCTTTCTTTTCCCTTTGTTTACTACAGCACAGCACTCATGTAAAGGACTAGCTATTGAGAGTGGTACTGCCAGCAGCAAGGCAGACCCTGCACTGAAACCAGCTTCCTTGTATTTGCACCCTGTTCTGTGTAGGTGCTCAAGGAATATCAAAGGGTTCAAAGGGAATGTGCAGACATGCATATTTTTAGTGCACTATGTACAAGGTTATATGTGACCTGAAAATGAATTAAGTTATATAACCTTCAGAAGCACAAGTTTCATTGCTAGGCTAAACCGAATGGTAAGCTCATGCTTCTGAAGTTGTATAACAAGCAATTAATAAATTACAGAAAATCACAAACAAGGTAATTTGCTGGCCAACATTTATCTTACCGAGGGCACTGCTCAGTTGGAGTTATGTTTCCTGAGAGGGTCAGCTCAGGAACCAGAATAGGCTCCCCAGGTTTCCTTCTGCAGTTGTCAGCTTTTTCTCTAACCTGCTGCTCTACTTCCAGGCTATTGGCCATTTTAGGTGGGATGGGTTTTATACGTTCCTCACCAAAATCATAATCTTCTGATTCTTCATCTATATGAGTATCTTTTTTCTTCTTTTTCTTCTTGGACTTCTGCATATAAAAACAATGTTCAACTTGTTTCAATCTCTGCAATTTTTTCTCTTGTTCTCTTGATTCACAAGTGCTAAAGACAGATGGTGTATGTACAGTAAAATGACAGTATAGTTTTAGTATTACACACAAACACAGAAAAGATTTCTCTCATTGTAAAGGACTGCATCAGTTTCAGAATTCAGCAATACATTCCATTCATGTATTTCAAAATCATAATGTGCTTCCAGCAAAACATTTACTTAATCTTCTCTACCAACTTTCAAAATCAGCATGTTTCTTGAACATTCTGGCTAGATGCTGTGTTCTCATTTGCCTGAGCAACCACGTACATTCTGTCAGGACTGAAGGAAGGTTACTCAGCCAGTAGACACAGTTGTTTGAGATGCACTGTCTGCACATACACTGACAAAACAGATGCACGTGTGCCACAAACTCTTGAGCACAAGTGTTTTTGGCTTAGCAGTATCTTTAGCATGAGCAGAATGATTCTTTCCCTTCCTCATGCCAAACAAGACTAAACAAACAGAAAAACGCACGCCTTTCAGCATCTCCTAAACTGCAGAACTCCAGTGTTTACGGGCATGTTCAGCTTTAAACAACTGCAAAACAGTTCCTCCTTCCACAGACTTCTAGATTCCTTGGAAGTACAGCTTGCTTGGAAGCACCAGCCACTTCACAACTTAACACATCATACCTAAAAGAAGAGGAAGGAGAGCAAACAGATTCTCCTCATTAACTAAAGTAGTAAGCCAAACAACTTGTTCACATATTTTTCTTAAAAAATATTCTTTCTTTACTTAATTTTATGTTATCCTTCTTTGCTCTTGTATTTGCTTTTAAATTTATTTAGTCTCACCTTGCTCTAGTGTCTTTGATTCCTGAGATCTATACTAGCAAGAAATCAACAATAGTGATTAAGTCAAAAAGTACTTAAAGAAAAATAAAATAAAGCACTTCTGGGTACGAAAGAAAGATAATTTCATTCCAAAAGAAAAGAACCACTATCCTCTCAATCTCAAGTTTGGGACTAGCACAATAAAAAGATGCCACAATTGTGAAGGCATAACTGGCAGATGAACAGTTTGCACTAGGATCAATGTCCAAGACTACCTGCTTTCATTTCAAGGTTTACACTTATTCATCTCATCCTACAAATGAACCAACATGATGCTAATGAGTCATGTGCCCACTTGTGTTCTGGTAACAGGAATTTCCAATTCCTGCATATTGGCTTCCTCTCAGATATTTTAAATGCCTTCCACAGAAACACGAAACAACTCCCCATCAAAGTATCAGCAGACACACTAGATTCTTGAAAACTGTATTTGAAGTATTTTCTTAAGCTTTATTTTTCTTTGGTATCCAAAACCCAGGGTGTTCAAGCTGGGCAATAATTATATTCAAGTACAATCACCATTACCCCCAGGAATACAGTATATTGCCACCTAACTAGGAAAGCAAACCTGATTTTGCTACAGTTGATTTCAAAGACCATTGTGTTGCAGTGTGTTGCTTCTCAGTGTTGCTGTACTTCTCAACATTCCCTTGAAGCACAACTGAGACTTTAACTACAGCACAGATTGTTAGCAATAAAGCTTTTCAAAGGTGAAAGGCTAGAATACTAATTAAATCTTTCAGTCAGATATTCCTGAACATAGTGAGACATTCCCAAACATATATACACATGAGATGACATGTTTCTAATGAACTGCTAGTTCATTAGAAACACTCCTTAATTATTTTCCTTTGTCATTCACACACACAAAATTCATCCACATTTTTTCTTTGCAAAAAATACATGAATTTAACAGGAATGTTGCAAAACTACCAAACTGAAAGAAAGAATTTAAGTGCTCAAAATCAGTAGCAGAAAAGCAATGCCTCACAAAAACCTAATACGTTCTAATTTTTTAATTAATAACTACATGACTAGTAAATTCTAAGTAGACAGAATGCATCTGAACATAATAAAATGTATGCATAACTCTGAATTTTTTTCCTGTATTAGAAGGACACATTTTTGACACATTTACTAGTAACTATTTTTTGTGAAACTGAATGAATTAAACAAACCTGTGTCTTTTTCCAGGATTTCCAGTCTTGTAGCTCAGTTTTATACTCCTCCATTTTCTTTTCATACTCTTCCATACGTTCTTCTAGCAATTCCTTTATCTCAGCCTGAATTTCTGCTTCATATGCTTTCTCATCTGATTTCTGATCAACCTCTTCCCTTCAACACAACAATTATCAGCATGTTGCATAAAATTACATAAGGGTTACAATTCAGTCTGTAACATGTAACAAAAATCTACTTCTCCATGAATTAATTTCCTTATATCAAAAGTATGTTTGATTTTAAAAGACTAGTATAGATACTCTTAAGTGTTGACAGCAGATAATTACATTAATTCCAGATAATAACTTTCTTTACTCGTAAGTCTGCAGAAATTCCTTTCTGCTACAGTAATTACTTATTTCAACCTTCCCTCTTTCCCAAACTCAAAAGGAATAGTGGCAGGCTTAAAGTGCCAGCACTGCTCAAAGTCTTACTTCTGCACATCTAAATTCTAGGTTTCCAAATCAACTTAATCTTATTACAACTCCACTGTTAGCAAATGAAATACAGTAAGTGTTATCAAGACATACTTCCTCAAATAAAGTTTCATGGATGTGTTAGTAAACTTCTGAAAGTCCCGGAGAGATTTAATTTGTTTCCAAACTTTGATAATGGTCTTAAGCAATGTTCTGTCTTTTTCTTGTTCAGCATCACGAAGTCTTCTGGTTTGTCTAGAAATATACATACATAGCACAAGATCAATTGAAATTGTCTAACTCAGTGGAACAACAGACTGAAAACTTGGGATATCAAAAGCCAAGTGATGGGGGTTTCAGGTTGTTTGATGGCTGCAGTGGTTTAAATCCAAGGAACACAAAATCCAGACTTGAAGATTGCAGGATTTGATTTCCTCCTATATTCCAGTCTCTTTCATTGTAACAATCTGACTTCAATTAAGTCTGTTCTTTAGAGGTCTCACAGTTTTTGGAAATGCTTATTAGAGCTGTACATAATTAAAAACATTTTAAAGTAAATTCATGTAAACAATAGCCCAGGAAACTTACACTGCTGCTATGAAGTCATCTTTGTTACATGTGTACATTACAAAGATGTTTTAAACTTCATGTGCTTCTAGCTCCAGTAAGAAGGACTTGAACAGATGAAGTAATATAATAAGTTATTTGACAGACGTAAAAGATCCTTAATACAAACAAAATTAATACAGCCTTTTTTAATGTCAGATTTGGTATTTCACATTTCCACCCTCTAATCCTTTTGTAAAAGAGCTATTCATTAGCACTTTTAATGACCATGACACACTTCCAGTGTACATGGAAGCACAAGAACAGGCTGTTTCCACTATTATCCCAGTACAGAAACAAGTCCGTGATTAAAAAAAACAATGTAAACTAACACATTACTACATGTAATATTCAGAGAATGTGGAAAACAGAGACAGAGATGAGAGAAGAAAGACATCATACATGATTTAACAGCATAAGCCAATTTAGGGAGAACAATAAACAAAGAAGCAATGCAGACTTCAGAGAGCAATATGAGCAACTTCTCCACTTCATTAGCTAGCAGTTTGCATATTACTTATCCATGTAGCAACCTTTTCTTTTTTGTCCACCAGATGACACTAGAAGATGAAACTTAAATATATGAGGAACATATAGATCAGTAATCACACTTATCTAATGTATGGCATTTGGAAGCAGGGCTTTTCAGGAGAGAATCATCTCTGCTAGAATGCATTACCCACAAGAACCTGAATCATAGAATCCACAGCATACGTTGGCGTCCTGCTTCAGGAAGTGAAGACAGTAGAGCTGAATTTACTAATCTACAAAAGTTTTCTGTATTCAGATGACATTTCTTCCTCAAACCAATGCAAAACTACAGCTTTGATCTTCAGAAAGCAAAGCATATACATCTGTTATGTTACTGCAGGGTGGAGGAAACAATTAGATTGTTTTCCATGCTACATGTCTGTAATTTCTCACAAGTGTTCTACACTGACCATCAGAGACATGCAGCATTAAAAGAGAGACAAGGCAGGTCAGATGATTTTACCAACATTAAGTGGTCTAAGTTAGTACTGAATACCATGACAGCAAAATTGCTAAGCCCATCTGAGCTTCATATGTGTAGCAACTTCCAATAACAGAGCTGTAGCCAAAATGAATTACAGATATGAAGAGCCCTAGAATAACACCAGCCAAACTCATCTCACGTTACTAAGGCAACACTGATCTCACTGATTTCAGCTAAGTTTCTCCAGATTCATAATAGCATGAAACTAAACGAAAGCACTCAAGATCTAGAAAAACACATCAGATACACAGAAGGCATATTCCTTCTAACTGGAGTTCACCATCAAGCAAGCCTCAGGGTTGGTGCCAAAATTCAAGAATCTCATTCTCACAGTGAATCTTCCCATCACCATCCTCATGCTCTCCCTAGTGAGAGGCTCCTGTCTCCAAGGTACAGTATGGTAACTGCACACCTCCTGCTCCTTGTCCTCTAGCAGATATGTTAATAAGATACTGATAAAAACCATTCCATTTTCAGTTGAAGGAATTCTTTGTCCTTCAGTATAAATTATAAACTACTTTATGTTCTGTACAGAAACCAGTGTATTAGGAGACTGTACCTGAAGAATGGAAATCTGAAGAAATAATTCCCAATCTAAGAGGAGTGTGTGGATGCATAAGTCTAGCAGATGTAAATTTCAAGGCTGAAAGTAGAATTGTTATTAAAATTTTTTTTTTCATATTGTGTTATCATGTGACCCATTACATCACCTTATAGTTGTTTCTTTAAACAAATACATTACTGCCTACTCTTAGATTGTGAAAAACGTTCAGACTTTTGTTATTACTAGTTAAAAGGCTGTTCAGCATGGATATCCATAATAACTTCTTCTTTATCATACTCTAACACTTACAGTTCATCACTGTCCATCGGCCAAAAATAATACAAACTGTCACTACCAAGCCAAAAACTGTAGTACATTTTTACTACCCAGCTTTTCTCCAAGAACAATAACTGTAATCTTGTAAAACAGAATTCTACCACTTTATCTGTATTAACCCATTGGCAAAAACATGGCCAAAATACCAAAGAATGGGCAGGAAAACAAGAACACTTGTGTAATGAGGAAGAGGATGGAAAAAACTAGGGGTTTTGTCTGTTAAAAATTTACCTTATTGCACTGTAAAAGCTTTGTGCATCCAGCTGAAGTCTACTGAAACTTTATTTTAATTAAATTTAATTATACAAAACACACCAGTAAATAGCTACTAAGAAATTAATACACGTAATCAAATTAGACCACTTTTGAATGAAAAATTTCAGCCTAAACTGTATTTTCTTCATAATGTTTTATGCAACTTATCAGTGAGAACTCTTAAATCCTCAAAATTCTTCTAGAACTATTTATAGTAGAATTTAAAAGTCTGACATGAATCACGTTCTGTACCAACACATAAAAGAAAAAAGGAATACAGTTTTAAAAACCAACCAGTTTAATGAATTCATACCCACCTGATCTCCATTTTGTATTCAGGTATACTTTGTTGAGCCACAGGAACACCATCACCACCACCTTCTATACTACATTGCACAGCACTCCTCAAAGCATGCAGCTTGAACAAACAAACAAACAAAAAAGCAATTAAGAGATGGCTTAACAAGGTATCCAGTGTACTGCACCTTGAAAGGAAAGAGCAAGTTACTAATGACAGAAAACCCTGAACTGTCCTGATTCTGTATTTACAGGGTTTTGCCATGTCTGTGAGGTGATTCTTCAGCATGATATTTTAATTAGAATCCCTGGATATAGGAGGGAGATTTACTAAATTTTTTCACTGTAACAGATCTAATCAAGGGGAAGACTGATATAGGGAAGTATTCTGAAAGCTCAGGAATCAAAGGTGTAAGTGGAAAAAGACCTCAAGTCAGCAAAAACCCCCAACTTTCAAAAGCCTTTCCTGGGACTAGGAAGGGTCATTAAAGCTAATCTTTAGTGGATAGAAAATCCCAGAATCAAAGAATAGAATCACAGAATCGCAAAGGTCGAAAATGACCTCCCAGATGTAAACTAAACCATAGCACTAAGTACCACATCCAGTCACTTCTTGAACACTTCTAGGGATGGTGACTCCACTTCTTCCCTGGGCAGCCCATTCCAATCTCTAATCACCATTTCAGCGAAGAAATTCTTCCTGATGTACAATTTAACCTTCCCTGGCACAGCTTCTAGCTACATCCTCTTGACTTGCCTCTGGTTGCCTGGGATAAGAGACTGACCCCCACCTGGCTACAGCCTCCTTTCAGGCATTTGTAGAGAGTAATAGGGTCCCCCATGAGCATCCTTTTCTCCAGGTTAAACCATCCCTGAAAGGAGGTTGTAGACAGATGTTGGTCTCTTCTGTCCAGCAGCAAGTGATAGGACAAAAGGAAATGGCTTCAAGTCCCAGGGAGGTTAGACTGGATCTTGGGGGAAAAAAAATTTCTTCACTGAAAGTTTTGTCAGGCACTGGAACAGGCTGTGCAGAGACATCCACCATCCCTGGAGGTATTCACAAGATGTGCAGATTGGCACTTGAGGGTTAGTGATGGACTTGGCAGTGCTGGGTTAATGGTTGAACTTGATGGTATTAGAGGTCTTTTCCAACCTTAATGATTCTATGGTTTGTAAGTTCCTGAATGGATAACCCAAATGTTCTGTTTCACAGAGCACTAAGGCAAATCCTTCAGAAGTACTAACAAAATGAAGTATACCAAGGAATTATTTTGAGACGCTGTATGAAATGTCTGTCCATCATTAGAACTATATCCTAATGCTTTATATAAAAATTCAGAAGTATCTGTACACCACCTACTGACCCTCATTAGACTAATATAAAAATGAGCTTGTAGACAAGGATTATTTTTCCCTTATAATAGTTCTTTATAGTAGAAAATCATGACCTTTAGTTTATGGAAATCTGAATTTATATGTACTTAATAATCCAACTAATTTTTGTCAGACAAGCATTCCTGCATGCCCTGATGACACCAGAATTGTATTGACAAAGCCTAATGTTCATGTACACGCTTACACCAGAGAAGACCACTGCCATGACTTCCAATGTACAGATGGAGGAAGAGTGATGGCACACAGAGGATGAGCAGCCCCGTCAAGCTCACCCAGCAAGTCAGCAAAAGAGCCAGCAAGTCAGCAACAGAGCCAGAAAGAGGAGTTTACACCCAGCCTTGGGTTTTGCCATGTCACAAGAGTGCCACAGGAAATGTGGCAGCAGTATGCATTTATAACGCAGCATCTGTCACAGATACATACGTGGAAATGGGTTCTACTTTTGTACAATTTGGTGCAATTAAACTAACTCCTTTTACTTTGATTTGATAACTGAAACTAAACTTCACTAACTTCCCTCCATCACTGAATAATGTATTTTGCTGTCTCCCTGTCAGAGTTGCAGTACACAATCCTGTAATGTCTTATCTGTCACCCACTGGAAAACATTTTGGATACTCTAAGGAATACTGTGCAAATGTTACTGTATTTCTTTTACTTCAGAGTTAAGTCAAAATCAAAGATCAAAGAAATTTTTAATCTTAAATTGCAATTCTGTACTGAACACATAGCAACTCAGTCGAATATTTAGGTTTTTAACTTCTGACAAATTCAGCTTTTATCTTAAACTGCCACATCATTCTCTCAACAAGGTATGAAGACAGAACAGAAATACCTTGTCTGTGAGAAGCCTGGTAAGATTCTTCTGTTTTCTTGCTAAATACTGATCATATAACTGAGCCAGTTTAGCTGCTAACACATGCTCACGGCTAAAACAGGGATGATGGGTGAATATCAGTCCAGAAATATCAATATCCAACTGAAACAGCTCCTGAAAATCTCCAGGTCCAACAAAATACTGATTGGTAGATGTCATTTTTATTGCCTGAAAGAAAAAAAAATAAAATGGATTTACAGGTTCTGACAAAAGTATCTTCCAAGGATTTTCTTTGTCAGAAAATGAACCATTTACCATTACCTACATTTAAATGCTGAGTCTTAAACTGTGTTAACCTCTTGCTTTATTGACAAGTGAGTGCACAAAACCACCATGGATACTCTACACAAAAGAATTTTTATAGCCCACACGAGGCTGAAATAAGAAGCCATCTTCCTATACTGAATGTTCTTCTGAGCAATGAAGACAATGACACTGGATTAGAAAAAGCAGAGCCTGCTAGTTCTCTTTTGATGCATTTGTTTAGTGTTGCTTTGTTTCCTCTTAGAACGGAGCTCTCGGATAGAGTCCAGCTCTCACAAAACAGCTCTCCTTGTAGATTGGGAAGACAAGGAGCTCTCCTTGTACATTGTGTCGATTAGGAAATATATTACTTGCTTCAAACACCAGGGAAATTCAGACCAATGAAGGCAAATGAAAGTTTTCATCAACAAAGCTTAAAATGCCTGCTTCAGCCCACTGCAACCAAAAGGCAAGCCATGGCTGACATCCTCAGGTTACTGAAATCAGAAGAAAATTAACACTGCTTCCAGCCTGACTACTGCTGCTCCCTTATTAAGATCCTTCAGAAGACATTCATCAGAGACATTATGGCACCATAAAAGATTGTTAGTTACGTAGTGTTTGCTGCAGTCCCTTCCTGAGAACAGGAAAAAGAGGGATTTGGAGGGAAGTTTAGCTGCTGCATATCTCTTTTATAGGACTGATATAAATGGCCATGAAACACACTTGAGGTCCACCTGATCCTTCCACATTCACTTTCTCACCAAAATGTTTAATAAGATACAATGTGCCATAAAAATGCAACTTTTAATTACTTATGCTTTAACTATTTTTCTGCCCATAAAGAACCTTTAAGCTCAGTGACTTACCACTGTGACTTAGATATTTCTATGTCACTGTTCATGTAAACACGGTGTTCTTGAAACATAAGCTCTTTTAGCCTACCTTTACAGATCTAAGCAGTAAATTTTTCCTGCCTGCAGAAGCACCCTGCACAGATCTGTAGTACTGGATGCAGCCTGTGGATTGCATATTTATTACCAGCATCAACTAAAGAGCCACATTTAAATCTGTATTAACAACAACAGTCAGAAACACTTGCATGTCCCAAAAGAGCATTCTATTTAAAAGTCTTAAAAGTCAGCTTTTCCAAGAGGTAATAGAGTTGTAACAAGCAGAACAATTAAAGCTTGCTTCAAGATTGTTGAATGGTTTTAACTGAAACTTATTTTGATTTGTACTGATTGCACATTGAAACTGTTGTTTGCCAGGGTAGTGTGCTGTGACTGGAAAAAAATCAACCGCAAAAACCCCTGCAAACAAAACAAATAAGAAAAACAACAAAGAAAATAACTCCACAACCTCCCAAAAATATCTGAATTTCTGCTACATAACTCAAAATTAGTCGCTGTCTACATGAGCAAACTTTACAGATACACTAATATAGGAACTACCCTACTTTGGCATGAGAATATCCAAGGGAGCCTCACAATGATCTTAGTGACTCACAGACTTGAAGGTGTTTGTCATGGGCTGACACTTTACTACTTCAACCAGCACTACCAGCTAAACTCTTCATCCTTTCGTATGCATTTTCAAAGGAAAAAACAGATATATACTTAATAAAGTAGAATGGATTAAAGAACAGATGTGAAATCACGAAAATAGTCATGGTCAATAGTCATGGTTGTTAGCACAAAACTCTTCAGGTCCCTGGGGTGCAGAACTGGGATACTGGGTCTCAGGAATCACATATGTGAAATATGCTTACCTTTCTATACACTGTTTCAAGTTCTGGTGCAATGCCTTCTTCGAGCGAGAATATTGGAGGCCTAGTAGAAGACTGTTTAATTGGATTAGGCAATGCTAAGATTTTGCCATCATCACCAAACCACTCTTTCCCCTAAAAAGGAAAACAAAATTATATATTGTTTGCTACTTTATAAAGCAATTATTTGCAAAATCACAATTCTTATAAAAAAATACAGAATAAAAGGTGACTATGGATTGTTTGTGACTGAAATACCCAAAACTTTCCTAATACACCAAAATGAAATTTTAAACATACCAGAGGTAAGTCTTGAAATTAGAAGACCAAGATGTTGCTCAAATGTTGATTATACTGATTTATTTTTCCTTCAACATTCAGTGTTACAGATTTGAAAGAAAAAAAATCAACACATCACTTATTTAAATTTATTTTCTTAAATCACCAAAGTGGAAAGAATTATAAGTCTTGTTTTACACAAGGGATAAATGGCAGGTCAGGTAATTTATCAAAGCACTTCCCAAATCTTCTAGTCCACAACCTGAACTACTTAAACAGCATCTGTGAAAGCAGACTGGGTAAGTATTTTACACAGCAATTACTATCCATGGCTTTGCATTCCAACACTGTCCTAATTCATCCCTCTGTTCTCACTACCTGGATTCCAACATAGCTTGAACCAGTGCAGCTGTCCAAGGATGCTATCCCTCCTCTGTTAGTTCCATACCTGTTTTAATCTGACCATTGAGCCAAATGTTGATGTGGTAACACCATGAAGTCAACCAGAAAACTAACTGGGTTGAAACTGCCCATTCAAAAATTTTAGATCCAAATGTTCCAAATCTGATTAAAAAATGCACATGAAGAATACACAGAACCACAAAAAAATATCTGAAGGGCAGCTGCTGCTCAGGACTTAAAGTTTATACTGAATACACACCTTACCATGTTTAGGATGACAATATAGTAGGACAAAATATATCCAAGCCACTCTCCCACATCTTTCCATGAGACATTCTTAAAAATCTGGAAGGATTCTAAAACCTCTCTGATAATCTATACCAGTATTTAGTCAGCCTTACAGTCTGATCTGCTCCCCAGCAGGCTACAAGCAGAGCCAGGAAAAGACACCAGTTTTAAAAGACCCAGTCTGATGTTCTGACAATGGGCTTACACTAAAACACGCTCCTACAAAAATCTGTATTTCCATACATCTGATGCTGCTAAACATTTCGAAGATGAAAGCCCCATATCAGCATGACCATCCACTTACTTAACTATAACAAAAATAAGATGCTCATAAAGATAAAATACTGACAAAAGTTACAGCTAAAAAGGTAGCAGTGACTTACTTGGTCCTGCCTGAGTATCCTGTTTTCTAAAATATTTTGATTAGACTTTGATACAAAGGGTCTTTCTCCAGTGTAAAGACCTTCATCCTCAAGGTACCTCGGCTGCATATGTCTAGGCATTTTCTCAGAAGCAGGCACTAATAAGAAATTAAAGGGAAAACCATGTAAAATACCTTGTAACTGTAGTTTTAGTTTGTTAATTCTTAAAATGAATGGCATTGTATATTAAGTATGCTGTCAGAAGTATTTTTCTACATAAGAAAAAAAGAAAAAAAAATAGAATTAAAACAGGTCCTTATCTTAATCAAGGATTAACACAAGACAGATCTCTCATAAAAGTACCACAAAGTGTCACAATTCTAATAAACTAAATAACTAAAAATGTCCTTACCAAAAAATACTTCAAGTTACTTACTGGAGTTTAGTGTTAATGGTTGCTTGCAAAACAGTGTAAAAAACCTTAAGCAGCAACTGACTAGAGAAGCACTTCTAAGCCTTTCCAATAGAAAGGGAATTTTTCAGATTAATCAGACCTGCTATTAATGAATGGTTTGCTTAAGTTAGTCTCATACAAAATACAAGACAAGAATAAAGAGTTATGCTGGCCAAAAAACAGCAGGTGGAATTCATTTTGAAGACTTGTCTGCAAGGCTGTTTACCTGTGTGCATGGATTCAGTATTTTTCAAGAAGCAATCGTGAAAGAGGGAGGGATTGTATTGAGGGTTACAACAAAAGTTTTCCCCTAAATCAGAACACAGTGGATCACACAGGAAATAGTCAGAACTAGATTACAAGACATGAAAAAACAGAGGCACGCAATGTCAAATGTTAGGACACTGCACTGCAAGCTGTACTGGTACCATTCCAGTATATACTGGGAGACTTGTTTCTATTACTTCCAGTTCAAATATCAAAGCACAAGTGATATTATATAGCAATTTTTTAGGACCTTGAAGTTCTGTGGGAATAAGGTAAAAAGGTCAGAGGTAAGATCAATGCTGCATACATTAAATAACAGCAGAAGAGGGGCGAGCACCTTGCACTTCCTATAGACAGCAGTAAGGAAGTTACACCCAAGCAAGGGAGGTGCCCTGAGTACACTTGCCAGTGCAGCAGGTGATGATGACCTATCCAGGTGTGCATGTTCCCAGATAATCCATCCTGTCAGACCTTTTCAGACCCAACTGGATGATCAGTGTCAGAGAGCTGCAATTAAACATCCCTCTCTGCTGCCAGAGATAGTCAATACAAGATTTATTCAAATCAAAGGGTTCCATGCTATGCAAAAATACAGGAACTAAATGGATAAGCACAGTCTTCATACCTGCTAACATGCTGGGAATGAAGAGAAATTCTTTTTCCCTTTTCACTTGTTCACCATAGCTTTCACAATCAACAGGTTTTATTACTACAAGGTCTTCATCTGTCTGCCCTATGAATAAATCATCATCTTTCACTAGGCGTACGTCTTCATCCTATAGGTCAAAGGCAAACATCTCTGTTAGTTTGTCTGTTTCTTAAGGAAGTTTCTTGAGAAAGTAAGCTTTGAGACTTTTTAAGGAAACCAAAGATGCCATTTTACATAGACTAACAAACTTATCAGAAGTCTGAATAAAGAATATGAACATTTATCCTACAGTTCTCACCATTTCATCCTCCTCTTGTTCATCTTCATGAGTTTCGATGCCTTCCTCTTCTACCTCTTCTTCTTCATTTAATCCATTCTTTTTCCTGGCTCCAGCTTTCATTTTCTCTGGTACAGCATCAAAATTGAAGGTAAAAAAATTATATGCTTCTTCCTCAGAAGGAAAATCATTCTGGAACTAAAAAAAGAAGACAAAGATACTTTATTATGGTATTTTTAAGAAAATTAGGGCAACTGAATAAATCTTCCCATTAATAATATAAAACAGCAGCATGTATAAACATTTGTTACAAGATTATTACTTTATCTCAAACAGAACTCACTCAAATGCTGAAGCTAAGTCGAATTTGCAAATGATTTGTGAAACTTTGTCTATTTCTATATATTTCATTCAATATTTCTTGCAAAGTTTTGTTTAAAAAGTTACCAGGTCTAATTTTAACATTCTTATTGTTTTAAATATAAACCATTTGTGAATCAGAACACCAAAGTTTAAGTTCTGTCCATACTGTAGATACTCAGGCAAATGATATGAAGAGAAATTTCTAATGGCCATGTGCCTCTGAAAGATCCAGGCCCCTTTAGCTTTTGGATGAATCCTCTAAGAAAAGAATTAACAGTAGTACTTCGTGGCTAATAAATATCAATATGCTAGTCTTTAAAATGCTTTAATTGCCAACTGGTGGAATTAAATAAAAAAGATTTAAATAGAAGACACATTCTTCCTGCAAACTCCAGTAATTGTGTCCAGATGGACTGAATAGAGGTTTTTGGATTTTTTAATTAAATGCTCCAAAGTCATTCTTATATTTGATGAATGTTCCTTTTGTATATTTCAATTGTTGGTATATACTCCGTGTGAATTTTTAAATTAAATAAAACCTTCTCCACTGTTTAAGACTGAATTTTGTCTGCTTCTTCAAACAGAATCATGAAGCCATATAAAGGTTAAATTAAATTAATATTCATTATTGAAATAGAGGAATTGGTACTTACTGTTGACTTTTGCTTAAACTTTTTTACAGAATCACGAAACTTTACTTTTGATGGTAAATGTGATTCACTCTCTGACATCTCCCTGAATTTATCATTATCAGACTGCATAAAAACATGTACATGAGTTTTAGTGTACATTTAGTGAATCAAAAAAATACAAACAATTGACTACAGTTATTAGATACTGCATTTTCACAGAAAAAAATAACAAAAGAGAAACATCGTCACAGTGGTAACAAACGGACTGCGTATTTATTTTACAAGGGTACATCTAACTATTGCTTAATTCCTTTGGGCCAAGAAAGACTGTAGAGTATGAAGAAATGGTTCATTGCCTAAATGACAGTAGCTGTCTTCACTGGTGACAGGATCATTGCTTCTGCCCTCCCGAACACAAGCAACCACACGCTGATGTCCAAGGGGAGGAAAGGAGCAGCACTGGCAAACCCTCCCCAGGGGCAGACAGCCCCCGCGGGGCGGCAGCGTGAGGGCTGCTCCTGGCAGGAACTGCGGCCCAGGTAGGGCAATCGGGGCGCTTCCCACAACACCCCTGCTGCAATCAGGAAAATCCTCTCTGGTGTTGTTTAAAAAAGGTGGTGTTCATTGCTTGAGTGCTGAAATACACACTTGGTTATTTATTTTGTTCTCTCAAACAATTACTGCTAGGCTGCTCTAACTCCGTGGGTGACACACCCCTGCCTTTTCAAGACAAGAGGTATCATGTTTACCCATTCCCAGTTCTCTGAAGCCTTATCTGTCCCTACACACAGATCACTGTGAAGGTCACTGGTTCTGAGGTTGCTTCAGCAAGTTCCTTTAAGTGCTTCAAAGTGATTTTCATCCGGCTTAACCAATAAAAAACATCTACCATTCTATCTGTTCTTCCTCCCTGTGGCTTGAATTGTTAGATTATAAGGAAGACACTTGTCAAGTTTACCTCTATTACACCTATACTTCAAAATATCAAAAAGAAAATCTCAAACTGTCAATCTGATGGTCACTTGTTTAAAAACAAAACAATACCTTGTGCATAAATAAATACAAGAAACAAAACCAATATGTGGAAGGTTCCATATAGACTTGGTATTAAATTAATAAACAACTCCAATAAGGGTATCACTTCTGCATTTTCCTAATACAAATATATTAAAACAGTACTACTTAAATGAAAGCTGTAATAACTATTATAACATTGCCAAGAATCTTCCCACAATGCACATGAAATGTCCATTCTCCTCTAGACAAGTGATTTAGCCAGGCTAAATCCTATTGTTTGGAATTCCATATAAAGGCGTTACTGCTATATGCTGTTATTTCCTGGGAATAGCACATTCTTTGGAACACATTTTCTACAGGCAAGCAATCTCTTCGTGAAATCTGAAGAATATGAGTGCCAGTTCTGCATAGGCAGAGCCTTTGCTGTTTTTTAACCCAAAATTCATTTTCTAACAAAGAACATGCTTGTACAAAAAAACCTCAATATAAAATGGTAACAAGGAAATATAATAAAATACAATGACATAGAGTTAATATCCAGCTCTTAGCAATTGCACTGTTCAAATTTATATAAAGCTCTATTACAGTGGGAGCTTTATTTATATAAAGCTCCTGTTACAGTACATTTTAAATACTTCAAGGCATCTTAAGGAACTGAAGTCATGAACCTCTAAATGACAGAAGTTTCACATGATGCACATACTACAATGTAAGCAATTTATTACTGTTAAATATATACAATCAAAAAAGTAATCAGAATGGTTCCTTTCTGGTTACTAATTCAAACAGTAGCATAATTCTGATAAATAAAATTGATCTTCAAGAGTGTGCAGACTGATCTTTCTTCATGTTTCACGGTCACTTTCTTATTACAAGAATCGTAAGACACAATGCACATTTTACCATTTTATCCAGTCTGACTCCTGCCTTTCTTTCCCTGCTGCCTTTTAAGCGCCTTGGCTGCGGACTGGGGTCTTCTTGTGATAAAGTAATTTCAGCTTTTGTCTAAGCAAACAAATGAAAAAAGTGCTTAGCTGTAATAGAAACAGAAAGAGATCAAAGCTACAATGATTCCCAGGAACTCAACACTTACTTATACTTGTGTTAGGGACAGAATCTTTTAATTATAAAATCAGCTTAAGTGATTTTCCAGATCCATATATCAATGCACCTTATGAAGTGGTTCAGCAAACGTACAAAGAAATCCATTGCTTTCAAAATAGTGTAAGAAATTTTTTGACAAAGAGCACAGAAGGAACTTGTAATGATTGTTCATCTGAATTACAAAATAATGATACCTTTTATGTTACTATAAACAAATTAAATATAAACTTTAGAAAATAAAATAGCAATACAGAATGTAATGGTACTAATGAACTGACTACACTTTCAGCTTCAGAAATAAAAAAACAGATATCCCAACTCAAATTCACATAGCACAAAGCAAGTAAAATGAAGCAGGTGTGTCTTATAGCACCGAGGTCAATCAAACAGGAGTCCTGAAGGATTCTTACCTTTGCTGCTTTTAGTTTCTCTCTCATTCGCTGCCTAACAGAGAGCTCTGCAGAGCTTGTCCTTGATGTAGAAGGAACAGGCGGCAGCTCTGAAACAGAGAAAAACGACGATGTATTTAAATTAAGTATTTTCTGAAAGAAATGTATGGATAATAAACTTCAGGCTCACAAAAGATTGTGGCACACAGAAAAAAGGCTCTGTCTGCTGGAGATGGAAATGATGAACTTTAATTGCAGTATAAAAGGTGGGTACACACTGGGAAAAAATTTAACTTTTTATTCTAGCACTGGAACTGAGTCCCTTAAACAATTATGGAATCTTCACTCGTGCAAGCTTTTAAGTTAAAAAACAAAAAACAAACAGACAAGCCCCAACCCTCAAAGAAACTGAATCAACCAAAAAACCCCACCAAACCCAAGTATTGAGACTTAGAAAAAAATATTGCAAGGAAGAAGCAGGTCTTGAGTTACCTTTATATTTTCCTTTCGTGAATTTTTCTACCTTTTTATTCTGTTCAGTTAGCATGCAAACACATACTCTATTTCATTGCAGCAAATGCATCATTTCAATTCCATTCTGATAAATGAAAACTGGAAAGCAACAGATTAGATGATCTGAAATCCTTTACAATTGTCTGTAAACACTTCCAGACAAGCAAGGTGAACAGTGTAAATATGCAAAATTAGGGCAGAAAAAATCTGCTGCTACTTTAAGCACCTCATAAAGCATCAGAACTTATGCTCTGTATGCAGAATTCTTTATTAATTAATCTGTTCCTTGAGACAACAGGGTCATTATCTTTTCTGTATATAATGAAAACCATTTTAAGGCTTTAATAGTTCCATCAAATACTGTAAGATGCTGTAGTTTTTTGAAAAAATGACGATATTAAAAAGAATGATTTTGTTACTTTATTTCTCTGGACATACTCTTTTGCTTTGCTTATGTGAATGGGCTCTACAGCCATCTAAGTTGTGCTCAACTTCAAAATATACCTTTGAAGTGAACAAACTAAAACTGACATCCATGAATACATTACTTTGCAGGATCACCAGTACAAGGCTGTATGAAAAAAATCCACACTGTGTTTTACACTGGAAGTGTAATTATCCTACAGCAGCTCTGTATTTTACATCAGGCAGATCTAACAAGTCTGCTTGATAGTCAAACCAAAATTAAACCTGAGAACCTGAAAATGTCATCTGGTATGTGTTCTCCCTTGATTTCATCTGCACTCAGAGGGGCCCAAAGCCATTGGATCTCTATGTGGCTTCAAAGCTCTCTGCACTGACACAGACTCAGAACTCCTATGAGTATCTAAAAGGATGCAGAAAGCAGGCATAAGGCAGGTATTAATGCTGTGACCAAGGGAATGGTAAAATAGGGAAGGGTAACTTCCAGCACAGATCCTAGAAAAACCCCTGTATGTTTCATGAATACAACAACTGCATAAATGCATGGTAAGACACAAATCCAACAACGAAGAAAAAGATACAGCAACACTGCAGTAGTGCTGGCTTCACAAGGTAATAACTGCCAGACACGGGCTTTTCATTTAAAGCAATTCTTCTTTTGAAACTCTCATTTACTAGTCTGACTAGTGGACTGACATACAGCCATTTAAGAAAGATATAAAGGCATTAAGCGCACACATAATTGGATTAGAGTAAAATACTGAATTTCTGCAAACAGATTGCATTAAAAAATAGTAGAGACTGACTGAATGCTTGAACGACTATGTACGAAAGTACAGAGATTATGCTGAATATTAAGTGAAGAAGTAGCTGATGGAAATGTTTCAAGAAAAGCTTGCCATATGGGGCCGAGAACGATAATCATTCCATGACAGAGGAAAATAAACCACCTATTTGAGGGACGTGACAAATTGATGATTCCAGAAACATGATCTACTTCCCACTTGTTCTACAATACAGCTCCCCTTTCCTGAAAAAAAGCAGTATAGAGGTATGTATATTTTTAACACCACAAATTTAACATAATACGGTGACTATGATATGATAAACTAAAAAGGCCTCAGAATAGAGGTGATGTATTATCACAGGCATTAAAATAAAGCCAAAACAAGACAGTGGAGCAAACAATGCAGAACTTTTCAATGGCACTTGGAAAACTGCAAGGGGAAATTACTTTTTTTTTTTTAATGGTTAGTTATGACTTGGCAAGAAAATGATAATCAGAAATGCATACAAAGATGATCACTCACAAAGGAGTGAGAAACTCAAATCTACTCTTAGTTTATAACTGGACAACACAATAGCTAACAGCAGTGTCAGCATATTCAAAACTGTAATATATAGAAAATGGAAATTTAAATTATTTATAAATCTGTCAACCTGAATCCTGGAGAGGTAGAGGGAGTTGAAAAAAGTTTTGAATAGATACATGAAGGCTTCAGCCCAAGGTGTAGTCTAGCTCAAAATGTGAAATGCAATTTCAAAAAACCCAACCAAATAGATGGATAAATTATACTGCAATTAAGTAAACCAACGCTACGGCCTATCCAGAATAGCACACGCTGTACTTTTCACTTGATCATATAAAATTTGCAAAATTACAGGTATTTTGGAAGCAAAGTAACAGAGCAAAATACTTAGGAAAACAAAACATCACATGGGAAACTAGTGACTAGTTTTCTTCTGAAGAGTACTGCTGAGCTATTCTGTTTATTCTTGGAAAAAGAGCTTCTGTAAAAGAAAATAACCATCACAAAGGGTGCCTCAATTTCCCCATGCAATCAACTCTGAAAATTGTTTGGACTCCATCTGTCAACAGCATAGCACTTCCTAACACAAGCTGGCACTGTGAGACTCAAAAAACATACAGAAGAAAAGTACACAGACCCTGAAGAGCTGGAAACATCCCTAAATTGTAAATGTCTTAAAAAACTTGTCTGTACCATATTTTGTTAAAATGTGTTTAAGGACAATACATACATTTTATTTTGATAAAACCTGAGACTGATGAGAAACTAGATATGTTTATACTTCACTAGATTTTCATTCTACTGATTTTTTAAGACTCTGCTCTTAATTAGCTCTTTTACACATTCTATTTAGGTAAACCATAAACCCATGCAGAAAGATTAGCCATCTAGTTCTAGCAGTTTCCCACCACCACATCATTTTCTTACACTTTCTTGCTCTGTAGGAGTATTTAATGTGTGACTGTAAAAATAGCGTGCCAATAAATCTATACATCTTCAGACCCATGAGAAACACTTCAAGCACAAATTATGAGGTTTACAGATCATTAGGGTTGGAAGACACCTCTGGAGATCATCCAGTCCAACCACATGGCAAGACAGGGTCACCCAGAGCAGCTTACACAGGAATGTGTCCCAGTGGGTTTTTAATATCTCCAGAGTGGGAAACTCCATGACCTCCCTGGGCAGCATTCTCCAGTGCTCTGCCACCCTCTATGTAAAAAAGTTCCTTCACGTGTTGAAGTGAAACTTTTCTTTTAGTTTATGACCATTGCTCCGTGTCCTGTCACCAGGCACCACTGAAAAGTCTAGCACCATCCTCTTGGTACCTGCATTAGTGAGATCCCTTCTCAGTCTTCTCCACACTAAACAGGCACAGCTCCCAGTCTCTCTTCATAAGAGAAATAGGCCAGACCCCTCAGCATCTTCATGGCCCTCCACTGGACCATCTCCAGTAGCTCCATGTCTTTCTTAGTACCGAGGAGCCCACAGCTGGACACAGCACTCCAGA